>JAWZYV010002689.1:0-14298 GCA_038373885.1 Cheiracanthium punctorium | reverse complement strand
CAACTCTTCAACTCTTTGAAAGGCAATAGATTTTAACATAATCAAAGTTGCCATACCAGGGCTCGCACGGATCCTGGATTTGCTAAAATTACGAACTTTTGAAATATTTTCCTGAAATGGTCTGATATTTTTTAAGCGTGATTTTGTTTTAAATGAAATACGTAAAGAACTTCTTTCGAGAATCTCAAATAGTAGGACATCATAGGGGCAATTTTAGCAAATTAAAGACTCTGCGTAGTGCCTTTAATGAAAGTTTTATTTCCTACGTTCATTTTATGGATTCATTTTTTAAATAATTACCCATAGATGCTAAAGGATTCAAATGTTATTTTCCACACTTTAGTATTTTCCAAAAATCAAATATTTCAACCGTGTATCAATAACAAAGAAAAACAAAAAGGTTTATGCGTATGTATTATTGCAATCGACAGCCATTATGCTAAAATTAGGTGGGATAGTAAATATCCTGCCTAATATTAGCATGATATATTAAACATACCGCACAGTAAACTATCAATTAAGTTAAAGTATTAATATTTTAGTATTTTCAACGTCTATTCAGTGTGGAATGTTTTCCACTTTTTTTTTCTTTCTCACTTTTATTTCTCGGTAATTTGTCTTAAATTTCTGTTAGTGGTTCAGGAAAATAGCACTTTTTAATTGTATGTTTCGGAAGGTTATGTGATTTTAGTACATAAATGCAAATAAACTAGCTATGTCAAGCAGTCATCGTGAGGTATGTCAAGCACCTCAAAATTGTTAGAATGTATCTTTACAAGCTGCACTACACACTGAAATAAACCATAAACCTGTATCAAATACAGGACTTTCAGAAAAAATATCTTTAAAATTTGAAATTTTCCAGATTCTGACACTCTTAGAAAAAATGTGCTTGTGCAATTCCATGTTTAAGAATATTTCTGAGAGTTTCATAAAAGGCACTGTTTTCTCATTTGTTTCTGTGTTTAGAGAAGTTTGTTTAGAATCATCCTGAATTTTTTCAAGTCCGTGGGGCAACTAGCTTACTTTAATTTGTATACGAAAATGGTGTGGGATATTTTGTTCATACGAACTGCACCCTTAAGTCCATTTTATTTTTTTCTGCTGTCATTAAGAAACAGCATGCATTTATAAATAAAATACTTTTCAAATTTTCGTTGTGTATTTCAGTTTATGTAATAAATTTGAATGCAAATATGTTCATGAAAAAATGCATTATTTTGTCAGCAATGTAACATAGCTCAAATGGCTAAGATACGACAAAAATGTAGGATACCGTAAAGCAATATTGAAGCTTGAAACAAAACACAGACAGATGAAAAAAATAACTTATTCAGTAATGTGTTGATATTACCCATCCCAAATCGCGTAAAGTATCTTATATAGGAAATCGAAATAGTGTCCTCAGCGTATAATTTCTTGAATTCTATCATCCACATTTGGGCCTAGCTATTAAATTGTTGGAAATCTTTCTGTAATATTGAATCTCAAGAAAAACGACAATTTTGAAAAAAAAAAGTAAACTTTCAAGGAAAAATTTTTGAAAGAAATATGCTAAGCTGATTAATATTAATAAAAAGAAGATTAATTAATCGAAAGAAAAGTTAACAGAGAAGGTTTACTGCAAAATCTGACCCAAAAATTGTTCAGTAAGCTAATAAACGGATTTATTTATTAATCTAAAAAAGTTAACATACATTAGTTTTTAATTAATTCATTAAAATTGCAAATGCCGTTGAAAGGAAATTTTGAAAAACCTTATAGTTAAAGAATAGTTAAATATGCATTTGCTTCATTTGAGTTAATATCATTCTAAGAAACAGATTAGAAAAACTGACTCACAAAAGCAATACTATAATAAATAAAAAAGCTGAGAAAAAAGGACAAAAATACTTATCTATGAAGGAATTCTTGTGTAAATAATTAATCTCACACTTACCTTTGCATAAAAATTGGCTTATTTACAAAAATTATCGCGTATTTTATTAATTAGCTGAATTTGCATAATGAAAGTTATGCAAAAATGAAAATAAAATATCTGATGAGATAAGTCTATAAAAAATAAATAACAATTTTACATGCATCATAAGCTCCTTGAAACTTTAATAATACTTCTTAAAGAGTGAAATTTTGGGTTAGAAAATATTCAAAAATAACATTTTGGTGAGCTCTAATAGTACAAAAGACATGTTGCATACTCAATAATGCAGTGCCATGTGCAATATGATAGTCCATATTTTATCTGACCTGCGAAATAATTGACGGTTAACTCAATTTAATTTGATTCCAAATAAAGACTTGTAAAAGAATTCAGTTCAATTCACTTACAAGAAATTTGAAGGAATAATGAAAAATATATGCGTAAAAAAAAACAGATAAAATATTTATACCTGATCAGAAAATTGAAAGTTCACTGTTCGTAAGCAAAACTTCGAAGACCCGCAGCTTAGACGTTAAGGGCATGCCCTACTCAACGCTAATCGCCTAAGCGTAAAGTCGGAATTCCGATTTCCACTCATACCAGGGCCATCGCTAAGCAACGGGCCTGCTTATGAGTTGCCATCGCTAAAAATGAGTTTATCATTGAGGCCTGTTTTCCCCAGTCACAGTATTCTATTTTATTATTCTAAGTATTATAAATGTTATATTATTTTATTATTTTAAAACAATTTTTTTATACTTTTGTCGTACTAAAGAACTTTAGATGTAGGCAATCGTTTTGTGAATCTTGCGCCATTTTCTTTCATGAAAATTTATCCTAAAATTCGAACATTTTGCTCTGAATGTAAAGGTAAGTGAACGCTTATAATGTATTTAGAAATTCTAAAAATATGTATGTAAATCATGTTTAGTGAATAATTACTCATGTGTTATTTATAAATAAATTATTTTAATCAGAAATCGTATTACTTGAGTAGTTTATTCTTGTAAATAAGCATGACGTTGTGATACTAGTTAGACAATTTAATTTTGTCAGTTGAAAATGTTATTTATCAGTTATATATGCCTTGATTATGTGATTCAGACTTACATTTGGTACAGTGCAGAAATACAGTAAATTATAAATTATTGATTTTTGCCCGTTTATATAGAAACTTCAAATGTAGTTAATATTTTGTACAAGCGTTACATTATGCTTGCTCAATTCCAAAGTTCGATTGAGAAAGCGACAAAAGAATAACATATAATACATGAAATGTCTTTATTAAAGAATAATTAATTCAGGGATCGCGCTATAGAGCGTATTTTATCAATTTTCTCCAATATACAGGATATCCCGAAAACACTGAAATGCGCTTTAATACATCATTTGTTAAAGATTAATGTTAAATTGTTTAAAATAACGTAGGAAATACGACTACGTTAATGAAATATTCATTATAAAATGTCTTTCTCATTTTGTATTTAGTTATTTTAAAGTATATTAAATATCCACTTGTGAAACTAAAATAAGCAATCGTGAATCACGAGAGTAAGCGCTACTTTGTTTTTCCTTCAAATTATATGCATCTATTTTCTTAATGCCAATATGTATCATAGCAAACAAATTAATAATGAGTTCGTACTTGAATTAGTAACACAATTACTACTTAAAACTACATTAAATAACGTTTGAAAGCACTGGGAAGCTTAAGAAATGCCTGATGTATACGTGAAGACTCGAGCATCCGTAGGCCTCTTTGGATGGCTCATCAAAATACACGCGCAGGCCCGTTACTAATTGCGAAGGCCCCGCTCATACCCTGGCTGTTTATAATATCCTTTCTGTGAGCTAATAAAAACTTGCACTGTGTCCACTTTACTCGACGAGATTCATAACGAAACCTTTGAACCAAGCACACAAGTCCGAAAATGAATGTTCCAAATACAATAACAACAGCTAGCAAAACTTTGTATTCGCTGAACAAGAAACTGCAGCAAACCAAAAAGTGATAAAGTGCCAATATGGTTAAATAAGGGAAATGAAATTTCTTATTTTAAATAATAATAAAAGCAGATTTAATAATGAGAGTAGTAATCTATTTCTTTTTAAGATTATTTAACATTATAGTATGTAAAATACTGCATTTTGCAAGGGATCATAATTCATGCTAAAAGCTCAAAATAGAACTAAGCGTTGTTAAAATAAGATTGAATATACCAAAAATAATAAAATACAAACTGTAAAATTCGTTTTATTAATAAAATTAGACGTGATAAAATTCTATAAATGTCCTAGTAAAGAAAATACGTGTGATCGAAAACACGTATAAGCCATAAAACAATAAGTAAACGGCTTTAATCATTTGTCTTCGCAGCAGAGAGAGTTACAAATGCAAGCTAATAATTTAAAAAGAAAAGAAACATTCCATGTTCTTACTTTATCAAATATTCAGATAGTTTTAGAGCGTGTTCTTTGAAGAGGATAAAATTAATTTTATCGTCTGCTTAAAGTAAAAGAAAAGTATCACTTTGTGTACATAAGATGTCATCTAACAGATATTCCTTTACTGACTTTAGTTCCACTAACTAGATAAGGACAGTTCAGAATAAAAATCTATTTCCATTTTAAATATCAACTCGAGAGCCAAACAAAAGAGTATAAATTGCAAATTGAGCCTGTAAGTTTTCAAATTTAGCATTTTTGTATTTTAATAATTTTATTTTGGTATTATAAGATTTATATTTAAAATGAAATAAAGACGTGTGAATTTTTTTCAATATAATTCACTTACAATAGATTTAAAGGAATAAGGAAAAGTATGTGCGTAGAAAATATATAAAATGTTTATAGAAATTTTTCTCTTTAGCACAACAGTGATATTTTTGAGGAAGGTAAGATATTTTATGCACAGTGTTTCTCCATATCGAAAAATATGTTTTAAAAATGGCTGCAGCCAAAACCAACCTCTGAAAATTATGCTATTTTGTGGATTATTTAATAAAGGTTTTGGAATATCTTACACAGGAGAAAAACGGGTCAAAATACTGTCACTAGAGGATTTGTTATTATAAATTATACCTTTAGCCACACTTTAAAGTAGCACAAAGGAAATAAGACCTCGGCAATTTTTTCCAGTTTATGTTACTGCTTCTGCATGACGTCGAAAAAGATTGGCATTTTTTAAAAAAATTTATATACCATCTGGTGGTATTATTTGAAACATTTCTTATTTGTTTGTTTTTATTTCGGGTGCAGGCAGTGAGTAGGCTCGTTGTGTAACCTCCATATCTGAAACCTTGATATTTCGAAATTCTTGATATCTCGAATAAATATGTTTCCCCCTTACAAACTGATCTTTTATTTCACCTCGCAATCATGAAAATTCGATATCTCAAATTTTTTCGGTGCATCTTTGACTTCGAGATATCAAGATTATACAGTATATGTACAGCCCTTAAAATGTGGTAATAAGCTATATTATTTATCCATTAGAAATAAGTAGGCAGTGTAAATTAAAATATAGATAAGTGTTCAAACTAATAGGGAAAAAGATTACGTTAAGAAAAGATGCTTTTCGGTAATTTTTAAATAGTGATACTTTTAAAATTTGTATACATCCCCCGTACAAATAAATTCTGTAGTTAGCTAAATGTGCCCCTTATGGTAATGAAGTGACATACAAAATTTGAGCAAATTTGAAAAATATTTATTTATGTAGGGGGAAAAAAAAAGATTTTCCTTCGTAATTACTGTACGATCCCTGAAACGTGAGCGCCGGGCGTGATGTTTTCCCCCTTGAGTCATTAAAAAGTGGTTTAAGTCAGCATATATTTATCTTCATAACTGTGAAACATTTTAGGATGTAAATCTCAAATTTCGTACCTAATTTCAATAGTTGGAGCACATTTTGCAAATCGATTTTTTTTTCATACAGGGTCGTATAGAAATTTAAAAAGTGCCACTTTTAAAAATCAACTAGAAGAATCTTTTTTTTAACATGCAGTCTTTTTTCCTACTTCAGTCTGAACAATTTGTTTCAGTCCACATTGCTCACTTATCTCATACGAATAAAAAACTAAAATCATGTTACCATCTTTTGGGAAGAACCTGTATGTATGTCACTGGCAATGTTTGAAAAACGGCATTCTCTTGAATACCTAAAAAATTTTTAAAACATGCCCAGCGCTTATTAAGCAAAGTATGAAATATGAAAATTATTATATACACTGATGGATAATTGCTAAGGACGGATAACACTATCACCCACAGCAACCAAAAAACGAAAGAAAACGAAATGTGGTAAATTAGAATAAGTACGCGATAAAGTAAGAAGAGGATTGCGTATGCGAATTTTTCTTTTATACACGTCTGCTCAACCCACGATAGCACTGATAAGAGATTTAAAATATTTGACGCGTGCGGACATTTGTTGTTCCATGGCGAAGTTTTAGGGGAAAGATGTGATTGGCGAACTTGAAATTTTCGGCATGTCCTTCCGATTTGACTTAGGCTATGTCACGCGTGGCCGAATTATTGGAAAGATCGAAGAAGGGCGAAAAATAACAGATGTTGCCAGGGAGTTTCACATCACCCACAGCGTTGTTTCACGGCTATGGAAATCTTTTAAAACTACTGGAATGCGTAGCAAGCGTCACTAAGGAGGTCGTGTTAGATGTAAGGCGCCTACAGGAAACAGGTGCATTGTACTATCGGCAAAAAGGAACCATCTCAACACAGCTCAGCAGGAGGCAAATCAGTTTCTTGCTGTCACAGGACAGCAGATCTCCCGAAAAACTGTAGCCAGCCATTTCAGACAAGGAGCACTATACGCCTGCAGACCTGTTCTGTGTGTCCCATAGTCCAGACTGCACTTACTGTCCGTTTGCAATGGTGCCGTGAACATCGCAATTGGTTTGAATCTGTCTGTCATCGGATTGTAGACGCCAACTGATCTGGCGTGAGAGTGGTACTGCTTATCGTCTAGACAAAATCCAGGAAAGGGACAGTTATCCGACATGCAGAGTTATGATATGGCCGGACATCCTGATCAATGGCCACACGCCCCTACATGTGGTTGCGACAGGGACTATGACGGGCCAATGATACATTGGTGAAATTCGACTTCCTCATGTTCACCTTTTCCGTGGTGCTGTCCGTGATAAATTTGTTTCCATGGAGGACCACGCCCCACGCCTTCGATCACTCGCTGTTCAGGATTGTGTAGACAGCAAGGGTTTCAAAGCCTCGTATGGCCAGCGTGTTACATAATAACGCAACAATAATGCAACAACATAATAACGCAACAACAACGCCAGCGTGTTACATAATAACGTAAAAATAAGGAACCTTTTATTTTTTACTGATTTTTTTTTTGTAAGCAACATTTTACAGATCATTTAATAAGAAAATATCAATATAGCATAACCATGATATTGTAAAATAAAACATTAATGACAACAGAAATAATTTCTACCATTTGAAACTCTGTAAAAAATGTAGAAGGACAGTAACCCAATGAATACTGTTAGAAACTGTATTGGGGCTGACGTGCAGTATACGAGCAATCTCTCTAACACCTTTACCATCATTTTTATATGCAAAAATTTGGAATTTTTGAAAATCATTTAAGGGTATTCCTCTTGGCATTCTGGAGAGAAAACAAATAAGGAAAATCTTGTTACGTGTAAAGCAAGAAAAAAAAACAGAGAAACTACACTAAACGGAGTTTATTGTTGCAAAACTAGAATAATCCTGTCTTCAAAACATCTTGGAATAATAACTAAAATTCTTAATGATGCCATTCAATTAAAATAGAAAACAATTATGCAGTAATTAATATTAAGCAGACTATTTCTATAAATTATTTTGTTAAATACTACACTTACTTGAATGTAGTGTACCTTGGACCAGTCCGTGGTTCGCCCGAAATAGGTCATTTTTGCCAAAATGGGATCATTTTTGCCAAACAGACATCCAATCTTTGTATGATTCACTGCCAAATAGAATATTCTAAATTATAAAATCTAATGGGAAGAGTATTCCTTACTAACATCACTAGTATTTTATTCATTGACTTACTGTCCTACATTTTTTACAGAGCTTCAAATGGTAGAAATCATTTTTGCTGTCAGTAATGTTTTATTTTTGAATATCATGGTTATGATGTTGATATTTTCTTATTAAATGATCTGTAAAATGTTGCTTACAAAAAAAAAATCAGTAAAAATAAAATGTTCCTTATTTTTCTAAAAAAAATCTAAATGCCCTTCTACTTTTTACTCAGTGTCTGGTCCTTTTCTACCGCGCAAAAAAAAAGAAACATCAGCTGATCAGTCCACCGTTTAGTGTGCCTCTTCGAAAGTACGCTCATGCTGTACCAAAGAAATAAAAAACACATCCAAAGAAATAAAAAAAGCATTATTCAATCCAACAATCTCTTTAGGGGCCCCTCGAAAATATAGTGCCGCCAAGGACGTATATAAGGGAGAGAGTAAGGGGGTCTGAACCCCCCCCCCCCTTAGTTCACTCAAAAATGCTAATTTTGACTGAATATCGACCACTAAACTCTATTTTATTGGGTAATAATAAAGTTACTATAAATATTAAAATTTTATAATGTAATTGAATGTTTTTACAAGTTATTTATAGCAAAATTTACCGTCAATGAATTTTATAGTACTAATGCCACCCACCGTGTGAAAGCTATGGCTACATTCGTGGCTGCCGCTGCCGCTGCACGGTAAAAAAAAATTCGGAAACGTTACCCCAAAATATGGGGCAGCTCTTGTAGTTTAAAATTGCAGAAACGTTTCCGAACCATGCGGGTAAAGTATTTAGAAACGTTCTGCATATTTCGGAAAAATATTTACATATTTTCCTGCTATTTAGGTAAGGTTTCTGGAAAAAATGGGTAACGTTTCTGTATATTTTGGTAAAATATTGAATAACCTTTCCGTGTATTTCACAAAGGTTTCCGAATTAACGAGTAACCTTTCTGAGTTTTTCAGAAAAAGTAACATGCACTAGATGAAGCGTTTCGAGTAACATGCACTAGATGTCAGCACCGAACTCTAACGGAAGGAGCACTCAGGACCAGCGATCAGAATCGAAACCTGGACGTACACGTCCGTAGGAGAGCACGTTACCTCGATACTGTGACTGTCTTGCTGGAATATGTTTTAAAAGTAAACTGACTGCTGCAAAAATTAGTTGTGATATGGCTTGTTTTGGAAACTTAAAATTTTTTTGGAGTATTTTATAAATGGAGGGAAAATACCGTAATTAATAAATATAAATTAAAAATCTTAAATCTTTTTTTTTCCACATAAATTATTTTCAGGAGATAATGTGCTGTTTTATTTAAGTATTCATCCGTTTTATTTAAGTATTCATCCGGCGACGTCAACTGGTGACTGGTCACAAATAAACTTCGCAGTGACCACACAGTGGAGTTACATCACTCACAAGTTACCAGACCCTTATTATCGCATGGGCAAATCGGGATTTTGCCCAGGGCCCCCAGTTTCAAATGTTGTTCTGAAATATTCTTTCATATGTCAAAATTTTATGAAAAAGAAAACAAATTTTATAGATGGGGACCTCCAAATTCATGAATGCCCGGGGCCCCTGTTGGTCATAATCGGTCCTGCAAGTTACAATGTGACAGTCCTGTGACAATTGTAACCCTCTGTGACGTCACTGCGACACTTTTGTGACCATCTGTGCTATTAGGGGAGACACGTTCACTCTTATCTCTCTGTCTCTTGGCACTTGGCGCATGCGCGCGAAGTCCCAAATAAAGATTTCCTTTCCCCGTAAATATTTTACGCCGAAATGTGGGTTATGTTTCCGAAATCGTGAGTTTCAGTAGAGCATCGGTAGGTTACGCTATACTTTCGGAAACCTTTATGCTATAAGTATGTAACGTTTCTGAATTATTTTACTGTGTGGTTTCATGAATACATAGCAGAATAACTCTTGCCCGTTTCTTTTAGAATAAGAGTGTTACATGAAAGAAATATATTTTATTTCCAAAATAAAAATTAGACAAGCGTTAAACTTACAACTTGTTATTTAATCTCTTTCATTAACAAGAGATTAAATAACAAGTTATCTCTTGTTATTTAATCTCTTGTTATTTAATCTCCTGTTAATGAAAGAGATTAAATAAATCTCTTTCATTAACAAGAGATTGTACTGAAAGAATTTCAATAACAAGAGAAGAAGTTGTTATTGAAATTCTTCTCTTTCATTAACAAGAGAAGAGAAGAACATAACTCTTTTCACAGAATGTGATATTTATTTTAGAAAACGAATATTTAAGGAAATGAAAACTACATTTTCCAATTAATTATTACTAATGTAAATTTTAAATGTACGAGAATAAAAGTGATAAGAACTGATAAAATTCTTAAGAAGTAAAATTACTATTTTATGGATTGCAGTAAAACTTGTATGGGCGACCACCTCTATTAAGCAACGCCTTCTTCCAGCGACCCATTATTTAAGGCACCGATTTTTTTATCCTATCTACTTGATGCTAAAAAATTCTCTAGAAAAGACCACACAGCCTCTATAAGCGACCTATTTTGGTTCCCTCCCCGAAAATTTTCTTTCATTTTTCCTGAAGTAAGGAATAAGTAAGAAGTAAAATTAAAAACCACATTCCAAGCCATTCGATCTACTTCAAATCGACAGTAGGTGCAAGTATACGTAGACATTACGTACAAATCAAGTACTTTAGAGAAGAGACATGTCTGAGAAACGAGTCATTTTACTATTGGAGCAGCGCATTCATGTGATCGAGTCACACGAAAAAAGGAAATTCGGAGAGGTAGTTAGCAGTTACTTTTTTTCGTGGAAGGACCCAAAAAGGAAAGTTTAAAGCAAATAGATTTTATTATGGCAATTCAGAATGTACATGAAGAATATCAGGACATATACTCCTTTGCCTGACGTAAAAAATAAAGTAGAGAGAGAGGTATCTCGGAGAGAGAAAGAAAGTATGAAACAGTATGGCATTTCTAAATATTTTATTAAAATTAAGATTTTTAAATTCATGTTTGTATAATTACTTATGAATTAGTATGCAGTTTCATATATAACAGAACAAATAATATTTTTCAGCGATTTTTTTTTCCTTGGCTACCAAATGTTATACTTATTTCAGCGGCCACCTCTCTTAACGAGCTATTTTTCGCGGAATGGAGGATGATCACTCCCGAGAAGTTTCATTGTATTTATAATTTTCTTTCAACTATAAATATCATCTATATAAAAGATGTAACGAAAACTGATGTTAAAAATTTGTAAATTTAATCACTTGCATCATTTATCTATTAAAATTTATTATTTATTTCATGAAATATTAAAATCTCCGATTTTAAATTGCGAATCATCGCTCGGCATGTAGTAAAAATATTTCTGAAAATCTTACAATAAAAAATAAACAAATAAATTCGTGTAGCTATAAGTGTCACGGCCGCACATGAGAAATCTATGTCCATGTATCTCACATAATAGGAATATTTTTGTCGTGACCAAAGTAGATGATTAATACAGAATAAAAAAGTTATTTAAATCCAAAAGAATAGCCTTATTTGGCTGTGCATTAGGGTGGATCGAAATTTTTTTTTTCGAAATCTTTATCTCCTGAGGTCTCAAAAGTTGTATATTGATATAAATAATTCGTGTGTAAAATTTGAATGTTCTACGACAACGTCTTGGGGTTGCGCATCGAGCTTGAAATCTAGAAACTTTTTTAAAAATGTGACTTCTTTAAAAAATCGACCAAAAAATTATTTTCCGAATTATCAGGCTCCTGAGGTTTTAGGAGTTGTATATTGTTAAGAATAAGACTTGTACAAAATCTGGAGGGGATACGACAATTTATAGGGCTTGCACATCGAGCTTGAAATTCATAAAAAACTGAAAATTACGTGTTTTTTGAAAAAAAAAATATGTAGAAAGCAAACTTGATTTGTTAAAAATAATTTGGTCCTTTTGTAAGTCAAAAGATGTTCAGAGAAGCCCAGTAAATTACAAAAAATGGCTTTGCGAATAGTTTGATACAATGCACGAGTTATGCTGCTGTTTTGTCTTGGGCGCAATACGCAAACTGCTATAGACAACCAGCACCGGTTTGCCTGCCGAGTGATGGCGTTGCACATGCGTTCGGTTAACCCTTTGAGGCGCAACATTTTCCCAATGCTGAAAAAAGGACAGCCGCAGGCTGTGCCGGCACAGCCAGCTGTCTTCAAAAAAGGGTCTCTAGATCTGTGGCACGCGATGAACGTTTCGATCGTCCGCCATCTTGCTGGTAGTTATGTCAAGCGATGACAACGGCTGCCCTTTTTAAAGCATTGGGCAATCTATCCAGCTGTTCTCGCATTCTTCCATTTTTGAGCAGATGTCAGTGCTGTTAAAAATAATCGTGACCATTTTTTACGGGAAATGACGTGCTAAAAAGTAAAAGATTCTCGTGGAGCTATGTCACCCGCAACTATTTTCATAGAAATAGAATGTATTCTTCGTGACTAGCAACAGTCAAAACGTCAAAGTTTGGTGTTCCCAGAGCGGGAACACTGCGCGTTAAAGGGTTAAACCAGACACGAGATATTTTGATGAAACATGCATTTAGTTTGATGTTTCATATAGATGGTGTTTTCACTTTAGTCTAAAGAAACTAAGGAGTGGTTGCCTTGCACTGATACGAACTTGGATAAAGTGAAACTCGCTGCTACAAGATATTAGCAGAAGAGCTGGGACTATCGAAAGAATTACCTTGTATGTTACCAACCCGCAGTGACGTACGTCTGTATTACTATTTTGTACTTAAGAAGAAAAAATTCTTAGTAAAGGGCAGGATCCACCGGAAGGAGATGTAACCTTAGTTGTGGTGATCAAAATACAGGAAATATGGATCAGGGCCAGTATCCCCACTGTGTCCATCCAAAGAATTCAAAAGATAGTTAGTAAAGGTCGTGAGCAAGTTCAACAGCTAAATCGTACGATAGAGACGGACATAAGGAATTATTTATGAAGAAAGTGGGGAAAACTCTCTCTTACCCAACTAGTGAATATCGCAACTTCCAAATATACTCACTTTTCTGGGAGCACGTGTGGATCAGAGAAGTTCATACCTTTTACAGAACGGGAATCACTGGCAGAACAGAGGGAAGCTAGATATGTGACAATCGATGGAACTGAAAAGAAGACAAGTTTATGGAGAATGAGAGAAAAGTTGAAAGGTTGGAAAAAAAAATTTCGAGACAGTTGGAGAAAAAGGTGAATGTTCCAATATCCAGTTTATGTCTCCAAATTTAGTCATTGATTTGGAAAGAGAAAGTAACGAAAGAGGAGTACGTAAGACAGAAGAAAGTGCTCAATGCGTGTCTACCGCCACTTTGGAAATGCGTTCAAAAACGACCAAGTTAGAATTAAAATCTCAGTGTTTTCAGAAGTCTGCGACACAAAGTTATTAAGGACTTTGAAGCAGCAGTTCAGGTATAAAATTTATTTCACAACCTAGAAAGACAAAGTAATGCAGATGGACAGAAACCTTCTCAACTGATTCTCGACCAATATAATAGAGGAATGCTCGGAAGACTCGCTTTGAATTACAGAAAGGAAAGGAAAAAATACTTTACAAATTTCTTTGTATTATGTTTTGATAGGAGGAAGAACAGAACCACTTACATAGAAAAATTTGTTGACGGCAAATTACACCCAAGTGTTTGCCACGAAGAACACATCTCTCTGATAATCTAATCTGGTTCAACATATATTGGCCATGTTTCACCATCTGGTTTTAAGAATTTCACTCATGCATTGTATCAAACTATTTGCAAAGCCATTTGTGGTGGAGTGAAAAGAGCAGTAAAATATAATTTTGATACTGTTTCCATAAAAAGACCACACAAGTGGACAGTAAATTACAAGAGGCGCCAGGCAATGGACAGTCTGGACACTATAGCACAATGAACTGTCAACGTTAAAATATTTATGGCCGAAAATGATATGCAAATTTGCCGGGGTATGTTACCCCGATGTCCCACCTACATGTCCGGGATTCGACGAGGGGATGCATTAATTCCCCGATGCGAACAAATCAGAAACTCCAGCCAATGATGTAAGAGGGAAAAAAAAAGAAACAGCCCCGTGAAAAAAAAAAAAGAAGACAGGACGAGCGTGCTCCAGAAGAAGCAGAAGAGAGTTTGAAGAAGGTGTGTGACAAGAGAGGACGAAAGGGCTTAAAAATCAGTGTGTGCTTCGAATCAGTGTGATGAAGTCGTGTTCAAAAAAAAAAAAGGAATCGGTGTTGCTTGGTGATGGCTTAAGAGAAAGAAAGCGGTCCCAATAGTGCACGCGTCGAT
>JAWZYV010002688.1:0-27705 GCA_038373885.1 Cheiracanthium punctorium | reverse complement strand
GTTTTCCCGTAGGGTTTGAATTGAGAGAATGTCTATGTTGTGGTATTTTTCTTTAACTGTGTTCTAAACTGGTGTTTTCTTCTGTCGGTTGGTATTGAATGCACGTAGGGTCTATTATGCGTTTTTCTATGGCAGTGCTCTTGAAACCTTTTGTTTTTCTCTGCTGCTTTGTTCGAAGTTGTATTCTGTTAAAAATTTACATTTGGCTAATTATTATAAATAACTCAAAAACACATGAGCAATATTAAAAGCAAGATTACATACTATTTAAGTACAGAAAAGCAATATTTATGTATCATGGCAGTCAATCATGTCAAGTTTTAACTCATAATTCCATTAAACATTGTAATAATGACATTGTGAAAACATGTGAGTAAAGCAACAGAGCTTGGACTACGAAATGCACCATTGTGCCACTTTCTGTATTCGGTGTGTAGGCCTTGTTTATGGGAGGGTGACGGGTTGGGTCGCTGCCTGTAACAACAGTGAGAGACAGTCAGCAGGGAGTCTACCACCATGGTCTCGTAGAATATCAGTGACGGATATTTCTCGCTCTCGGATAGTCAGATACTTCGGATAAATAGCCGCGACTCTCCTTTTGGTGCTACCACAATGAGTGTCGAATAAAACAAGCGAGTATTTTTGTGCTTGCTAAAGGTCTATCCGACACTCAGAGCGATCAACCAATCAAAACACTAGGCTTTCCCCCCTTTTTCTTAAACGAAGGCATTGTCTTCAGAATTTTCGATGACTCCGGAGACATCCATCACGAGTGGAAGCCCGTTTTTGACAGCCCCACCGTGCTAGGGAGTGGGGTCCTTTTGTGGAAGTAGTTGACACTCCACGATCCACACAATAAAAACCCATCCATCTCGTACTCCCGATACCGGAATGTAAGTTTTAGCCTTCATCCGACGTGTCGGGAAAAAACAGCATTTTTTCCGATAGTCAATACGACAGTGAAACAATCACGATAGGATCGTAGTAGGGCATATCGAATATTTCTCGGATTGTGACGTCATGAGAAGAGAAGGCTCGATATATTCGCTAGCGAAAGCTTTCCGATACTATGGTAGTAGAGCCCCAGGATCGCCGCCTGTTCAGAGAAAGGCTTCCCACAGTGGCTCTGACAAGAGCGGTCCACTTATCCACTGAACAGAGTCATCAAACAAGATCTTGCTTCAAAACAGGTAGGGAGTAATGTCGACGCGCATGGGAGCACAGTCGACGTTTACAAGAACGAACGCCCGAGAGCTGTACCGCAAATGAAGGTAGTAAGGGGGAAAAAAGATACGTCACTTCCTTTACTGAGCGTTACTTCCGTCAGAAAAAAATCTGAGTTACTCCCTAGTTGCGCCTAAAGAAGTTTTACTTCAAAAATTTTTTGACGGCATACACCTAAGTGAGCACCGTCGACGGGAGCACAGTCGACGTTCGCAGGAACGAACGCCCGAGAGCTGTTCCGCAAATGAAGGTAGCAGGGGGGGGGGGGAAGAAGCGTGGAGTATATGACATATACGTCACTTCCTTTACTGAGCGTTACTTCCGTCAGAAAAAAAATTTGAATTTCTCCCTAGCTGCGCCTAAAGAAGTTTTACTTTTAAAAAAAATTTCTGTCAGTTGGTTACTAAGAAATCTCTAGGAAACAAGGATTCCATCACTTTTTTTAGTATGATGCCATAACGTTCTTAGTACCAAGGGGTGATCAAATGAAAATGTACGATACGTAAAAATACGAGGTGGGTACAAATGTAGATTTTATTCAAAATATACACCATAGGCCTGAGCACAACGATCCCACTGATGAACAAGTCGCAGGATTCCTTGTTCCCAGAATTCCTGTGGCCTGTGACGAGACCCAGTCCGTCACAGCGTCCTTGTGTACGTCGTCCGAGTTGAAGCGCTTCCCTTTCAGGTGTTTCTTCAGTGGACCAAACACATGGAAATCGCAGGGCGACATGTCCGGACTGTAGGGCGGATGATGAAGCCTTTCTCACTTGAACGTGGCCAGTTCCTTGGCGAAAACGGACATTCCATTTTCTCATTGACTTGTAGGACACACAGTCTTCCCAGTATACGGTTATCATCCTGCGATGAATAGTGGCTGTTTAACACCTTCCGTTGTCAGAAATCGGATAACGCCTCGCTGCCCCTAAATCGTCGAATTTTTGCAATGTGAACCAAGGACGTACCCAGGAGGGTGGTCCAGGGGGTCCGGAACCCCCCCGAAATTTCAGTTTTTGTTAACAAAATAAGAATGATGAAGTCTTTTTGTGAAAAATTCTGCCTTTTGGACCCCCTCCGAAATTTTTTTTCTGGGTACGTCCTTGATGTGAACGCCATCCTGTCCTCACACGCACTGCCGCGTCAATTAGACATAGGAGGGTTCTTTTTATGAGAGTTTCTGCCCTCTACTGCAGGCCCCTCGCATGCGATCGAGTTCGAATCGAGCGTTTTTCAGTCCCCAGTTCCCAGTTCAGTCCCCAGAATGCTTCCAATGAACAAACATATCGCGCTGTCACGTGATCAAAACACGATTGTTTTGTTTCAGTTGAATAAGAAACATTGATATATTTCGAAGTTTCCCCTGTTCGAAGCGGAAAACGCTCGAATTGTGTTTTCACTTGAATCTCGCTCTAGATGTCTCGCTACGTTCTCTCATGGCGGCATAGGCAAATATGTAAACGGTTAAGTTTTTACGACGTTTCGTACCTTTTCATTTGATCACCCCTTGTATAACTACTAAATAAAGCCATGTATGTCAATTGATTTACATGGCTTTATTTAACAGTAATACTAAAAAAAGTTATGGCATCTTTGTTTCCAAGATATTTCTTAGTAATCCACTTAATTTTTTTTAGAGTGTACGAGATATGCAAAAAGATAGTCAATTAGGTTCTTCAAGGTGTTCACTGTTAGACTCCTTTTCATAATTATCTAGCTCTCTCTGGTGTGCTTTTGGTCTTAACACCGGAAGGTGGCGCTGGGAGTTTGTTTTGCTTTTTTCAACAACACTCCTACACTCGCAAGAACCCTCAATAAGCAATGACGTATATTTTTATATTGCGCGTTATCTAATATATTTGTTACCAATTTTATAATGTTTACTTTTTCATCTTTAGTAACTTCGTATAATCAAGACACATAATAAATGTTTAAGTGAGTAAGACATGTGTTCCTGTCCGACTGACTGCGCTAGCAAGTGATGATCACAGGTAAGCAATCATTCGTTTGTTTATCTTGCATGCTACCTGTAGATCAAACCAAATTTATGATATTCACCGGTATGTTGAGACATACCCGCTTCAGTGCCGTGGCCAGCTGCGCTAGGTTGCGCGGTTGAGGATCCATGGCGCGAACAACCTGATTGAGGTGGCCTCACAGATTTTTAATTGGGATTAAGTCCGAGGAATTTGATGGCCAGGGGAAAACGCTAAACTCATACTGGTGCTCTTCAGACTATTCATGCACACTGTGAGCTTTATGAGACCTCACATTGTCCTACTGGTAGATTCCATCATCCCGAGGGGAAAAAAATTGAGATGTAGGAGTGAACATGGTCCGCAAGGATAGATGCATACTTGTGTTGATCCGTTATGCCTTCCACACTGAAGAGTGCACCCAGAATGACAAGAAAACATTCCCTAGACCATAATGCCCCCTCCTCCAGCTTGGACACTTCCGGCAATTGTTGCAGGGTATTTGCTTTCAGACGTTTCACGACGTATAAGCCAAAGAACATCTGTCCTATGGAGCATAAAACGTGATTCATCGGAAAAAGTCCCCTGTCGCCACTCAGTGGATGTCCAGTTGAGGTATTGGTATGTAAATTCTAGTCTTCGTCACTGATGAACAGCAATCAGCATAGGTGCATTAACCAGCCGTCTGCTGAGGAGGCACATAAGCAGCAACGTTCGCCGAACATTCGTTGAGGAGACACTGTTGGTAGCCCCTTGGCTCACCTCGATGGTCAGTTGCTCAATCGTTGCACGTCTATTCACACGAACGCATCTCCTTACCCGTCGTACACTTCTGTCATCTATGGCCCGTGGTGCACCACTTTTGTCACTTCGCTGATTTTCTATAGTGCCATTTTGCCATGCGCGGTATACTTTTACCACGGTGGCGCGCGAGCAGTTTTCAAAATTAGCGGTTTTAGAAATCATTCCACCCGTGATCCGAAAGCTAATGATCATGCCCTTTTGGGCGTCAGATAAATCGCTCCGACGAATGCACTGTTTTTCCCGATTCCCTCAGACACCCTTTATATACGCTTCACTGCAATGTGCTGCCCCTGCCTTCTGTGATTGGTTATTTCACGTTGGCGTCAAAAGTAGGTGGTAGTCGCATTAATATGACTGGACTGTGTATATTTTGTTACTCTAACATGAAATCGAATGCTGAAATCCATCGATTTTTCATATTTTCAGAGATGAATCTTTATCATACAGATTTTTTCATGTTTATTTGGCTTTAACAATTTCAAATATGCACAATTTTACTTAATTTAGAGTTTCACATCATCTAGACGGACTAAATCTACTTCAATATCTTTGACTTTTGGTTAAAAATTTACTGTGAGATTTGTGACTATTCAGTATGGGGATAATTTAACTTTTAATAATTCTTGTATTTTTTCTTATTATTATTTCATTGCCTTGTACACCTTGCAAATCAGGGAGCTTCTATTCTACAGACATCAAGGAAAGCTGTCCCTTTTACCAATGCCAAGAGGATAATCAAGAAAAGATAACGGATTTCATTCTAAATCAATACGCAGAGAGAAATTCTGGAAAGATCTGGTGGAATAATCTCCAAGATCTTCCTATGTGGCCAAGACGTAAAGCAGTTGCTAAGTTTCGTCTGGCCACTGGTCATGACTACCTCCTCAAGCACCTTCATCGAATTCATGTTGTATCAGCTCCTTCCTGCACACTCTGTGACCTTCGGGAGGAGGTGGATGTGGACCACCTTCGTCGTTGCCCGGCACTAGGGGACACCTCTTTATACGACCATTACTGGCGCGCAAGGGACTTATTGTGTTCATAGACTTTTCTCGGCCACGTTTCTTTTTATTTCTTGTATTCTACTTCTTGTTTGTATTTGTTATTCCTATGTTTGTGGTGTAGTGGTCTTTTGTAACCTTGGCCATTGGAAATTAAAAAAAAAATATATTTCATTGCCGTACATTTTTTCCAGTTTTCATGAGTAATGAGGCTTTCTGCTACACGCTTAAATCTATTGATTAAAACTAACACTCCTTTATTGATTAAATTTCTTATCGGCTGATTTAAATCCTTTTACGCTAAAAATTTCCGAAAAATACTCCTTAAAGACAATAATTTGTAATCTCCTCCATTCGCCTCAATGCTCCCAATTCGCTAGATTCTATTTAACTCCATTTTCACTAAAATCTTGTCTATTTGAGAATTCTGTCTCTCCCCCACGAAAAGATGCCTGTAAGATATCCTATTACTATCACGTGACCAACGCTCTTCAACGGAAAACGGTACATAGTCACAACGCGGGAATCGTGGCTTGCGGCGGGCATCGAAGAACAAACATGTCGTTATTAAAAATATGAATTAAAAGAGTTTCTAAAGAGGATACCGGATGTACTTTACTTAATGCTAAGTCCTTTTGCTGTGGGTGATTACTTCTCGATGTATTCGCTGGTGATAATTTTATGTTATATCCGAATACCAAATGCATCTTTTTCATATTCAGAGTTGTGAAATAAATTCAACCTAAATGTGGAGAGGATGCTTTCGGTAAAAATTTTGTTTTAATGGACATAGTTTCTTACGATTGGATTATAAAAATCTCGTCGCTGTTGTACAAATGAAGTTATGATATCTTCAGTGAAGTGAGTAAGTACTATTTTACCTTTTTCATGTAAATAAATTTGGTTGCTGCTTTAATTAAATCTCACAGCTGGTTTAACCATGATTGCATTTCTGTATTCTGACTGTACTGTGAATTCGTTTTATAACTAGAGACTATAGTGAAATTATATTCTATTTATTAAAAAAATACTTTTTATAGTGTATTAAGATATATGTAATGTATTTGCCTTGATTTAAAATTTATTTTCTCGGGCTTACAATCATAGATTACAGCTCTGGTAATAAAAAATGAAGAAAACGAATAATTCAATATATTAATCAAAAACAGCAAATTTTCATAGAATACAACGCCTTTTTTCATAATGCTTATACTGCGTAATAGACTCCTTCCCATTTGCTACAGGTATCACTGACCTGAGTAGCACTCCTCTTTTTTTGCATTACTTCATTTAGGCCTATTTCATGGAGCTGTGATGTTAGTTGGAATTGCTACAACAACAAATGAATAAATTTGCAGAACTTTTCTCGCGCCACACTCAGTACACACAGACCTCTCTTCCTAGTTGGATTCAATCGGCCCATCGACAAAACCTAGCGATGACGATGATACCATTATATGCTGTATGTGGCAAGAATGCGCTGTTATGAATGATCAACAAATTGTGGAGTAAACCCCAATATGACTACTTACTCTCCGTTATGCCATTTGAGATTATTGTCTAGCTACACTTTCAGCTATGTTTATCTGCGAATGTATTTGTTTTCGCTCTAGTGTAAAGAAGTTACAGAGTCTTCACGTTTCATGGAGTCCTTAAGACATCTAAATCAATGCCTAAACACTTATCAACTTGCATCATAATGATCTCATGTTAACCTTCTTGTCAATCATCATGGCACTGCCAATCCTCATATAAATGCATGCCCAGTCTATATTAATATCCCACAGATGTGTGTCATTGATTATCATCAGCGCTGATGAATAGAGCAATTCAGTATATCTTTCAAGAAGACAAGTCTTTTTCTGCTGTAATGAGTCGTCCTATGCTGTCATTTGCTTCAGGTTTTCAAATAATAGATTATAGAAAACACACATATTGCACGACAAGACACCCTTGCATCTGAGGTAAATTATTTAGAGATTCTCACACAACAGAGAAAGCAATTATGGAACGCATAGTTCTACTTATTTCACAAATAAATATATTTGGTCGACAACCTTCGTACTGTACATCTATGCGTCAATAATAAGTTATTACAAAAGCTATCGGCGTATAGTACATGGTATATTGGATATTAAGTCAATTGCACAAAACGAAAGCTGTAATCTACCGGCGGACTTTATATTAAACAACGTTTTACACCATAGTTAGCGTTATCTGACTGTGCTGCTATTTACGTATCTACTAATACGCATATAGCTCATTCAGCATAATTGAATGCGCAAATATATAGATTACCAAGAACACCTTCTAAAGTTTCTGTTTTGAACATTCAATTAGTATTTCTAGAATACCCTATGAAAAATGATGATGCGCTGTTTGTACATAATGCACTCTATTTATATATGTTTGGACAGAATACTTTATTCGGACACTCGTTCTATTATTTTACCATATCGTAACGATTTATATGCAGCATAATTTATAGCGCGGGGGTCGGAAGACAGGGAGAAATGAGTAAAATGCATGCATATGTGAACAGCATTCAAACAATATGAATGGAGAGTGATAGCAATCTATAGCTACGCGTCAATGAATATTAATTTATTGCATATTACATTCTCAAATAGATCTTGACAGGCGAAGTAGAGTTATTCTTAAAAAAACTTCATTCATCTTTCGAAAAGCGTTCATGTATTCCATAGACTAGTACGCGCATTAAAAATGATTCGCATCAGATCATTGAAGAAGTTAGACTGCCAGTAACGACATTAAGAATCAGATATTTCGAGACCTCACACGTACGAAACTTTAGTTTACCACACACAGGCAGTTCTTTTAATAATCCTATTGATAAATACTGTATTTTTTATCTGACCAGATGACATTAAGAAATGAGAAAACAAAAATCTGTACCACATTAATTGCATATATAGTCTCAGATATACAAGTCTTCTAATTTTATTACTTATCTATGTCTCTCCTTTATTTGCGACAAGTTTTTCTATACAAACATTTCATTCAATTAAAGTGGTCCTTAAAAAAAACTGGCTTACTGCCAAATCTGCTTCTTCTGTTCTCTGTCTCTCATCCATTGTTGTCAACAACGATATTAAAGGTCATATTCTAAAATGACAGACCATTAGTACAAACATTCTATCTAATGTATGCAAAAAATTTAAAAAATCTGTTACTTACTTTATTATTTCTCTTAGTGAAGTATACTTCAGTCGAATCACTGAGTTCGTTCATCATATACTAAACCGATACTTGGCATATCGTCAACATATCGTGACGATATACCCTACTGCAATTACCTATACTTAGATTAGTGAAAAGCCAGGGCAGGTCGGAGCATATTCATCAGAATGGTTTCACACACACGACTATGGACGTTATATACATACTGTAGACCGCAGTTAACATGAGCGCACTAGAGAAACGCAACAACAGAAGCTTTAGACTTTTGCGATACGTTTCTTATCACCCGAGATTACGTTTTGTTTTATCTCACTAAGCATAATGTCAGACTTGGTTCTGAAAAACCTATTTGAAAAGAGGAGTACACGCTGAGTCAAAGATTGTAGAATCGCTCTATGTCAGGGCTGTTACCTGGTAGTGTCTTAATGGCGAAGTCTAACGAGTCATTTATACGGAACGCGGATATAATTGGGAGATTGTATGACCAGAGACTTTTTGAATGGTTATAAGAAGTATGTGTACTTATGCGGGTCGATAATCATGCACTTCATGTGCTGCGATCCGACAGGATGCCGAGATCGCAGGCAAGCTCGTGGACCTGGCACCAACGATCCGGTCACACAAGTTCTGACCGGAGGTTGCCCATAAGGTGGGTTTAAGGCAGAGAGCGGGGCCGTCGCACAAAGACAGCTACTTGAGAGCAGAAGCGGTTTGGCCTATAACAAACTATCGGAGCGAAAGCGACATGCGCTTAGATTAATATCACTGTCTTAATAATCATACTATCAATAATACGACCGTTTCTTCGCAAGAATTTCAAGCGTGATTAAGCTTAATTGCAAGCTTGAATCATAGCTGCATAATCAATTTATTTATCGATTCAACAAAATATAGGACCAAGACTCATACATGAGTATTAAGCTTTCGTAGCATGGTAGACACGGAAGCTCGAAACTCAATCTTGGACCACTACGCAAGCTTAATATTCAAGATTAACCAACATTCTCCTCTGCAGAGCGCTATCCGGACAAGCTTGGGGGTCCTTGACAATTTTTGTATTAACGACGGGGAGACATCACTGGTTCGGACGACACCAAACTCACGCACTAACCACAGTAGTCACTATTACATACTTTGTGCCTTCAATATAGCGTAAGTTAGTCATACGCTTCTCTTCTACCGTGTATATTGTTGCGAATTCGTACATAATTTGGAAGTCACTTTTATACCATTCATATACACTCAGTGTATGCTGCTGGCTATGAATAAACAAACTCGTTTGTCTTTGTTGACCTATCCTGGATTCTAATGGAAGCTTACTAGATTGCAGTATGCTCGGAGTACCTCAACACGCGTACAATCTAAAGAGCTCACGGATACATGAGATGCTTGTTCATGCACTATAGAACTATGCTATTGTTTGGAGTCACAAGTAGACTTAGATTACACAATCATCTATTGTCTCAACGACACAACATACTGGCGGAATTTTGGCGAGGAGCGCGAAAAAGCAGATGAGCATATAAGTCACTCGTGGCGATTTGGTTCATTATTGGCGACTTGCATACATGTTAAAGGATTAATAAAAAGCTATGGAGCCGCACACAGGGAGGTATCGATCGAGCCACTCTTACAGCTCACAAATGGCGTAGCGCGGAGGCTTAGTTTGGCGGTAATCGTATAGCACTTCATTATTGTGCCTCGATTTAGATCCAACTGACACATGCCTCAACAACTCTCGATCATAATGGTTACTGTTCCCGGATGTTACTTCTAAGTAGCTATTTACCTGCACACGCGAACGAGGAAAATCGAAGTAATCCATTGATTAGGAATACAGATTTCTTAACTTTATAATTAGACAATAAATTCGTCATGCGTAGAGTGTTGTGAAAATCGATCTGGTGGCAGAAGTAAAACTACTCTCACAACTCAGCGATGGCGTTTAGCGAGTTAACGCCCGACATCTTTGTCTCCGCTTAGCCTAATATCCAAAGCGCTGTCAACTATAACTGCTAAATTGCACAGTTAAACGTGTATGAGTTGAGGCAGAACTTTGAGAGAGTCTTCGTCTTCCGCAGGAACAAAATATTGTTCTACATCCGTGAGCAAATAAGATATACTAGATCTGGAACGAGCTTAAGCCCGCGGCTTGTTAAAATATCTGCAATGTTGATACTCCATCGACATTTTGATTTTGCAAATTTTGCTCAGTCAGAACAAGTGTAATAATGATCTTAGAATATTATCAGTCGATGGGAAAGCTTTTTGAGGAACAATGAGTATGTAAAATTTCAGAAGCACTTGATTCAAGTCTTTGTTGCATGTAAGCTTACTAAAACTCCGCTGATTGGATAAACCTAAGTATGTCAAGGAGCTGAAAAAGTCGACAGTATTACTATTGAACTTAATATATAAGTAACAAGAGCTTGCTTGCAAGTTTTCGATCACCAAGTTTGTCTGGTTTGGTGAGCTAGAGTCTCGAGGGCGTTTGCGCCTTTTTATAGTAGCTTACTTCGTTATTTCATAAATTTTTTATTTTGTGCGTGAAACACATCAGTGTGGCATACCTTCAGAGTCTAACTTCAGCTGCACATTGTTTTTGTATGACGGGATGTGGTCCACTTTTGTCCTATCAACGACACTCATCTGAACTGCCAGGCACCTGAGTGCGAAATCTATCTAGTACAACAAAACCTCCATGGAAATAACCACTTTGATTTCCTGCGCTAATGAAAACCATTCAAAGAATCATGAATCCCCGCGAATTAAATCCCAATTTATTCCCGGTATCCAACATAGTTGGCAACCATATCGGTATTACATTCTTTTTTCAGGTTTTTTACACTTAACTGATTCTTACGTAACATACATAGATTCGAATTCTTCGAAGGACTTAAATACCTTAGCACGGTATCCATACGGTTAATTGGAGTTACGTAATCTGTGTGGTCCACCTTTCAGGCTCTGCAATATCTCAAATCCTCCTCACGAGTCATTAGTGGAAGGAGATGACTGACTCTGACCGAATGAGCTTTGACAGTGGCCATTACTTTTTTTTTTAGGGAATAGAAGAAAACTTAATACACGCAATGTCTAAGCTATTTGAACTGAAATACTCATTAGCCAGTTGAAACGTAAAGTGACATAACGCGCTCCTGATGTGTTTGAGACAGTTAGCATTGCGTGATATCCGGTCTTAGCACAAACTTAGGGAAGGAGGTACAATTGTTGCGCGCACTCCAGCTCTCGTTCGTGAGTTTTAGGTCTATTCACTGAAACACTCAGGCGCATTCTATGTTAGATGCCAGTGGTCTTGTTTATCACGCATAATCTGGGTACTTGGCGTTTCGTTATCTGTGATTAGTTTTCTATCTTCCAATATTACCTTTTGGGAACCCATGAAACTTCGTATGCATATAACGTTCTAGAGATGCCATACTTATCTAGTCTGAGGGTACTACCCGTCCCACATAGTGCGACGAACGATTTTTTAGAGAGAGTATTGTCGCAAGAGAAGAAAAGAAGATAATGGATAGAGAATTGGGCTCACTTTAAAACTTGGTTAGAATCATCTCTCTGTCTCTTCTTGTACCATTTTCTACAAAAAACTGAACGCACGAATACTTCTTAACATATGGCATCGAAGAATTTTATCTTAGTGACTACAATATCGCCTACTGAAACTGTTTTACCATCTTCGCCAGGTGTGTATTCCCAACGATCACTTCACCATTTTAATTCTATTTTGGAATGGCATCCTAATCATGACGAGCAGCAGTGTTTTTTTTTTGTGTTCCATAAAACACATACTTTGGAATTGAAATATATATAGTAAAATTGCTCTATAATCAGGAGTAACGAACATATATTGATACGAACTTCTTCTCCGCCTGAGCACATATACTCAAGCATATTTTAACTAAAAGACGACACACAATATTTATTATTTTTCGCATCTAATGAGCGGGGACTAGACAGTGTTGGTGTCTATATTTTAAGCAAGTTTCAGTACAGTTCTGGCATTTCTACTCCACTCTTTGTGCATGTACTGTTACACGGGCCATCCAAAACCAGAGATCTGTCTTAAGCGGGCAAGAGTGTCGTAACTAAATAGATCTGCCCTATTAAAAAAGTTTCTCGTTGTAACAAAATATTTGGGTGTTAGTTGTTAGAGCTTGAGACATACTAATATTAGCCATCGAGTGAGCTTGCATTTCTAGTGATATACGAATGTATATCCCTGACAGAAAGTATTAGCATACTCTGTACTATTAACTCCTTCTAATTAATTAATGATGACATGACAACGTACTAAATTTATATCGTATAAAATTTTGGTTATAGATAGCAAAGGTCATAATAAAGCATATATTACTCAGATAGTAACTAAAGTCCTCAACATCTGCTTCTTTAATTAGGGAGAAAAGAATTTGGTGTCCTAACGTAAACAATTATATTAATATAGAAGTGCTGATTAAAGTCATAGCCCAATTATCACAGGCAAAGGTGCAACAGCCCTGGGCCACCTCAACAAGCGGGAAGATAGAAAACAATTTATTTCTGCTTGCGTTAAGAAATTAATGATATATACTAATGAAAACAATGAGTAATCGGAGTATAACAAAAAACTTCGAGAACTTTCTCCCCCTTCTCACTGTTTCTATATATATCTGTTACACATATAATGGTATAGAGTTAAGCGACAAACAACTGTGTGAAATATGTACTCTCAACCCATGTCAAAGAAAGCTTCCACTAAAACCATGGAAGAAAAAAAATCCCATGTCTTGAAAAACATTGGTTACCTATATTAAAAAATACTTGTATACTAGTACTTTTAATTTACTTTTAGAATCATGAAAATATTCTACTTTTCACACTGCTTAATCTTTACTACTTAGAGTAACCACAAATACTTTTAAGGAATAGTTAGCTTGCCTAGCTAAGAATTTAGAGCACTGCAGAATGAATATATACCATACAGAATGTTCTAATCAAGAAGTAATGCAATGTTATAATTATAAGCGAAAAAGGAACAACATGTCTCAAGACTATTCTGATTTTAGCTTTATAAAAAAGAAGCTATTATACGAACACATTACCGACACAAACGCTTTTTCCAATATCTGAAGGCTTTGAAATCCTAAGCATGACACAGAAGAGAATAGATAACTAGCGACAGGGGGGAAGGGATGCGAATTGCCCCTAAGACGCGCATTAGCAAGACTCTGACTGAATGTACTAAGATATCATCAATCAGTATGTTAAATTCCGCCATAATCCTAATAAGGCTTGATACAATTCGTAACAATATAAAAAAAAAAAGCGAACGTAATTTTAGCCCTGAAGTCAAGTTTCATGCAATCTGGACATTCCTTGAAAATGAACCCTGAATCCAATTCAATCAAGTAAGATAAAAGACTATCGTCAACAAAGCCTACAGATTATATCAATCGTATCACTTTTATTAGTCCCTTTCTTAACTCATAAGCCCCCAATGTGGGATAGTTTACATCTTCTTCGGTGTAGACTCGTATCTTCACATGTAAACTTAACTCCATTACGTCCACTCTGATTGGGTCGATAATTAAACATGTCACTACTATTCGAAAAACTAGGTTGACACAGAACTCTACTGAAGCTGCGCCTGTACATGACGTCCAAAGTTTAAACGATCCCCTGTACTATTCTCATTGAGAAAATCCGCCCGCGTCGACATAAAGTGTTACATCTGATACAGACACGGGAGATAACTTATCTGGTGTCGGAAGTTTTGATTCTACGAAGATCCGTTCCCGGGTCGGGAATACTTATTAGTAGTGTAAGAACTGTATACAATTCTGCCAATCGTAGCCCGTTTATTGTTATGTTTACATAACTTGCAATATGCATATATTTCTTGCATTATTATTATCAATTACACTTTTCAAATATCCTATGCACCCGCAACAACCCGCCCCCCCCCCCCCCCCCTGTGAACGTTCCCGGACGCGTGATCTTTTAGAAAATGCGGTTACTCGGAAAATTGCTCAGTGAATTGGGTACAGATTTGTGGCGCCAGCTCGACTTGCGCGTTCGCTGATGCAATACGCAGCGATAAACTGCTAGTATCCACTGACAAGCGGATGGCGATAGAAACTCTTCTTTCTGTCTTTTTCTCGGACTTAATGAATATTGGACGGGGAATTTCTACGCGTAAGGGAGGGAACGGAATGAGGCAAAAGATCAAACTGCGAGAGCCTATTTCATTAGAATATCATTTTTTGCTTTCCAAAGAAAACACTCCACCGAGTTGAGTACAGGCGTTTTGGCTTAGTACGAGGCACGCTTTCCACCTTTTCTAGAAGGGTAGGAGGTTTTGCGCGCCTTAGTTGATCCTGTCTTGGCGGTATTTACAATGGTGCCACAGCATATGTTTAAGTGACATGCATTTATCTGTTTTTTCACATTGTCTTTCTATGGTACTGTCTTTATTATTTTAAAATTTAGTACTGCAACAATTTCATATATATTTAGTTAAAGACTGCATATAGAACAATGTGACAGATGATTACATCTCTGGATAACTATTTCTTGAGTCTCTACAAAAGCGATAACAGAAGTCACAGCCGTTCTTAGTAACTATCTTTCGAGCCAAGAATAGAGACGAATAACGCGACTGACATATCATATATTTTATACGAGTGGATACGAATGATACATTGCTTAAAATCTTTATGCGATTGACATAGAATATAGTAATGACAAAAATGCTAATTTCATCCGAATGTATTGTTTCGAATATTAAAGGCGTAAACCCGATCTCTTTCTCGATGCGGGTACTCTGACAAGGATGAGGGGGGAGCTTGTGCAAAGGACTTTCTAAGAGGGTTCTAACCTTTTTTCGATGTGTGAGAAGGGTAATCATAGGATGCTACAACACTTCGACACAAAAAACTCCACCACACAGAAACTGCGTGCCGAATCAGGAGCGCTAAAAACGAAATTCTCCGTAACCTTCCAACAATTTTTTGATCATCTTCAAACAAAACATACGACTCACTAGCTCCATTCCATAATTATTCGGTGCTCAAATAATAAATCAACACAAAAAGAGGAGTGGTCTGTCGATTTTACCTCGTGTTCTATGAGCGGAACTTCATACTGTATGTTAATTAAGAATCAGACTTGAAAATCAGGTGTGTTTTATCAGAAAAATACTATTATGCACTACTGTTCTTGATCAGAGATATAAATAGACTGATATATGGGATAAAATCCAGTGAATACGTCTATCTGACGTGCACAAAAGGTGGTCCAGTTCTCTGAATCGGTAACTTACCATCTTTCTTTATTACGCGCCGATGATCATGATTAACTGCGTATCTAGATGAATTGACGACCTAAGACGCTAAAGTAAAGATACACTTCTTCAAGATCATAGTGCTAAATCTAGCATATGTACATATAACACTTACTTATATCAATAGTAATTAGTTAAATTTTTTATCTAAATTTACGAATAATATATTTTTCACTTATAAAGTCAACTATCCCAGTTTACTATAAACTTAACTTCTAGAATCGATTAGTACAGGTTTCAGAATACCAGATATAAATGACAATTCTATTATTCTGCGTTAATACGTCCCAATCTAGTAGTACAGAAATTCTAATTAAAATTTGTTCAGATCAACTAAAATTTATCTTAGCATATTATAAATTAACTTAAACAAGTACATTAATACATACGAAAGGACAACTATTAATTGTTATCACTTGAAGATATCATATACATCATAACATTTTTGACAATCAACGAAGTCAAATAGGACGTAGTACAATTTTCTATAATCCCAATATTCGATTTCACGCGCAAACTAGCAGGTCCATATAATATATACAAACGCGATTTTTTACTCTACAGAAATCCTAGGTTTCACAAACCAACAAAATCCTGCTCTTAAACAACGAACTACAAAATAACACTATTTTTAAGCGGTTCCGCAATTTATTTCCATCTCCGTCACCGAATTACGAAAAATGCAAGGAGACAAAACTAATCGACAAAAGGTTGCATTTCGTGAGTATTCATTTCTGAAATATTATATACAATAATAACATTAACACATCCTGAAATAGCGAAAATACATCAGATGAAGTAATTCACATCGCCAAACAATATTTATTTTGTTGACCTAATGTCGATTCAAATTAGATTGCAACACAATACACTTACGGCATAATAACGATACAGTAACAATATCCTCGGTATCTTTCTGCATTTTCGCAAGCTATTTAGATCAAGCTCCTTCTAACAGTTCACTCATATATTTTACATTTACAACGAAGATTGCACACATGCTTGTCTTCATGATACGACTGAAGGTTCGACGCGTAACGTCAAGCCGACAAACATATATAACTACCTACATAACTGGTTACCTATGAATGACATACAACAAACAAAAAAAAAACCGAGTTTATTACAAAAAAACAGTATAGAAGAGCGAAATTGGTTCCACAAAATGTGACTAGCGGATAACTCACTTGGTAGATATTTTCCTTTTTCTCCGGTCGGTGTGTTGCTCTGGAATTACAGACAGTATATCCTCAAATAGGGACTAAAATAAATGATTTATAGCGGACACGCAAAAATGGCGTAGATTAAAAAAAGTGCGAGATTCTAAATGGACGCTACGGAATTTGCGAGAGGCATTGAGGGCGTAATGGAGGAGCGAATCCACAAATATGGCACGTCATGTGCTTTAGCTATCAATAGTATGATCTGCGATGTTTATCGAGCGCTAACTTCTTTTTACGTAAAAGGATGTAAATCAGTATTTGAATGAATGCTATCTTGATATCACTGAAAGAAAAACTCAGATAAGCAAATACTTTTTCTCCAATAAAAGGTGATGTGTTTAGTTTCTCATCTCATAGATTTCAAAAAGTCAGTTGGTACTGCCACACAAGCTCTTCACGATATGACGACTCACTCATACCTCAATTACGAAATGAGCGAGATGTGTCCAAAAAGGGTGTAGCTATAGAACGCAGGTGTATGCTGCCATATATCCTAATTTTTCACTTTAGTCAATCCTCTCATATTTTCGAATTGGCCGCTGATGAGCGGATACTTGCACACCTCAACTTTAGATTAAGCACTAGCCCGCAACCCTTTGCATTCGCAAAATCTACATTTTTTAAAACAGGCATAATAATGACACAATATATGTCTTGCGCTCTCAAAGTAAAGTTACTCTTATACACAAGAATAAATAATAGGATGCGACGAGTGGCCTAGAAAAGGTCTTCTTGAAACGCGCTGGAACTAAAGTACCTTTTCCTTAGTAGCTGCAGCTTTTCTAGTAACATAAACGTCGTATGCCTTACAAATGTAAAATATGACTTATAGTATCCATTATTTTAATCCCTAGTGTCCATTCTTGGGCATGCGCCAGAGCACATCAGATACTAGGTAGCGTCCACAATTCTCACTATTCCACATCAGGTACACAGAGAAAGCGAATCGCGATGATTATAAATGATTCATCGCGCAAAGAGTTTTTCTGCATGAAAGGACCTGGAACATAGAAACATTGACAATAGAAATATTGTACGTTATGCATAGAGGCTTAGGAAACAAAACAAGGAGGTATTTCGATGTACGCAGGTTTTATATTCGCGCCAGAAACTTAGCAACCCCCTTCTTAGGGGTCCAACTTTTTCAAAAGTAAAATGATTTACTTAGGATCTGATTAAGAGCCTTGGAGACAGTATAATATATCCCCACCAGATCTTGGTGCCAAGTCTCTATATGTATCGTGTCTGTTACATACTTTATCGATTTATACTTGTTAGTTATTTACGCCTGCAACTGACACATAATATACAACACATATTATCATTAGCTATACAATAGGACTTCGCGATTCTATTTCCACCTACAAAATATCCTGTTGTGGCACTCTGAGATACACAACTATACGTTTGGTTTTGAGGTGACAGCCCTTTCCAGGGAAGCTCTGAATGTCCCTTATACGACATAAATCTAAATATAGACATCTCCCTGATCAGAAGTTGCTATAATCGTGTTACATTTTAAATTAGAGCATCATGTGAACATATTTACTGCGATCAAGTTCTGGTTTTCCAAACGAACTAATAAGAATACTAATAGAAGTCGCGTTCACCGATAGGATCTTAAAATACTATCTCCTTCTCCCTAGTAGTAATTTTTTAAAAAAGCTTTACCTTACTAGCAACGAACATGGATAGTTATGGATCCCACATAAAATCTCTTTTATCTTTTACACAGCAATACAATTTTTATTGCGTAACTCTGACATCAACATAAGCATATACTCAACCGTATAGCGATAATTTGAACCGTAGTAATTTTTAGTTATACCGTACTAAATGATTAGACCTCGATGAAGCAAAACATTGCACTCATTGTGTTTACATATAATAATGTTATAATCTGTAGTTCATCATCGTGTAGAGGAACAGGTCAAACGTTTAAAAGAAGCTCAGATTATAAAACTGACTATAAACAACAAACTACATGTATTGTCTACTAAGATATCATAATTAATTATCTCTTAGCAATGTAAGTATTGAAAAATCGTTCTGGATATTCGTCCAACAAACATTTTCAAAGTTCGATTTGTTCATGCTTACGAGAATAGTATAACACACAAACATTATAACTATCTCCACGTATCATATTATACTGCGCTGCTACTTATCTTAAACGAAAACACTTACCAATTCAACTAAATATGCTGCATCTAAAATGTGCTCAGAACATTTTTAGAAGTAGTAAAATAGACAAGCACAATACAACATAATACACAGCAAGTGACGAGGCAAGGCTGAAGATCACCAATTTGCGTAGAAAGCGTACGTATACTAAAGGTTTAGCTCGGTCACTTTTGCAGGTGGTGGGAAAGAGCTGAGGATGAGACGTAACACTAAGTCGAGCAGGGACATCATCACGATGAAATGCATCAGGAGATGCGACATAATTAAAAAACAACTGCTCGTCGGAGAGAAAGAGCCGACATTGAGTCTGACCTTCCCAAAACATCACATGGGCATGACCCATTCCATAGCAGAGTAAACGAGTTAACCACGCCGGATGTCTCGAGCAAACGGAGTACAAGGAATTGTACTACTCCAACTATTTGCAGTCATAAGATCTGAAACATTTCGACCAAGTCACGCATATTGTGATAAACGCAATGCCTGTCGTGCGGATCTAGGATTAGCAGGGTAGTCCAGGGGGGGGCCAACCACTTACTGAGTGGTGGTAAACAAGTTATTCAAGTAAACCTTGTCTGCGCGAGGCAAAATGCTCGACTAATAGAAATTAATTCCAGACAGGCTCTACGAAGTGGAACAAGGCAGTGGTGCAGGGGCGCCGCCACGGGGCCCGTGTTCAGACTAAAGTGCGTCCGTAACCATTGTTACAGCGACAGTGGCCTGTTAAGAATTGTATCGACTCATAGGTACAGTTAGTAGCTGACAGGTGTAATGAGCGAGAATAAGCGAATTCTCTTTGTTAGAGATCTAAGTCCTATGCACTAGAATACGCAATCGTAGAATCATTACGCTGGACATACACTCCCAGATAGCAACAAACTTCGAGAGGTCCGAGGCCAAAAGGCCGCTACCCCACAACAAGACCTTCAATATTTTAGGTACTACAACTTTGCAAACATGAGATGTCATTATTCGGGACACGATCACACGTATTGCGGTCGCGGATTCTCGTCCTCGCTTTGAATATTTCAGCCTCACAATATCCGTCACTATCAGGGTCGCCCGAATACAGGAAGTCTGTTAATAGAGGCACACTATTGCTGTTTGCTGTATACATGACATAATTGTATGGACGTGCTTACGTATACAAGACTTGTCCATATAGATACGGAAGCACTACGAATTAATGGACATAGTGCCTTAACGTTATCACAAGACTCTAACTTGGCCCCATATCCACTGAGTCTAGAGCGACTCCAAGCGTATGGTGAGCGCATTTCTTATGCTCGATTGAGGAACACAAGCGTTTCATTTGTCACATCTGTACGGCACTACACTGATTCTTGTCTGTCGCTTAGATCCATTACGTCTCTCTACAAGTGTATAACGCTTTTGTGAATTATCTAGTTACACAAATACCCGTCTGACATAAAGAAACGCACATTTGCAGCCGTGATTAGTGTCAAATTCAAAATGTGTCTCTAGAGAGTGGTTGTTCAGTTATGCTATTCTCCATGGACAGGAGGATTTCTGGGGGTTTTTTTTCCAGAATTCCTTGGTCCACTATCCTGGGATGCATCATTGTCTACTCTGGCTCATGTTCATTGTGGGAAGGCACTTAACTACTAGGCACCAAACACAAGTACGGTTGCCATTCTGTACGTCACTGTTTATATGGGTCGAGACCATGGTTCGTACGATCAGAAAGTGCTATTCTACCAGATCATATGCAACTATACTGAGTGTCTACCTCTGGTCATCATACTGTCGTAGACAGATGAGAGAATCATCTTCTAGCATGCGAGATCAGGAAAGTTAAATTTCATAAACCATGGTGAGTAAAGAATATCTAGGTCATTAATAGACTCACACTATGCGTCGACAGTGAAATCTCGTCGACTGACAAGAGAAGTCATACACAGTAGTGTAGTGGAATAATCTATTACAATATCAGACAAACGTCTGCTCTTCTCCACTCCTTTCTCGCTGCCTCTGTTACAAGAGTTCTCTACTTTTGTAGGACTTATGACTACACACATGACTATTAAAAGAATCTGTCGAGTTGTTCCTACAAAAAAAACACAAACCAAATCAGGTAGTATCGCAAAAAAAAAACCTTCCGTCCCTGTCCTAGTGGATCCTCAATCTCTTTTTCGTGCGCATCACCCTTATTCTTCAGCTCTGTACCACACGAAAAAGGCAGTGAGCCAAGGGGACGGTATGACTGTTTCTTCGTACCATACCCGCCGTGTGATAAACAAATTTATACTCATTTCATGGTTTGAGGCACCTACGGATGGTAGCATATAGCAAAGACGTAGCATTTCTAAAGCGAAAAGATCATGCTTACTTGGCACGAATTTTTTACACTGTGATCGATCCACTGTATATTTCATGTCTAGTTCTGTCTCACGCTATCATATAGCAGTTACGTTGACGTAATCGAATTTACGTGTAAGACAAAAGAGTTTGTCGGAAGTGTTCCGGATAAAATAAAATAACATTGTCTTGCACTGAACCTAGCTAGTTAAAAACTATCGATTCTATTATTGTCTTCATTTTCGGAGATTAATACGAAGTACTCAACTTACAAAGATCATTGAAAAAATGTCTAACATATAAAATAATAGGATCAACAAAATACTCTCAATTTTAGATTAACTTCCATACGTACCATTGGTACTGCATATTTCTATATACATGCCAACTACTCCGTTCATATTACTAGACTGCCTGATTAGTTTGAGGAGTGCTTCGTTTATACGCGGAGTGTAAGTGATGAGAAGTCGTTGAAATTACGTCTTCAAGGAGCACAGCAGACAATCAAACTTATCAACACAGCACGCCACACGTGGTGTCCAGTTGAGGTTGCACCATACCATACAAGGAAGCACATCTCACAGAGAGTCACGACTAGATAAATTGAATGCAAATAGGAGTGCGAGTGTTGGACCGACTGGACGACGTCAGCCTTCGAATTACAGCGCGAGCGTACATGACGCTTATGCTTTTTTCAGCGTCATAAATGCATCGTACACTGACTTAAAAACAACAATTAAGTGGATTTACTATCGAAACGGAACAAATCTTGAACGAAATCGAAAGCGATGAGCACAAAGTCAACATCACTTAGCGTTTTTTCGTATTACGCTGTTTCAAACTACATAGCCTGATTCACATACACAAATTGCAACTCACATGTGCCTTTATTTTAGAGTACTTACAACTAACCGAAAGGGGGAATTATCTAACATAAAAAAGTGTAGATTACGAAAAGCTTTAGAATCACGACTAGAATTACTACATCTTATCTCGCGTTATTATCATGCGATGAATATATTTTCTGTGCCATTTGAGCCATTATTGCATGATGCAACCATAGAAACGAACTTGGTCGTAGCAGAGAGACAATTAACGTAGAGCCGGAGATTCAACTTCAGATGATAGACACTTAATTCCGAAGCGATTATGTTCGATCTTCAGCCTTCCGTGTGAGGTAAGTTAAACACTGCGGGATTCAACTTCGCACAAGTATACAGCATGTGATTACGAATGTCCTCTTTGTGGCCCTATCACACCTTAAAGTTTTGCCCAGAGTTTAGATTACACCCTCCTGTAGTTTTGTGAGTGCTTGTTCTCCTTGAAATAGCTTGTTCGTGGGGCTGGGCATTTATATTTCTTCCTGATGATTTTCCGCGTTCACTCTTCACTAGATAAATATATCAAGTTTTTTGGAATTTTTCCATAAAATAATCACCTACAATTACGATTCAATGACCGCTTTCCTCTCGGAGAGGCCCATTAATCTTTGCAATTGTAAATTAAATTCACTACCACGCGTACGGAGCTAAATACCGAGAAACAAAATGAATCGACGACTAGGCGCTCTCACCCGGGAACCACCACAAAGAACGACCCCCCTAGCGGCGACAAGCAAATTTGCAATGGGCCTAAAAAAAAGACTGTGAAGCCTGCCTCACTAGATAGGACTTCTGTACTTACCACATAGAAGTTCTAGTCCACCATGTCCTAAACATTTCCAAAACGGAGTTGTGTACCTTTTGGTCACCACATACTATACACAGTAAATGTCTGCGGAAACCAACACCGGTGTAAGGATATATTAGCTGTAATAATATTTATAGTCTTTCAAAAGATACCCTGAAAATCCAAATGGCGGAACAAAAAGAACCTCTTTTCACACAATGCGTACAGACGATCAGCCACTTGGAAAGACGAAATATTCCTAGGTCGCACTTGAGGTCTAATGTTTACCACTCCGCCATCCCCTCTCTATGTACATGCCCAACAGACCTCAAAATACCCGTTAGACCAGAACAACCCCTAGGCCAGCAATCTTTGTGCTCGGGCTTTACTCAGGCCTGCGCTCATGATCGCGTATACGTAGCCGGCTGATTCATCTGCGCTGAGGTGCAGGGCGGTAGCAGCCTTACTTGTTGCGCCATGTTCTTCTTTGGGCGTGCGCTTTCCACGATGATCGAATCTTTACACTGAGATCTGATAGGCCGCTTTCTACGATTGCGAACGGGGTTAATTTTCAAAGCAGAGCAAACAGGGTTTATATCGGTCTTTCTACTACCATTAGCGTGAACGACGGCTGGATATCTCCGTTTCCTTTCATTAATGTGCAAAGAGCTATCATCATATGCACACCCTTAGTAGGTTTGTTTTAAAAAAAGGTTGCTGATGGCTAAGCTAATACGCGGGAAGACAGACAGGCCAGACAAAATGCTGAAGTCATGTTGTCCTCTTCCTTCTCTTAGCTGTTTTGATCCGTGTTCTCTCTGTATGTATCTATCTTGTGCAGAGCTCAAAGGGCACCTTGGCCTTAGGTCAATCTCTGTCAAAGGAGGGTGACAAGGAATATTTTTTAAAACAAAATTTGGTCAGGGCGACAAAAATTCCTGGAGAGTTTTTCCTGAAAAAGAAGGGAAAGATAATATATATATATATATAGTAATATATATATATAAGAAATTTTCCTTTGTGTAAATTCATTAAATGACATTATCATTCAAAAACTCGCATTTCTTCCCTAGAACAGCCTTGAAGAAAAGGATATTTAGGTATAAAATTATATAGTTGCATATGAAAAGTACATGTATTAATATTGATACAATAAAAAGAAATAAACAAGCTAATGAGGCAATCAACGATAATGTGCCAATTTTTATCGATTGCCTCAGATTTAAAAGTTTCACCAAAGGTCATAGGCTTTCACATCCTAAGTTGCAAGGCGTTTGCTCTGTCCGAGATGAAACTAGTACCCAGCTAGAAATGTCCTTCACTTTTTTTGCAAAAAAAGAGTGATAGTATTGTTGTATAATTTTTGTGCATTAAAAGATTGGAGATTTTTTAATTATTTTGAAAGCATACACTTTTATGTGCAAATTATATACAGTTTTTATGCATACCAAAAAAGTGAATATTTTATATTGGTCCAAAAATTGTGCACAAAAGTTTGATGACATTCAAAGTATTCAAAATATTAACTTGTATTATATGCTCAAAATTTCTTTCTGCACAAGAATTGCAAACAATTTCCTAGCTGGATTTAAAGGCAGTTGTTGAACAGTTTTCACAAAAATCTCAAAATCTAATCCAAATTTTAAACTTTAGGGGCAGTAGTTTAAGTTGTACGACCACCGTATCCGTGTCACTAAATTAGCTTTATCACGTTTAAGGGTCGTAATGTGATCGCCGACAAAAATTTACGCAGTTTAAAAAAACGATGTTTTACAGAAAAATCTCAAGAATCTATCTAATTTTTTTTAAAAATCTCGACGATCATAGCTTTAAGGTGAGTGAATTGCCTATCAAAAATGACATTAATTCATTCCTTTAGCTTTAGTCACTTTTTACCTTGATTGCGCGAACTAAAATTTACACAGTTTTTGAAACAATCTTTGAAATATCTCAACTATAAGAGATTTTTTAAAATATTCATTTAAAATGTGTTTTTTTTAGAAAACAGGAAAAACTTTGTTTGTTTTTTTTTTTTTTTGTTTTTTTTTTACGGTATATAACACGCCGTACAACAGTCCCAAATGCTTCAAACGATAGAAAATGCAAATCTTTTTAATTTTGAGTAGTGTACAGAAAAGTCTATTTATAATTAATTAAGAAACTTCTGCTAAATTATTCCAATTCCAAACTTGAGAAACATACAATAATCACTTTCAAATTTTAGTCTCGCCAATAACGAGGTCGAGGACCCCACCGGGGTCTAAGTGGTTAGAATGCCCCCCTGCTATCAAGCGTTAGCTCCCCCAGTTCGAGAACCAAGTTCTCGGGAAGCTGTTGAAAAATGAAGTTTCAGATGCAGCCATTAAAATTCAAAAGAGAAGGAGGAAAAAGTTTCGAATTTGCTTTTTTTTACTCTTAAAAAATTTTATCTAGCTGGGATATACCGGCCAAATTGTTTATCGATTTGTTCAGGTTTAAAATTTTATCAAGATCATAGGCTTCGACACATTCCTAAGTTGAAGGTGTTTGCTGTTCCGAGATGAAGATAACCCCAATATCTGCATCGGCTTTACAACGGCTTCCTAACGCCCGATTTTCTCCCCTTGCCGATGATCCAACCCTCGCTATTCGGATGAGGACATGCCCGAGCACATTCCCGAGATTAGAGCGCGCGGCCCGACGGCGATGAAGAAGCCTTGCAATGGCGCGCGCTTGCGCTCGCTCCTCCGTCCGAGGTCATCGGCATTTCAGGAACCTGATGACCGTTTGCCTACTGGAAGGGCCCCTATGCTTTCGTTGTGACTAAAATCAAATCGGAAGCTTGTTGGAGGAGCTGTCAGCTGCCAAGGGGAGGATCCCCAAAGATGACGAGATTGGCGAATTCAATCCTCTTTCCTTAGGGGGGGGGGTGCTGCGCTTTGTATTCCCCTTTCCTACAAAGGCGAAAGAGTATCTATCTTTTGTTCATGAACTTGTAAACAGTCTTCGGGACCGTCTGGTAGCTCTCAGCCCCTCTCACTGGCTTCTGATCACTTAGTCACAGAGAAATCATAGCGGTGTCCTAGGCTATGTTGTATTTTGAGGTCTGTGTGTACATCTATCATAAGGGTATTCCACATCAGGTACACATCAGTACAGAATCCGAGACGCGCACCGCACAAGGCTCGCGCAAAGACTGTTTATATTAACAGCGAATTATATGTATTTTTAGCTCCCCCTTTTTATGACTTTGCAGGGGTGAATGGACATCATCGCTCAAACACTGTTCTTTGCACTTGCCATAACCCGTTCAAACAATTAGCTGTTCTGCGCTATCACGTATATATGGTAAAACTAGGTTACTGATCATCCTTAAAAGAAACCGAAATGTTTCAAGGAGAAGACGAAATTTCGGGCGATTCCTTAGCCCGAAATTTGATACTCGTTTTGAAAATACCTGTAGCCTGGGAACGAAAGGGTTAAAAACCATTGATTGAGGCCAAGTCTAAAAAGCTAAGTAATAAATCAAAAAAGTAAATTAAAATTTCAAAATAACCGATTTTAGACACGTATTTTTTAACTAAGAATCAGAACTCTATTCTATCTAGTCTAAATTCAGTTTCAATGGGGGGGGGCTATAGCCCCTATAGCCCCCCCCGTAGATCCGCCTCTGTAAGCAATGTTTCTATCGCCATCCGCTTGTCAAAATCTGGAACTCCTGACCCTTAAACTAGTCCGCAATTTCAGATCGCTCACCGAGCGAGGAGTCAGCAATTTTTTTTTGGCTGAGGACCGGCTGCTCATGTTTGTTTGTGAAAAATATCCACGCTTCTTTTGAAGGTAGTAGTTTTTTTTCTTTACTGTGCTATATTGATTCAGTGGCTGGTGTAACAAAATGAAATTTGAGCAGTTAGTATACAAATCATTGCTTAGCAGATAAACTTGAATGATTCTTATTTTTAGTTCAATATTATTTTAATGAATATTGTATAATTATTTTAATGGAAACCCCTATTTGGATGGTGATAAAAAAGAATTAAGAAACAATTTTTGGAAATATAAAAATAATATCTTATTAAAAATTAGGCACAAACTATGTTTTATTGTTAACTTTATCTTACAGATTGCAAATTTATGTTTATCTAAGAATTAAGGTATGTATTTCATACAATGTTTCTTTTATGTTGTGTCAAAATTAAAATGTAAGCGTATTGGTTTAATAAGTAACGGGCAGATTCAGATGTAACACTTACGCCCGAAATCGGGCGTAACTTTAAGACACTGGCGTAAGTCGTATTCACATGTAACATTTAAGTCCAAAGACGAGCGCGAGCGGGTCGTAGATTTAAGCCAGCTCGGGAGCTAGCTTAAATCAGTTTACGCCGGACTTAAATATGGCGCCGAGTGTTGTTTTTAAGGTTGTGTAAGCTCTGTAAACAGTATTTGGACAATAAAGCTGTGCGTTTTGAATAAATATTTTATAAACGATCTAGAAAACAAGTAAGTTTTCATCACTAATAATATCTGCACACATTATTTTTCTAAAATGTATTATTTACTTCGTTAAACATGCTAAAATCAGTGTAAATTTCATTTTATACTCTTGTTTACAATTACATATTCTAATTAAAATGAAGTTCAGATACTGAATTCTGTCTAAATATGTAGATGTTTTTATAAATGATTTGTACTTGTTTGTAATCTACATATTTATTTCGTAAATGTAAATAATAGACTGGGGTTTTCTGGATAAAGTATTTAAATCCGGTGTACAGTGTATG
>JAWZYV010002687.1:0-477644 GCA_038373885.1 Cheiracanthium punctorium | reverse complement strand
ATTTTTAAATACCTTTAATAAATGTAGCACAAAAACAAAGTAAAACATGCATAACTTTAAAATAAATCGCTAAGTTTAGGTGATATATTAATAAGATATTACAACAAAATATAAACAGACACCTTTCAAGTGATCAACCTGATGAAATTAAGCCACTTTTACATGTACTAAATTAAGTACAACATATTATAGTAGTATATTTTAAACAGTAACATGATACATGGAAGGGGTATCTTAATTAAAAGCAACTTTTACAAGAAATTCGTGTGTAATTTAAAAAAGAAAAGACAATGGCTATTGCATATGCACCTCTGTATAGACTGTGTAATGTGCAAAAATTAGGAGTGTTAGAAACAATATGAATTGCCAAAGAGTATATAATTTAACATAAAGACGCCAAAGATCACATAAAACTTTAACATCCCAACCTCTAACGAAAAAAATACATAATCGTCAAATTTTATTTTGCGAGTTTAATCTGTATGCAAATTTGTTATAAAAAAGTATCTTTACCAAAGCTGACTAACTGAACTTATATCGTTATTAAAATGTATTTAAGAACACTTTTGGCAAGTCCTTTGTCTGTTATATTGAACGATCTATTATATTGCTTCGCATAGGCTTTAAATAACCCCTTTCAAGCCATTATGAGCTCAGCCCGTTACAAATCAAAACCAAACTCGCTAGCTGCTAGCAGACGAATGGAGGTAAAAAAGATCTACGTGATATACGTAATTAGAGCTTTCGACCTACGTCATCATCCCTACGTCACACGTTAGCAACCAGCTTGCCGGATTGTCTGTGTAGCTTGCCAACCAGTACCTCTAGGACAGACGCTTTGTGCTTCTAACGTGGCGGTCTATGTGCAATTTCTCGATCCCGCATCAAAAAACCAATATATAGAGAAATTGAGATTAATAGACAACATCATATGTGCCAATTCTTCTGGTTTTGACAGAAGACTTCTGTTTTTTTTAAAGCTATCTTCTGTTCTGCCAGAAGATGAAATCTTCAGTCTTTTTTAAATTTTTATTCAATAAATTAAATTGTATTACAAACTGTGCGAAAAAATTGTAAATTAATAATTCTATTTCAAAATAATTTATTATGGTAATCATTTCAACAGCTAACAGCACAATGCTGTAGTATGAGTGAGGTCAAAGCATTTGTAAGCAAATATTTGATAGTTAGAACTTCATTTCGTTCTTCCCTCAGTGATTCATCATTAGAAAATTTGTTAGTATTGAAAACTAAAGCTTGAAAATAATTTTTCTGATGAACGATTAAGCTAAAGAAGCTACTTTGAACGAGATAAAAAAAATCTTAATCTGTTTATTTTTCAATATACTTTGGTTAAAAATATAAGTCAAATTTACATTTATTTAATTGTTTTTTATTTTTGTGAAAATAATCCATCTTTTTTTATTTTATATAAAAAAATTCAGGTAAGCTCTTTTCTATTACTATTTAATTTTGTTTTTATTTCTGTACAATACTAATATAAAAAAATAAGAAGAAATGTGATATACACTGGGGGAAACAGTCTTCTGTTCTTAAAATATTTAAATTTTATTTTATCTTATGTTTTGTGAAATCTTCTGCTTTTTCAACCCTAGTCTTCCTGTTTTTGGCTTAAGGAGGTTGGCAGGTATGCAACATTGATCCTTATGAAATTGATCCTGCATCTTTCTCGTGTACAAAACATCAACTTATACGGAAACAGATTTCAATGCATATAAAAGTCTGAGATCATACAACCAATTTCAATGTGGCTTTGTGAGAGATGTTTTTGGGCTCAAAATCAACGGTAAACATCTCATTATTGGCAAAGTAAGTACTTTTATGTATCGTTTGTTTAAATATTTTTTCCTGATATGTTTGTGTATGCAAGTGTTTTGTTTTTGTTCTTAAATCTCACGGTGTCACATCAGTTAATATGACATATATAATATTCCCTTATTTTTATGAATGTTTTATTGATGACTGCATATTATTATATCAATAGTATTTCTAATCATTGTAATGTTTAAAAAAAAGAAAGAAAGAAAAAAAAAAGAACTTAAACAAGTGCTAGCAAAAGGGAGGGGAGAAAAAAAAACAACAAACCCAGCTCAGCTGAGAGGAATGCGTTTATCACCGGCTGTTAATAGAGGAGGAAGGGCGGTGGAAAGAGGAGAACAAAATATGCTCTGTTTGCAATCTTCATTAACAATTTATTTATGTTACAAGAGAGATATTCAAGAAGAAAAGTTAATCATTATTTAAACAAGCATGCATGGAGCTGAAACTCAAAATACTTTCATGATTTGGGGGAAATAAATTATTACTAACTGCATTCCATACAATTAAGTTTTCTTTTTTTTTTTTTTTTCTTTTTTTTTTTTTTAAGTAATCAAAATAAAATAGGAGTAAGTAAAAATATAATGTTATACAAAGAATGTCGAGAAATGATGATCGTCCTCCCCCGGAGGGAGGGGGGGATATTTTCTTCACTTCTTATTTTCAAAAAATTCCTGAATTTGTTTTAACAGAATTTCCTGTTTTCTGCCTAGGACTGTTAGCAGGTATGTATTATGGAGTTTTCATAATAGTTTTACCTTACACTAAATAATTTCAGAATTAAATTTTAAAAAAGCACATATATTTCCTAAAAATCTCCTGGATTTTTTTCTTTGACTGTTGACAAGTATGAATGAACTTTGCAAAATAGAACATCCAAATAAAAGTAAAATAATTTTCTCAATAAAAAGATTTTGTTCCTTAAGACTTCTGGGCATTTTATATTTAAAATCGTTTCCCTTCCTTTATAATCTTACCGACCCCCTCCCCACAACCAAATGCGCAAGTCTTGTGCACGTAAGTACACAAGCAATGCAACAGACCCTGTGTCTCCTTGTCATGAAATATGCAAGCAAAAGTGCTAGTGCAAATATAATGAGATGTTTCTTTGGTGAAGATGGATCTGGAAAGTCGACTATGTGTTCGCACTGCTGACATTTTAGATACAGCTTTCTTTCTATCTTTTTCTGAAGAGTTAAATAAGTATGGAGAAAAAGAACTTGCAGAATTCTGTACAGTTTTTAAGCTTCAGAAAGAAAGAGCACTTTCTGAGTGGCACTGCGGACCATAATGTTCGAAAAATTTAAGCAAATCTCACTTACTGCATTGCTTGACAAACTACAGGCTGATAATTTTAACAATATGCAAGTAACCACCCAAGTGATAAAAATAATCCTCACTCTCTCTTCCAGCAATGCAGAAGTTGAGAGGATTTGGAATAGTGCTGTAAACATTCTACTCAACCAGAACATGTCGATGAAAAAAACTATGTTAGAAAACAGACTACGCATAAAATGCTCTAATATAAAATTATTAGACCCTTTTGATCCAACTGCAGCAATTGAATTGTGGTGGAGAGATTCAATTGGAAGAAGACCCAATTTTAATGATTAAAATTGTATTGTAATAATGAATCTCTGCAAATAAATAATTGATTGCATAATATATCTTTGTAAATAAGTAACCAACTACAAGTGTACCTCTATCTAGGGGGGGCATTGGAATCGACCACCATCCTTGACTGTGTGCCTAAAATAACTGGCCATTAAAGTTTATGAGTCTACCGGCCAGTGGCTACTAACCAAAAATTGGGAATTTTAAGCTTTATTCATGAATTTAAAACCAGTGCTAACTAAAATAAAATACATTTTATAAAAGATTATTTCTGTCATTCATTTACCTAAAGAATGATTCACTCTCTAAATCTATATGATCCCTAAGAAATTTGTGTTGTGTTGTTTCTGTTTTCTCATTAAAAGTGTAGCTGAATTTTTAAAATATAAAGTAGTGCATTTGAATTACAGTTAAACTTGGATAATTCTAAGTTGAAGGAACCAGAGAAATATTTGAAATATCCAAAAATTCGAATTACATGTATCCTTTAAAAAAGAAGAGATAAATGAAAGATTTAACACATAAACTGTATCTAAGAATGTTTTTTTAAATTTTTTTTTATTTTATTTTTTTGCGATTAAATTAAACATTTTTTACATATTTAATTATTCATTGCTTTAAAAAAAAGTGAGATATTTTAAATTGCTTGATACAAAAATAGAATCTGCTACATAGACTGATCTTGAAACAGAATCAAAAGTTGAAGTATATGCACCATGGCATCTGATATAGTAAGTATAGGGTCTTCTCTTGTATTTCCTTGTCCTCTTCATCCCCAGATAGTCAGTCCTCAGCAGTTTGGTTGTTTTCTGTCACTTGAGCAATAATGTTCGCATCAGTAGTAATGCCACACGCACATTTTGGTCCACATTGACATAATCCTTATACAGGATTGATGGATCAGAATTTACATCTTCCCAATTATTGACAGCCAGCTCAGAATCAGTTTCATCAAAGTTTTCCTATACATTTACTCCTTCAGGTTCTTCTTTTAAAAATCCTGCCTTTTTATGAAAGCATTTCATAATCGTTTCCCCACTGACTTTGCCCCATACCTGCTTACACATTCGTGAAGCATGAAGCATGTTGAGATTCTTATTGTAAAAAATTCTTACTATCAAAATCCCCAATGAGGGCGCTTTCAGCCAACAGATACCTGTAGAAATATTTAAGGTTTTTGATGCCCTGGACCATTGGCTGAATAACAGATGTCATGTTCGCTGGAAAAAAAATGACTTTTATATTTTCCAGTTTGGGGATGCTGTTTTGAGCTGTACAATTGTCAATAAAAAGGAAAATCTCTTGTTTTTGTTTTGCAAATTTCTTTCCATGTTTAAAAACCATTTTTAAAAAATTCACAGATCATCCATGTCTTTTTATTCGAATCATAGGACATGCTTAGACTTAACAGTTTTGAAACAACGTAGATTGGCTGATTTGCCAATCATTAATAATATCAGCTTTTTGGACCCATCCATATTTGCTCCAACTAGCAACATTACTCGATCTTTACTTAGCTTTCCACCACTGCATGCTTATCCTTTGAAAACAAGAATTTTATCTGCTGTTATTATTTCTAATACCCTCTAGCAACCACAGAGCGATGCCACAGCCCCCATATAAGACGATGATGGGCAGAAATGGATGACTTCATTTTAATGAGCCCCAGTGAGAGGAAGTCCGACTTCACTTGGGGTCTCCTGATTTTTAACCATTCCACATGAGAGACCAACTACCCGAAATCGGCACCCCTAGAGGTATCATTTGAACATGGAGGACATTGGAGCCACAACGAATTTTATGTAAAGTGACCATTTTTTCTGAACCGAAAATCAGGACATTTCTAAATCACAGAGTCATGTGGGGTAAAAATCAATCTTGAACCACCCAACAAGATTTTTTTTTCTACACATAATTTGATTTGCTACTTTTATGAGAAAAATGAGGTGAAAAAATATAGCAAATATACAAATAAAATAGGCCTATTTTATAAACTTGGGTTTTAAATAATTTTATTGTTAATTTTTGGATAACTTTCCAAAATAGTTTGCTTTCTAACAAAAGCTATAGAATCACAATCCGTTGATTAGAGGTATGCATTAATACATATTATAAAACAATCATTTTCATCAATTAAAAAAAAAAAAAACTGGTGTTAAATACAAGTAACAAAAAATTTTGCAAATGACACAATCATTTTCTTGTGAATTTATTCTCAATTTATTTTACATAAAGCAGGACTTTGGCGGGACAGGAATGAAAAAGCGAGGCATTTTAGGATTCTGTATGGACAGCAGGACATATAGGTACAAATCAGGACTGTCCCACCAAAAGCAGAATGTCTGGTCACTTTAATTTTATGTGCACCAGCTTCCATTAGCATATGCATAGCGGTTCCACAACAGTCCAGCCAAGAGAGGAGTTCACTTGGCCAAGCTGGATACTACTTCACTTTCTGCATTCTTACGGGAACAAAGTTTAGTGACTAAGCTTGGTATTCCACCAAACTTACCCATAATTGCAAAGAGTTTTATCTGGAGTGCACATATAAAAAAGTCCTGTCTCGCAACATTAAAAATATTTTTTGGCTCCTTCTCTTGAATAATTTTTTTAAAAATAGTTTTTCCATTTATCAGCTGCTGAAATATTCACTGCACTACTTTTACCACACACTGCTCTGAAAGAAATATCATTTCTGTCTCTGAAACCATTTAACCAACCTGTGCTGGTTTTGAAATTTTTATTGCCTAGTGTAGAGGCAAACTGTTCAACTTCAGCTCTCACAATAAGGTCGCTAATTAGAATTCTTATCTCATGCTTGCTTAAGTAACTCAAGAACACAGCTGTCCACATATGGGTTCCCCACATCTCTCTGGGGAAATGTCCTGATTTACGGTTCAGAAAAAATGGTCACTTTACATAAAATTCGTTGTGGCTCCAATGTCCTCCATGTTCAAATGATACCTCTGATTTCAGGTAATTGGTCTCTCATGTGGAAGACCCCACATCTCTCTGGGACAGGGAACACAACTGTCCACATCAAGTCCTCTCAATCTTTTTCTATTTTTTCTAGTGCCATTTTCACAGCTCAAAATTTTTTAATCTTTGTTCTTCAAATATGTCGATAGTGTGTTGGATGGAATTCCCAGTTGCTTGGTGATTTCAGATTTCTTTTCAAGGCTTTTTTTCACTTCCTTAATTGCCAATACCTTTTGAGCTAATATTAATGATTTGTAAGGAGTTTTAGCTTTTGATGATTCCATAAAAGAATCGTCATAGAAACAACACTTAAAGCACAAGAACTCAGAATGTACAACCACATTAAATCATTCACAAAAAGGGCATGTGGCATTACAAAAAAAATCTAGCCCATTATATCTCCAAAGCTTTGATCCTTTCAACCCCCCCTCTACAGTAAAATAAATTCTTCTGCCGAATGGGTGAGGCCCAATCTTTTTTTCAGGAAAATCAGACAGGCTGAATGATTAATATGTAGCGAATGCAATGAAGAGGAGAAAAGGTAACTATTGAGGGTGGACAGAAAAATTCCCAGAAATCTCCATATAGTAATATTCCAAACTTTGTTTTTTTCCATTGAAAGACCGTTAAAATAAATATAAAGCTAAAGTTTCAGGAACAATTTTTACTGTAATATTTTAAAGTCAGTACCGCAATATTTTAAAGTAAAGGTTGATAAACTCACTTTCTAAGAAATTTGTATAATTTCCGTGGCGTATCTATCATCTATTGTTTCATCTATTTAGTGTGTGGTTTGCAGAAGAACGTGATAAGTGCCAACAGTTCTTATGTGATAAATTTTATGAGGGAATCGTCCCAGAGCAGCTCAGTGGTAGAGCATCCGCATGTTAAGCGGTAAGCCTGGGTTTGATCCCCAGCTCTGGAATTTTTTGCATCGTTGCTAAATTAATCAGGCCTAAACACTCCAACTTGTCTAATTTGCTTGAAAGGTTAATAAAATCACTTTCTAAATAATATTATCAATTTCACCTTTGTCAGACTCATTTTCAGAGAGCTCTTTCAATTTCTTTCATAATTTCTCCTTGAATAAATCCTCTTTTTCATTTATACAACATAATTTGTAAATTTGAGAACAAGAAAAAAGCTAAAAGATTAAAATGAAATACGGAGAATTTCTATAGTTAAAAAGCTGAGTGATACCTATTTCCCCTGGAAAAAATATATTTCGATCTTCGCAGTCATCTATAGTCTTCAGAAAGACTGAAGATGACCATGGCGCCGAACAAAATAAATTTCTTCAAAGGAAAATAGGTAATCCTCAGCTTTTAACCCAAGAAAAGAATATTAGAATATCAACAAAATATGGAGTCTATATTTTATTTGTGTTATTCACAGTGTAAAGATTTTACCGTTTACAGAATTCATATATACTAAAATACTGATTTGGAAGTACATAGAAAACACCTGCTTTAGGTATTTTGCACCTACTGTGAAAGTAGAAACACCAAATTTGGATGACATGTGCATAAAGCAGTGTTTATGCACTATGTTATGCAACATAGAAGTTTACTTATGAAAAATGCAAAAATGATTTACAAAAAAAAAAAAAAAAAAAAAAATCGCTGGAAAAAGTCCATTCATGGAAAAAATATTACATTTAAGTTTCATGTGAGAAAATGTCTTAGAAACATAAGAGTTTTAATAAGGGATATGCCCATTCCTATCTTGAATGCATTGTCGGCATCAACTTTCCATGCTGTCACTTAAGTTGTCTGTTACCGAACTTGGAAGCAAAGACCAGACATAGAGTAAGCTTTGTACCAGCACCTCTAAAGAACTTACAGCAGCTACCTGTCTACCAAGATAGTTCTAAAGATGCTCTATCGGATTCAGGTCTGAAGATTGAGCTGGCCATTCCATTTGCTCTAAACTGAGACCCTCAAGATATTCCTCAACAACTACAGCTTGGTGAAGTTGTGCATTATCATTCATTAGAATCAAATCATTGCCAACTGCATCGGCATATGGATCGTGGATCTTATCCTGATATCTCACACCAGTCAAAGTTCCTCCCTGGAACACGTGCAAATCAATATGACCACTGAGTGATATCCCTGCCCAAATGATTATTCCACCACCTTGGTAACTGTGTCTTTCAACAGTGCTAGATGATGATATCTATTGCTTTGTTCCCTCCAGATCAGCAGACATCCTGAATCACTCTCCAGTGTGAAAGTGGACTCTTCTGTAAAGAGTAAAGAAGCCTGTCGCTGTCTGGTCCAGGAAACGTGTTCTGTTGCCCAAGATAAGCAGGCCCCTCTCTGTCTTCCGTTGAGAGGGACACACACAACTGCCTGCCTTGCATAGAGACATACATTGTGAAATGCCTTCGCACCACACTAACGGATATTCTTCTTCCTGATGCTACAGAGTGGTCAGCAGCAAGTGGCAGCACAGAAATGCTTCTTCCTCTTCAGGCTGAAAGACCTATAAAACGGTCTTCTGTAGGTGTTGTAGTTCGTGGTCGGCCTGGAACATGTCTTCTAGACACAGAAGCTTCAGTTTGATATTGATTCCAGAGACAGTGGACCACATTACAAGACATCCCATATCCATCCAACCAACCACCGCGTTAACGAATCGGGCAAATAGCTTCTTTCAGATATTGTGGGATGCTACTGCCTATTGTCAAAGAATCTGCTAACAAAAGTTGTAAATCATCAAAAGTTACATGCGTAATTACGAAAGCCTGATATTTGCATATTTTTCTCTCATTCATATATTCGTGTTCTTTTCTATAAAGTGGTAGCTATCGATTTCATAAATTTGCATAAAATTCATTTTTATCATTTATATAAACTATAAATTTTATTGTTAGTGTCGTTCATTTTATGGTGAGCTTCGAAAAACATGTTGTTCCTTAGCTTTTGGAGGCCAGTGTATGCCACAGAAACCATCAAATCTAGAATGGGGAATTTTTTTTTTAGGAATCTACTTAGCAAAAGTCAATAATTTTCAAACCATTCCTTCTAACTAAACAAAAGAGCTCAGGGGTCAAAATGATCCCCACCACCATGTTAAAAAACACATTTAGTGTTAAACAAACACATTTTTAAAAACTCCTTGTTGTGTAAATATGTAAAAATTAGTCTAGTTTTAATATGATTTGTTATCAATCTCTTTTTTTTTTTTTTTTTTTTTTTTGTGTATGCGGATGATTTTCAGAAAAAGATAATATTGACCCACAAGAAACAGTTAGAATCTAAAACATAAATTTAACCTTCAATAACAGCAGAAAAACAGAAAGCTACATACGAGTTTTGAAAAGAGAGGGGGGGAAAATGTATGTAAAATTCGGAAAATCAAACACATCCAAATAGGAAGTTGTGCAGACCTCACCATTTTCAACAGATTTTGAAAGTATAAAAAATTTCCAATTTTAACTGCTGGCATTATGTTTACCAGAGGGGGGAAGCACCTAAGATTTTTTTAACAGAAGACGCAATAAACAAGAGAATGTCATTGTGACTGAAGAAGAGGGTGGGTAGCACCTGAAAAGCTTTTTGAGAAGTAGTGTATTGGTACTTGTTTTAACTTCAATACTTTGGATTAAAATTCCACAATGTGTTTTTAACATAATTATTTCTTGCAATTTTCTAAAAAAAAAATTATAAAATAAAAGTAGGGGATATATATATGTGTGATATAGATTTAGTAATAATTAGAGGTTATTTGATGAGAATTTAATGACATTACGTTTTACGACTCAACGTAAAAGTGTAGCAGTTAATGTTTCTTAGATGTATTAAATTAGTAACGTGTCTTCTGACCTTGAATTACAAGCCAAGAGCAAGCTGCGTTGAGTATCTTGTTTTGCATCAAAATTTGAAGTATTAGGTTGAATTAAAGTGTGCTTGGAGTTTAGCAAGAATATAATCTTTGATTACGTAATTATTATTGGGGGGGGGGGTCGGGATTGATTTTTATCCCTCTCGACACTGGTTTAGGAATGTCCTGATTTTAGGTTCAGAAAAAATGGTCACTTTAATAATAATAAATAAATGAATAAAATCAAAACTGCAATAATGGAAAAAAAAAAGAAAGTTTTTGAAAACATTTTGATTTCAACACTTTTTAATGTATTTTTATCATGTATAGAAAATAGGGGGAAAATTTTGTACTATCGTTTTTTAAGAATGGAGTGATATATTACTGGAAGAAATTACTGTACAAAAAAAGTTGTTTTTCAATCTGTAAGAATTTGGTTACCTTTTTTTCCATCATAAATTGACCCTTCTTATAAGAATATAGTGTACTGGCTGGTGAGAAAATGTACACATGCATATATATATATATATACATACATATGTATTATATATACACATGCGTATATATATATATAACTTTTTTTTTCACGTTAAATTTTGTATTCGGATAGAGTTCAGTTTTTTTGATCAGCTTGCACTTTCTAGCCTGAATGAATCCCAGTGAGAGGAAGTCCGACTTCACTTGGGGTCCCCCGATTTTGAACCAATTCCAGATGAGGGATCAATTACCCGAAATTGGCATCCCCAGACGTATCATTTGAACATGGAAGACATTGGAGCCACAACGAATTTTACGTAAAGTGACCATTTTTTATGAACTGAAAATCAGGACATTTCTAAACAACAGAGTCATGTGGGGTAAAAATCAATCCTGAACCCCCACCCCCAACAAGATTTTTTTTTTTTTCTACACAAAATTTGATTTGCTACTGTTATGAGAAAAATGAAGTGAAAAATATATCAAATATACAAGTAAAATAGGCCTGTTATATAAACTTGGGTTTTAAATAATTTTATTGTTAATTTTCGGATAACTTTCAAAATTAGTTTGTTTTCTAACAATAGCTATAGAATCACAATCTGTTGATTAGAGGTATGCATTAATACATATTATAAAACAATCATTTTCGTCAATAAAAAAAAAAAAAAAACTGGTGTTAAATACAAGTAACAAAAAACTTTGCAAATAACACAATCATTTTCATGTGAATTTATTCTCAATTTATTTTACATAAAGAAGGACTTTGGCGGGACAGGAATGGAAAAGTGGGACATTTTAGGGTTCTGTGGGGACAGCAGGACATATAGGCATAGTCAAATAATGTAGACGCATGCCGGGCATGGACAAGGAAGGCTTGATTCGGAAAATCAAGCACAACCCTATAGGAAGTTGTGCAGACCTAACCATTTTCAAGATTTTGAAAGTATAAAAAAATTCCAATTTTAACTGCCGGCATTATATTTACCAGAGGGAAGCACCTAAGATTTTTTTAAACAGAGGACGCTATAAACAAGAGAATGTCATTTTGACTGAAGAGGAGGGGGGGGGGTAGCACTTGAAAAGCTTTTTGAGAAGTAGTGCATTGGTACTTGTTTTAACTTTTTTACTTTGGATTAAAATTCCATAATGTGTTTTTAACATAATTATTTCTTTCAATTTTCTAAAAAAAAAATTATACAATTTTTGAACTAATTTTGTTCCAGAAAGTGAGCAGTCTGAGAGTTAATCTTTAATGCAATGTATTATTCTTTATAAATACTATCAAAATGTGTAATTTTAAAAATGATTCAAAGCTTTATACTTACTCATGTATTATTATTTATTGTTTTTTGTGAAAGTAATGTGTTAAAATTTTCTTTCCTTATACCAGTACCTTCTGATTGTAAAGAGAATTGCATGAAATCTTGCCAGAATTACGTTGAACATACAACAGATACTTCAAGTGTTAATGGTAATATCAACGAAAATAAAAAGAATACTAAAGAGAGAAAAAGCCGGTATGTATGTGATAACTTTTTCTGTGCTGACTACATTTAACTATACAAATCATCATTATATATATTTGCAGTGTTTTCACTAGAGCGCGAGAATCTCTCTTAAATTTCTAAAATCTCGCACAAAAATTATTACAGAGTGAGAAATTCTCGCATTGCAAATGTTCGCAATCTATGTGAGATTCTCGCGGTGCTTAAAAGTTTAGAAACGGGAGTACGCATACTTCTTTTAACTCTACTGCGATCAAAATCGAAACTGCTACGATTGAAACCGAATGTGTCTGAAGCATGGAGTAAAGAATGACCTACCCTCTTCCTTCTTGTGTCTGGGGACCAGAGAAATTGTTAACCCCCTTAGTTGGGATTCAGCTACGTGCATTACTGTAAAATATTTTATCTTTATTTTATTTTTTTTATGGACTAGTGGCCAAGGTCCCTAGAATCGCTACACTTGCTTTTCATATGAGGCATTCGGCTCCTAATAAGGCTTATTAAAAAAGGATAATTTCGACAAACAAAATCCAAAGGTTGGATCAGATAGAATGTTACCGAACTGTGCATTGCTTGCTTCTTGCATGTTGCCTGGAACATAAAAATTTAAACTTCATACGATTTTTAATAAGGTGAAACCAATGAAACACCTTGCGTATTAGCCAATTATGGCAAATTTTCATAATTTGGCGACTTGTGTATATGTATAGTTAATAATTAGCTCTAAGAAAACAGTACTTTATGTTTTCTTTGATAAAAACTACGGAACAGCTAGGATAGCTTGCCATCCATGGCGACTTTTTATTATTTGGCGATTTACACATGCTCACAACCTATAATTACTGCTCATTTAAGGTTCCCGGAAAACCGTTATCCATATTTTCATATACATAATCCTTTGCAGATTGGCATATTTAGCACCACGAATTATATCTCACCGCGCTGGCAAATATCCAAAATGTACTATAATTGCTATAATGGCATAGTTAACGCCACCAAATATGTCTACTGGTAGCAAGTTCTCCAGCTGGACTGAACCAGCTTAAAATAATCTGCATTTTAATTATTTTTCATTTTCAAGATATCGCGTTCTAACATTTTTGACTCGCGGTTTAGATTCACCCTGCTTGGAAAGATACCATTTTGCCAGATCGTACCTAATGCCAAGATGGCGCTTTTAAAATCAGTTAGAATTAGTTATTCTGTTTTGGAAAAATGAATAATGACTAATTCTAAACTCTTGTTGTCTAAGCGAACTTACTATTTGAAAATGTCAACTTTGCGTAACACACTTTGAGTTACTTATTTGATATGCTTTTTAATTTGGCATAATATGAGTGCAATTCTACTTCATGTTTGTCAATCTCATGCTATTCTACATACTTGGAATTGCTTTGTTGCAAAGGAATGAATGATTTTAAGCCAAATCTGGCAACCATTATGTTTATTTTTTCACTTTTTTACTAATTTTCTTCTAAAATAATTGGATTTTCAAAATTTAAGTCAGCTTATCAGGTTCCTCAGAATTTTCCAAATAAGTGGACACTTTAGTCCTTAGACGAAGTTATCTAACTCAAATCCCCACGGTTTAGGATGAGATAGCCGAACAAGCTCTTGTCAGCGGCCGTAAGTTTTTTTTTTAGAATAGAGATATATTTAAAATAAAGAAAATATTAATAATTATTAATATTCAATTTATTCAATTATTATCAATATTAAAAGCTTCAAAGTTTAAATATTTCTTCACAGGAGAAATATTTAATTTCTCACGTGATTGTTTATTAAACTCATTTGTATTATTGAGTTCATTTGAATGTCTACCCATGGGTCGTACTGGCTTCTTAAATTTGTGTGTCCGAAGGACTCATAAAATTAATTATATGGGATTCCTTTTGAGTTTCTTTGAGAAAAAAAGAAAATAAATAGTTGTAAGTTTAATGCAGAGTGTTAAAGTGCATTCTCAAGAGCTAATGGAAGAAAAGAAAAGGGGGGTCCTGAGGATGGGGATACAGTTGTTCCCTGCATGTAACTTGACCTAACTTACAGACTTCAGGGCCCAGTTACATGCAATAAAAATAACTAAACATCATAAATATTCTGACTTCGGCTGTTTACCTGAGGCAGGGATAAATACCCATTTATAAATAACTCACCGACTGGGTATTTACCCAACCCACATTTATAGAGAGAAATTCTCACCCATTTTTTTCCCCTTGATGAAAACCCTGATTTGCTTGACCCCTTTTATTTAGATAATTCATATTTTCTCAGCTTTTGCTATTTTTTACTTGTATAGTTTAGTTTTCCTATTTGTTTATTAGGTTTTCTTAAATGTCTTTAAAAATTGTAATATTTTTAATTTGCTCTTTCATAAACTATATGCATTTGTAGGAAACAAATGTTATCACAAAATCATCAGTTGACCGATTACTTTCCTGTACGTAGAAGTTGTAGAAAGACACTTTCTAATACAAAGGTAACATCTTAAACACCATTCACTGTTTCTCATTCTAATAGCAATTGAAATGTTTTTAATCTGTGCAAAAATTTCACTTAGGCAATTCCAATTTTATAATTAATTATAAATAACACATTGTACTTTAATCATGCTAAATTTTTGATAGTCTTGTTGATTATTACTGTTTGTATGTACTTTATTAGCTCTAGAGTGCTGTTAATTTCAAATATAAAAAAGTGTACAAAATTTAACATGTTACTAATTTAAAATATTCAAATTCTCATGCATTACAATATTGAACTGCATCTCTAAAATATTCCTGGTGCTCAGCATTGCTTTATGAATAGTAGTACCATTCAAAATATGCACAAAACTCTTAAAAGATCATCCACTACTAGATAAGAAAGGAACGTTCTGTCTGCAAATTTTTATAAAAGTCCTCTTATCAATTTATAGACTCTTATACTTTATGAAATATGTAGAAATTTTCTTTAAAAGAAGTTCGCTGTTGTACAAAATAATATATTTTGTGTTGGTAAATTATCATAATAATTTACAAGATGCTGCATATTGATGTGGAAAGGTTTTTGAGGTGTAAAATGATAAAAATTAGCATAATGATTTCTGAGGGAACTTTTTAGTTATTAATTGAAATAAATGAAACTAGATCTGGAGGAAGTGTTGAGTGGACTGTACGAGTGAAGATTATATGAGATTTTGCAAAGTGGCGAAGGCTTTCAATTAAGCTATTTACATGCTTTATTTTACAAATTTGCACATTCCTTGAGTAATACCAGTAAAACAAGTTGTAATGTCAAACAAAGGTGGCAACCATATGCCGTGTATGAAACAAAAGGAGCTTCAGGGAGCATCCACTCGGTTTGAGTGCTAAAAGGAGAGGAGCTTGTAACTGAAAAGTTTTAGAGCACATCATTATAGAATAGGAAGTGGCAAGTGCAACACTAGAGGAGTGTTATTTTAAGGAAAATTAGAAAATAAAAAAATTCAGCAGAACCTTATATTTCCTAACGTTTTATCAAAACCTCCAAGTCTTTAAACTTCAGTTATGGAGGTATTCAAAATATGAAGTATCAGAATGTTCTCAAATCATAGTGTGGAAATCATGGAAAAACTTCCTTAGACGACTTATATTTCTGTAAAGTAATTTTGAGTGAAGTATGAAATTAAAATGTAAATTTTGTTGTGTAAATAAAATATGAAAGAGTTACTCTTGACTTTTGCTTAATGTAAAATATCTTTATTATTTATGAATGAATTATAGCAGAATTTCATTACTCATGTCATAATAGTACTTGAATGTAGCTATTATTGTACTGGCTGCCACATGTTTTGAAGATGATCTGCAATTAGCAAAGTTCTCAGTCATTATTTTGTTTAGAATTTGATTTAAAGTTCATGTCGAGTTATAAATACTTTTTTTTCTGTCAAATAACTTTGAATTAAAAAATTAAAATAAATGGAAAACTTATTTTAAAACAAATCCAGAAAAAAATATATTATGCATGTTTTTGTTTTAATTTTAAGTTTAGGTTTATTTGCATTTAATATGGATTTTGTATTTAGCTTTAATGGCTGGATTAATTGTACTCAAGCTGTTGAGAATGAAAATGGGTATTTTTATGATTTTATCTATGTACACTTGGTTGTTGTTTTCATAAGAATTAAGAACAACAGGAATTTTAGAAAATAGTTTCTTTTTATATTTAAAATATAATATAAATTACTATAAAAATATTCTGTTATAATGTGTGTATAGCCTATGAACCTGTTATTAATCATAGTTTGAACATTAGTTATGTTTTTATTATGCTTCAAAGCTTTGAATGAAATTTTCAAAATTCAGCATGCATTGTTCTAAAATAAAATAATTGATTGTAATGCTTTGACTTTAAACAAATTTTTCAGTTTTGCATTATTTTTTATTAACAACTTTTATAATCTTTAGTAACTTGAATTTTTCTTTTTGTAATTATTATAATAGTAGAACCAATTTTGTAACTAATAACATAACTAATGCTATGCAGTGCCAGAAAAAAAAAGTTGACATTAGAGTTTGATATTAACAGTTAAATTGTGCTTCAAAAAAAAAAAAAACCTATATGAAAATGTGGATTGGATAATAATTGTGTTATTTTTTCGGAATGCTGCGAGGAAATTTTTGGCATATTCTGGATTTAAAATATGTTCTAAATATGACTTGATATAAATATGCCAAGCTGGCATGGCATATGGATAATTCTTTTTCTTTCTTTTTTTTTTTTTTAAGGGATTAGTTGAAAGAAGAAAAATAAAATAGTACTTTAGGAAAACATTTTGTTTTATTGCACATTCTGTTTAGGTTAAATAAGCTTTGTCTTTTGTCTGGTGTCTTTTTTTAAAACTTACCCCCGCCCCTAAAAAAAAGCCTACCATATCCGCACTTTTCTCATCACTTATTTTTTTCCAGACATATGGCAAATGTAAAATTAATTTATAAATGCAGACTTTAGATAATTTTCTACATCACACTTCAAATTTCCAATGGTTTATAGCCAAAAGTTGCAAGTTTCAATGACTTTTTCTCTGAAATTTCCTTACTGCTCCAGGTTTTTCAGTTTTTCTTTACCACTGGCTGCCCTGTATAGTCCCAAAAACCTCCCAGCATTCTGAACCAATAAGCATGATAGTTATCCACACCCATATTTTCTTAAAACCACACAATAGTTTTTTAGGTGCTCAATTTAAGTGTCGACAGTATTGCTGCCCTGTTAAAATGTTGACTTTTTTTTCACCTACACTGTACATCATATACTGTGTGAGTATAGCTAAATAGAATGAATGTATTGCTTTTCGAAGGTCTCATTTTTCTTTTTTTATAGAAAGAAAGCCAAAATATAGTAGAAGATGCTATTTTATCCGAAAAAGAAGAAGGATTTGAGGTGATTAAAGAAAAATACATTTTACAATTTTATTCGGCTTTAATTTTGATTTTATATGTAATGATGTATTTTTTACCAGGAATTAATTATCATAAAATATACAGTATTTCATCTTATGCTTTAATTTTTTTGTAATTTGTGTATAACTTTCTATCCCTGTATTGTACTGTTGTTCATGTAAGTTACATGTAAATATATAGAAAAATATCAAACATATACATAGTTCTAAAAATTAAGAAACTTTGAAGCTTATCTGGAAAAAAAAAAAAACTAAAGAAATGATTACATTTTCTGTAGTTTCGTTCATCTAAAAAACATGTTTACACACTTACTTTCCTTTCCTTTATTTGAACAATCTACTTATCAGTTCAAAAACATACTCAACAACAGTATTCCCTTTTGCTGGGAGGCTTTAAATATTTCCCTAACTGTAACACATTAGGAGTACTAAGATTACTCCCATGATCAAGTTAAAAATAACTGAAACTTGTACTCTTATGAGCAGTGCCATAACTTGGGTTTAGGAGGCCCAGGGGGCGAGGGTGAATATGGGGGCCCTTTTAATCTTATATTTTAAGAACGAATATAGGTTAGCACGTACATGTATTTGTATGTACGCAAAGACAGAATTAAACACTTTCAGTTAATAATGCATATGATATAATATAAGTATTTATTTTTTAAAAAATTAAAAAATCTACCTCTATTTTAAATAAATAAATTTTCTACTTCTGAAAAATTCACTTTAAGAACACAATTTACAACAGGCAACATACAACACTAAATAGAAGTCAGTGGCGTACCTCTAAGCTATAGCAAGAAAGGTGTGTGTCATTTATGACACTTGAAAAGGGGTGCAGATTTCTACTGCTGGATGGCGCAATAAAAGAAGCGTTAACAAGTACGATCTCATTGTTGCAAAGACGTGGCAATAGCTATTCTCTCTTCTGTACCCATCGTTGCTTCCCGTATGAGTACTTGAATGCCTATGACGTAGCTCAACGCAAACGCTTTCTCGATACAAGAGCATTGAAACATTCAGGTCTGGTAGCAACGATGAGAACAGAAGAGAGAATCGCTATACCGTCGCCTACCGTCGTCGGGAGCGAACAGATTAAAGTTAATAAGACACTACTTATTGTGACCAAACTTTTTGATAGTTTTTTCATTTGCTTAATCAATGGCCACAGCACAAACTATGGAACAAAGAATGGTCATATACAAACAAAGAGATCGGCGTCGTTCTTACTAAGAAAAAGTAAGTGCAATTTTGTTGCCTGCCATGGGCACTACTTTACCTGGGTATGCTATTGGGAAAAATAAGAATTATAATGGTTAAATACATTTACTAAAACCTACTGAAGAAAAAAAAAAACAGAAAACACTAGTAATATTCTATTAGTCTGAAAATTATTCTTTTAATATAATTTAAATTACTAAAAATTACAGCAGCAACACCAAACGCTTATCTATTCGTCCTAAATTTTAGCAAGATTATACTACTGAATTGGTCATTCATTTACTCAGCTAAGCAAAGAGTAAAACACAAAAGAAATAAAACACTTGTCTTTAAAAAATTATAATCGGATAACAGCAATATTTATTTGTTGCAAATTTCATTCATATTAAAATTCTTTATTTACCAATAATAATATATTAAGAGTAAAATTTTTACTTAAACTATAAACCTCACAACATTCTAATCTTCCTTGACATTGCATGTAAAAGTAAATATGCATTTTATTTTTGTACTTTCGTATTAAAATATTTATAAGTTGTTAATATTAGTTTTATTATGTAATTAATAGTATGATTATTATCAGTTGTAGTCTTATCGAAGAAAAAAGCAGTAATTAAACTAACAGCTTTTACTTTTCGGGTTGTAAAATATTAAAAGCCTATACTTTATATTGCATCCAACATATTAACGAATGTTTTTTAATAAAAATGTTTAGTGTAAAATTTTCATATTTGAAGAAATGGATATTTGTTTATTCAAAACTTTAAAATTTAATAAATTATAACAGTAAATAAACACATTTCTATTACTTAAAATAAAAGTATCAGATAGAAAATGTAGAAATATTGAAAAATTAAGACATGATTTCTGGATACAATTAATTATAGATTCTGTTTTTTTACATACAGTGCCATGTTATGTGAAATATAAAATATGAACTAATCTTTTAAGAATTCCACATTATGTTGCAAAGTATTTTCATCTTCTGATGTTGTATTTTCAGATGCTGAATTTTCTGCATTATGCAGCGAGTCAGAGCATTCAGCTAAATTAATATTGTCTCTGGATTTTTCTTCCGAATGTATTAAAATTTCATCTGAAGAGAATTCTCCTAAAATTTTTTCCTTAAAGAGTATTTCATTTGGAATCTGTCGCAATAGATCTCACACCAGAAGAATCTCCATCTCTAATCCAACATGCCAAACTTTTCGCATATTTTGTTGCCTCTAATTTCAGCTCAGCAACTCTTTTACGCTTTTGAGACCCACTTGCAAAAGTCCTTTTTATATTGAATTAAATTATGTATAAGGAAGCTCTGCAATGATTTAATCCTATGAAATAAACTGTTGAATTAACAACACCAAACTTACTTCCAAATTTTACCTAAAATTTAAGAAGTCGAAAAAAAACACAGAATACTCGAATATCGCACTTTCAAAGCAATCTCTGTCACAGTGTTCGTTAGAATAAACTGAGCTCCTAGACTGCAGGCACTTTCCATGTGTTAAAATAGTCGGCTAACTTTAAAAAATTCACCTTGCAGAAATGAGAAAAAAAGATCAAAGAAAGCAGCTATAACTTAGTTTATGACTGAAATGAAAGTCTGTTCACCAGAAACATATTGTTTAGTTAAATTAATGAATTGAACGTAATGTCCCTCACCCACTGCCAGAGAAGCACCGCTAGCAATTTTGGGCGGTCTGTACTGTTAGTACTAAACTATCTACCAGTCTTGGGGTGGTCTGATTTGTAGGACCGATACTGTTCTTAGGACAGTGATTGATTGCTTCGGAACAAAATAAAAGGAAGCTCTTTGGCGTTTTAAATAGGCAAATATATTGAAACCATGTGTGATCCATTTGATGCCTACAATTTTCAGACCTTGTTAATTACATCGTCTGAGAGGCGTGCAGCATGGGTGCCCATAAGATAAGAATAATTTTAGAGAGGGCCTTGCATTTGTGGAAAGGGACTCATCTCAGGCTTTGAAATATTTTAGAATGAAAACAGAACAAAAATACAAAAGAATTCAGAACGCCGTAAAAATGCTCATTTCGCAATCCCCACAGTGGTGAATGAATTATTTTTTAAATGACATGAAGTACTTTCCAATCCCTATTCTTTTTTTTTTCCATTTGAGAACTAAAAACCTTTGTTTTTTGACTTTTTATACAAAGAATGGGCAAAAGTGTATACTTGTCATAAATAAGTCACTGACTAGAAGTAGATGAGTTCCAAAACTTTACAAAGTTATTTTTCCTCATGCTTCGTCCCTTTTCTCGTGGAACTTTATGGTCTCCCCATCTTAAATAGTTAAAAATTACATTACTTGATAAAAAAATTAATAAATTAGGCCCCATCATGAACGAGTCAATAAAACACTCAACATGCAAAATAGTAAGATAGCTGAAGTGTGAAGGTCCAGGGTTCTGTCCTGCCGTGCGGCTGTCGATCTAAGGTTCAAAGTTTTGGACGGTTTTCTCCAGATGTAACGTGAATACGCGTTAGTGATCCTCAGCTCATTGCACTCCTTCTAAGCAGATAACTCTTGCGTAGCTTTACCTTAACACAACACAACAAAATTAATAAATCATCAGTATAGCTCTTATGTGTTCATGATACAAGTTAGTAAGTATTATTTCTAATAAAAGCGTTTGCAGCCTATAATCGAGCACTTGATTTGTAAAAAAAAAAAGGTATTTTTAATTTCATATAATGAAGTAATTAATGGATAACACATTCCGTCCGAAATGTAGCATTTATTTTCATTTTTAGTTTGAGTGTTTATATGAATACTTATTGAATCATTTGTATAATGAATGTAAAAGAATGTACAAATCGCTGATTATTACACAAGTAAAAGAAAAGGACGACCAAAAAATATTAAAATATTTTGCAAGAGGGGCTCAGATCGTTGGTGTTTAGAGGAGAAATATTAAAGGACATAGTGTCAATTTAAGTAGTTTAATTTTTGAGTTTTTGGATATGCGAGAGAAAGCAGCTCATGCCATTTGGCATTTGGAGTTTTGTATGCCATGCCATGTCATTCCTAATTTAGATCCTCATTAAAGGGAAAAGGAAATTTTCGAGCATTCACTTCACTTACTCTAGAAAACTGTGCAAGGAAACTTCAACTCTATATAGTTACTATGCGCAGTGGCATACACAAATGGTGTGTGGGGGGGGATTCAATATCCCCGTCCTTTGTCCATGCATTTTTAACATAAAGTCCGAATGTTTTTAACATAACAGAACTTCCATAACCCCTTCTCTTACAGGAAGTCAGTGAACACAACTGATTATGCATCTGCACATTCTTTTCTAAGTGCAAAAAAATGCTTGTGAGTAATAATTACAAAAAAAAAAGAAGAAAAAACAGGCCTTTTGCTTGAAATTACCTTAGTGATATGATAATTTTAAGAAGTTAGAGGGGGCCCCCAAAAGGTATGTTTGCTTCAGAGTGGCTTTCTGAGGCCCAGATCATGTTTTTCTAGAATACAAATAAAGGGAACACAAGGTCATTAGTTGAAGTTAGTCAAGAACTTTGACTCTAAAAATACTGGCATATAAATTTAACTGTTACAAACCATCTGTACATATCTTAATACAGCAGATCTGTTGGTGAGCTGTAGCTGTTTTGTAAGCAATAAGCAATTTTTTCCAGCTTAAACAGTGATAGGTGATCCGTTTAGAATATTGCATGAGCAAATCTAAAAAGCTATAAAAGACAAAAAAAACCCCCAAAATTTTGGGAAAATAGCCATATGGATTTTGAGGCCCCTACGTGTGGGGGCCCCGGGAATTCACCCCACCATGCCTCCCTATTTTTACGGCACTGCTTATGAGTGATAGCCCTTTGAGAAAAGAGCTGTACATAACCAGAGTAGTATTAATCAGTGGCGGCTCCTCCATTGGAGCACATGAGCACGTGAACCCCCAATCGAAAAACTAAAGAATAAACAAATTAAATTTGAAACAAATATTAAGCACATTTCTAGATTTATGAGAATTTAAAACGTAAGTTTTACTCGCTCCCCCTTCCCCCACTATCATTAAATAGTCTTATTATAGCTAACGCACTGTAGTGTAGGTTACTAAGCACAATCCCAGTCTTGAATCAATCGCACGTGCGAACGGAAAATTTTCCTGCTGTACCGCTCTCTGGGATCTGAAGCCAAGACAGCTGCGGAGAACTGCAGCACTGGTGGAATCATTCCGTTCGCACAGTTTCATTGTGCACCCAGGGCCAATTTTTTGCGGTATCGCTTCCGGATTTTGCCTTTGTTTGTTACGTTCGATTAGTTAATTAATTTTTATTTCATTTTCTTAATATTTTCTTTATTTCTATCATTTTTCACTACATTACTTTTTTACAAACTAGTGTAAATAATAAAGATGGGAGTAAAAGATGTGTTTCGGAGCTAAAGCAATGGCATTTTTCAATATTATCCTTTGAAAAAAAATTGAAATAAAATGAATCAAGACAGCACCTTTGCTAAAACTTATCTTGGTGACGAAATGCAAGACCAAAGATGACTTGTTTTCTCTCAGTTGCATGCATTTTTTTGAATTAACTGCTGGAAATGCAAATCTATTTGAACTTGTAAGGTGTGTCGTATCTGCATATTTAATTTTCGAAATTTGTCTTGTGAACCTCCTTTTAAATGACCCACCAGCCGCCACTGGTATTAATGCATAATCTTTTTAAAATTCTTTTAACAGAGCAATGAGATCATTCAACAGAATTGTTCTATAGGTAGTAAATAGAACTTTGAACAATTTTTATCCCAAATTTCTATAAAAATTTGATGCAAATTTGTTTGTAGTCCTCTTTTTCAATGAAAAAAGCAATAATTACATGGTCAGTTTTAATCTTAGATCAATGGAATTTTCCCGTTTTATAGATTAATGTGTCCAAAATATTTTATTAAAAGTGTTAAATGATAAGGATCTAAAAAATTTGGATCTTATCATAAACCCCAAAATGTCGTTATTGGGTTCAAATAATAAATAAAGTAAACCTTGACCTCATTTTAAGTACAGTGTGTTCAGTGGAAAAATATCTATTGTTTAAAAATCTGCAGTTTCATAGTTAATATATTAAAGTTCACATTTTTAAGTTTATAAAATGTCAATTGCTTGATGTCACTGCCCATCATAAACCAACGATACAAGCAAGGAGGCAGATTAATTACCCTCTGAGATTTTCAAACACATATATCTCAGAACACAAGAATATCCTAGAATGTTGTGCGTAAGTGTTTGGTTGAAGAGATTCAGCACGTTAGAGATGGAGCATTCTTATGTACTTTAAAATATAATGAGGGGTTAAACTTCCAAAACCCATTTTCTACTAATGGCTGGATCTCATCTGATCACTGAAGTCAAGCAGCAACAAGTGTGGTCAGTACTTGCGAGGATGACCACTTAGAAACAAATCCCATTCCCTTGGTTACAGCCTTAGTTTCTGATGGTTAGTTAGCTTAAAAAATATGTATACAGTCAAATCCCATTTTAACAAAATCCAAGGGACTAATGAAATCATTTCGCTATAATGAAAATTCATTATACCAATATTGTGAATTTTTATGATAGCCAAAACAAAATTAGTTATAGTAGAATTTCCAAAAATTAGTGAGGTTATACACATTTAAAAGCTATACGTAGCAATTTGAATCAAATAAGCATAGATTTTTATTAAATTTTTCACTTACTTGAAATGGAGAAGCAATACAAAGATTGAAAATGTGTATCGTGGTGTGTTTGTGGGATTACGGGCAATTAGCTACACATGGGTTCTAGGCGGAAGGTTAGGGTGACCCCATGGAGGTCTTTCTTAGGGATCCTAACCCAATATGTATATCATAATGAGCTGATGATGACGAAGGAATTGTAATTGTTTGTCTCGAGTCAGATACTGAATCAGATTTAGAATCAGTTTAACTTTCTTTATTAGTACTTTACCATATCATAGTATCAGTAGTGCCATATTATTATTATTAATTATTGGTCAGTTTACTTTTGTACACTACTTTTGTATATTTAATATCTTTATTATTGTATATTTAGTACTTTCGTTTTTTTTTTTTCAGATGATTTCGAAGAAATGTATTTTAAAAAATCTGAAGTTTCTTGATCGGGAAATTGTCAGGTCCACTTATATGCAGAATCGACGTATATGCTGGTGAATAAGGTATAAGGCATTACACTTGTATTTTTTAAATTTTTAATTCACGTTTCCTTTCAAAAAATTTTGTTTATCTCAAAAAATACTGTTGTGGTAAGTAATTATGAATAATATTTGTCTCAATAATCAACTATCCAATAAGGTATTAATGTCCATCTGAAAACATATAATTTGAAGAGAAGGGTAGTTTTTACTAAACGCATTCAAAAATGTAAAAGAATGCACCCTGTTCATTCTTTAACATCGTTGTTCCACCAATGAATTATAGCTATTTATTTTTAGTTTACTGTCATAGTTGCCATCTAACTGAGCTAATATAATCATAAAATGTGCATTTTTTTAAAATTTAAATTTATGAGCCATTATATGTTCTTTTTTGATTTTTTTGTTTACGTTTCCTTTTAAAAGATGATATTTATTTTAAAAAATAAGATAACAGTAAACATGCAAATTAAAAATCAAATTTCTTACATTATTCAGACATGTAAAAACATATTCACTTCCATCGAAAGCCATTTAATTTGTAAAGAAGGCATGTCTTACTTTTTGCAGGTAGAAACGGCAAAGAATGCATCTGGTTCATTCTTTAGCATTGTTCGGCAACGAATGAATTCATAACGGTTTTTTCAGCTTATTTTCATTGCTGACATTATAACTAAGCTAATGTAATCATCAAATGTTCAAATCTGTTTTAAATTTAAATTTACGAGAAAAATTTTGGACGAAAAAAGGCTTTAAAATGCGTGTGTGTGTGGGGTCGAATTATAGGAGGGTCCTTAATTTTTATTATTATTTTTTTTTAATCAGAAGTATAAAATATACTTTTAAAAGACTATTGTTCTCTTCTACGGATGTCAATTAAGGTTGATTCCCATACATAGAAGAATGTAGCAACAAAAAGATTGAAAACATGTATCATGGTGTTTTTGTGGGATTACGGGCAATTAGCTACACATGAGTTCTAGGCGGAAGGGTAGGATGCCCCCATGGAGGTCTTTCTTAGGGATCCTAACCCAATATGTGTATCATGATGAGCTGACGACGAAGGAATTGTAATTGTTTGTCTCAAGTCAGATACTGAATCGGATCTTGAATCAGTTTAACTTTGTATGTTAGTACTTTACCATATCATAGTATCAGTAGTGTCATATTATTATTATTAATTATTGGTCAGTTTAATTTTGTACACTACTTTTGTATATTAATATCTTTATTATTGTATATTTAGTACTTTTTTTTTTTCAGATGATTTTGAAGAAATGTATTTTAAAACATCTGAAGTTTCTTGATCGGGAAAGTGTCAGGTCCATTTATATGTGGGAACGACGTATATGCAGGTAAATAGGGTATTAGCCATTACACTTGTATTTTTAAAATTTTTAATTGATGTTTCCTTTCAAAAAATTTTGTTTATCTCAAAAAATACTATTGTGGGTAGTCTGCAAATTATAAATAATATTTGTCTCAATAATCAGCTATCCAAAAAGGTATTAATGTCCATCTAAAAACATAATTTGCAGAGAAGGGTAGTTTTTACTTAGCACATTCAAAAATGTAAAAGAATGTACCCCGTTCTTTAGCATCGTTGTTCCACCAATGAATTATGACTATTTATTTTTAGTTTACTGTCATAGTTGCCATCTGGGCTAATATAATCATAAAATGTACATTTTTAAAAAAATTATGAGCCATTATATGTTTTTTTTTTTGTTCACGTTTCGTTTTAAAAGATGATATTTATTTTAAAAAATAAGATAACGGTAAACATGCAAATTAAAAATCCAATTTTTTACATTACTCAGTCATGGAAAAACATTCCCTTCCGTATAAAGACATTTAATTTCTAAAGAAGGCTAGTCTTACTTTTCGCAGGTAGAAATGGCAAAGAATGCATCTGGTTCATTTCTTAGCATTATTCGGCAACGAATGAATTCATAACTGTTTTTTTAGCTTATTTTCATTGCTGAAATTATAACTAAGCTAATGTAATCATAAAATGTTCAAATCTGTTTTAAATTTAAATTTACGAGCAATTGCATGCATTTTTTATTCACTTTTTAAAGATGCATTTTATTTCAAACATTGCCATGGTAGTAAGGCCAAAGCAGAATGTTTTGCAATGTTCTGCAACGCTCTCTCAACTAGCCAAAAATGTTCTGCAGGAAATATGCCTTAATATACAGAGGGCTATTATGTTAGGATATTAGTAAGCGTAACCTATATCTAAAATATTAAATGAAATTAGAGAAACTTTGCGTAATTATCAAAGTAACAAGGAAATGAAACATTAACCGAACAGATATATATATGTAGAGAAAATATTTCGAACTAAAGCTTAAAATTCCCGGTCGCCAGTCGCCAGGTGGCGATTAAACTTAAAAAACTGGTGATTTACGACTTTCTGACTACCGGCCAGACGAATTCTATCGTTTGTTAACTCAGGTTTCGCACTAGACTGAGGGATTGCGCGATTCTTGCAATGCCACACAGAATCCCTCTAAAAAAAAAAAGAAAACAGCGGGCTTTTCTTGTGTGCTGGGTTGTTCAATTTTGATGAAGCAGCTAAATATTTAATGGGATTATTAAGAATCAAATATCATTAAATTCTATTGTTATCAAAATCATTTATGTATTATATTGCTAATTTTGATATTTATAATCTGCTGAGCTCATTCTAGGCGAGGTCAGTGGTGCGCCGCGCCCCGATGCCCTTTAAAAAAAAAATTCGTTAGCGCCCCAATGATGAAAAACTAGACACCCTCTTTTGCCAGCGAAGTTCTTTTTAATCTCTTAAGTTTCTTTAGCCCTTTTATTTGTTTAACTGTTATTTGTTTGCTTACACCTAATGTGTTAATGATACTTGTCAAATGAAAAGGAGGAATTTGCACAACTGCTATGGTAATAGAACTCTCCCGCCCTCTTTCCCCCTCCCGGAAGCACTGAAGCACTCGGAAGGCCCAGTCCGGGTAGTAGCGGACCTTGATGAGAAGGGGGATGGAAATCAACTGTGTAAAAACTAATTCATCTATAATTTTTTTATTAATGGACCGATTTGTTTGAAAATTTGGGGATCACTTTTAAATGCAAAAATTGATTCAGAGTCTAAATTTTAGAAAGACATCTTAATTTGTTCAAAAGTTAGAAATTTATTGTCAAAACATAATTTCTTTCCCCTTTCTTACATTGTAGCTTGGAGTTACAGAATGCTTTGTGGTTTTCTTTGTGAGCTAGACGGGGAGGCAAATGTTCTTATCTCCTTTCCGGCTATTTCAATATTACCACTTAAATAGATGACCAGCTGATTGTTAATATCAACGGAATATTTATTATGGCTGCATGATAATCCTGAAAAAATTTTTAGCTATTGTTGTCCATAAAAAAAAATAATAATTAAGAACTGGAATTTGTAGTGGAATAAATATTGAATAACTGGAATAGATATTTATACCATTATAGGGTTATTTTGAACAGAAGAGTTATTAATATTTTTATGCATTAACTATAATATTTTAATTGTTTGAACTTTGCAAAATAGAGAATGAAAATAAAAGTAAAATAATTTTCTCAATAAAAAGACTTTTGTTCCTTAAGACTTCTGGGTATTTCATATTTAAAATCTTTTCTCTTCCTTTATAATCTTACCCCCCCCCCTCCCTACAACCAAATGCTCAGAAGTCTGGTGCACTTAAGTACACAAGCAGTGTAACAGACCCTGTGTCTCCTTGTCATGAAGCATGCAAAAGTGCTAGTGCAAATAAAATGAGACGTTTCTTTGGTGAAGATGGGCCTGGAAAGTTGATATGTGTTTGCACTGCTGACATTTTATATACAGCTTTCTTTCCATCTTTTTCTGGGGAGTTAAATGAGTATGGAGAAAAAGAACTTGCAGAATTCTGTACAGTTTTTAATAAAATATATTGAATTTTTCGATTTTTCAGAAGAGATAATTAGAAAATATAATCGGGCCAATAATTTAAATTTATCATACGCTATCGATGTTAATTTTTATATAAGTAAGGCTAAATATTCTTAATTGCAACAAAAACCATAAAATATTCAAATGTTGCATTTGCAAAATGTCGCAATTCTCAAGATTTTCAGACCGATGTTTCGAAATCGCGTAAATTTTCGGACCCGTTTATAGGGAATAGATATAGAGTAGTTTTGCATTTCTAAAAGCATCCATAATTACTTAAAGCATAGTATTATCTATAATAATTATGAATAAATTGTAATAGGAAGACCAGTTTAACAAAACAATCGTTCACAGCATAAACTTGCAAGAGCGCGAAACATCCGGAGCATCGTTACTAACTGCTTTTGCTACGGCGGTAAAATCTGAAATTATGAATATTTATTGAATAATTTGCAACCGTCTAGTTACTAAACATGACTTCTGACATTGCAGTATCAAGATCGACAGGCGGAATTGCTTATCTCCCTTTCCCTTTCTAAGTATGCGCGCATATTTGTTTGTAAATCCTGATTGCGTTTTCTTGTTGTGTCAGCAGAAAACGAACATCGGAGAGGCACCTTTAAGGTCAAATCATCGCTCACAAAAGATGAAATAAAAAAGCTATTTAATAAACATCATATTCAGAAGAAGGTAAATTATTTGCAAAAATGCATTTTAACCGGTTGCATGTATGAAGGTCTAATTTTACTACTTGTAATTTTGAAGTGGCCATTTTAATCGATTGTATTTTTGTAAAGGAGCCGTTTTAATCCAATTTTTTTAAAGGGGTCGCACATAACAATTCTCAGTTTTATATGTTCCTATAATTTTTCAAAATTATAGGAGTATTACACTCAAAGCAAGAGACTTTGTCTCGAGCAGACATATTTACCAGGGGAAAAAACGTAGCTAGAAAATGAATGTGAATGATATTGCAAGTGATAAGCGCTGTCCGTTCTCCACATGTGGGGTCCAAAAAGGTGGCGCTCTCCCAGAAGGAGATGATCAGGCGCCTTTTGGGTGATAATTCACTTTTGACTAATTGCCGCCGTGTCATCTCCCCCCCCCCCCCACAAAGGAATATATTCTTTCTATGCCTGGATGCAGGAGATGAAATGGTATCCCTCCAGATTGCTGTCTGGCTTTTGAGTTTGACTTTCTGTTTAAAGTGATTGATTTCTCCCCTCTCTCTCCCTTTTCAGTCCTCATCCGTAATTGTTCTGCAGCGGAGCTCTTTGTTCTGCGACGCACGTCGCCGATTTCGGTATGTTCTGCGTTGGGGGCAGTAAGTGTACAAATTAAAAATCAAATTTCTCCGATTGATCAAACATGGAGAAACATATTAATTTCCATCTAAAGACATTTAATTTGTAAGTAATGGCTAGTTTTCTTAGTGTATATAAAAAACAAAAGAATGCATCCCCATTCATTCTTTAGCATTGTTTGTCAAACAAAAAATTTATTACTGATTTTGTAACTTGTTTTGATGCTTGACACTCTTAAGTAAGCCAATGTAGTCTATAATGTTCAAATCTATTTTAAGATTTAGTTTATGAGCCTTTACATGTATTTTATTAATTGTTAATTCATGTTTCCTTTCAAAAGATGCAATTTATTTTTAACAATGCAATAAAATAAGCATACTAATTAAAAATCAATATTCTCCCTCCATTCAGACATCCAAAAACATATTAGTTACCATCTTATGATGTTTAATTTGTAAAGAAGGGCAAGTTTAACTTTGTGCAGGTAGAAATGCTAAAGAATGTACCCCCGCTCATTCTTCAGAATTCATGGTGCACTAAGGAATTTATAACAATATTTTTAACTTATTTTCATTGGAGACACTTTAACTACACTTAGATAATCATAAAAGGTACAAAACTATTTAAAAATTTAAATTTACCGTATTTACGTGCTTATAAGTTTAGAAATTTTGGATGAAAAAAGGCTTTAATGTGGGGGAGGGGGTCGACTTATACGAGAGTCCTTAATATTTATTATTATTATTTTTTTTAATCAGAAGTCAAAAATGTCCTTTTAAAAGACAATTGTTCTCTTCCACCCTTCCACGGATGCCGTTTGAGGTTGATTCCCATACCAGGAAGAATGTAGCAATAAAAAGATTGAAAACGTGTATCATGGTGTTTTTGTGGGATTACGGGCAATTAGCTACACATGAGTTCTAGGCTGAAGGTTAGGGTGCCACCGTGGAGGTGTTTCTTAGGGATCCTAACCCAATATGTGTTTCATGATGAGCTGATGATGACGAAGGAATTGTAATTGTTTGACGAGTCTGTAGTGCCATATTATTATTAATTATTGGTCAGTTTAATTTTGTACACTACTTTTGTATATTTATTATTGTATATTTAGTACTTTTTTTTGCAGATGATTTTGAAGAAATGTATTATAAAAAAATTGAAGTTTCCTGATCGGGAAAGTGTCAGGTCCATTTATATGCGGGATCGATGTATATGCTGGTAAATAGGGTACTAGCTATTACACTTGTATTTTTAAAATTTTTAAGTCATGTTTCCTTTCAAAAAATTTTGTTTATCTCAAAAAATACTATTGTGGTTAGTCTGCAAATTATAAATAATATTTGTCTCAATAATCAGCTATCCAATAAGGTATTAGTGTCCATCTAAAAACATATAATTTGCAGAGAAGGGTAGTTTTTACTTAATACATTGAAAAATGTAAAAGAATGCACCCCGTTCTTTCTTTAGCATCGTTGTGCCACCAATGAATTATGACTATTTATTTTGAGTTTACTGTCATAGTTGCCATCTAACTGAGCTAATGTAATCATAAAATATACAAATTTTTTTTTTAATTTAAATTTATGAGCCATTATATGTTCTTTTTAATTTTCTGTTCATGTTTCCTTTTAAAAGATGATATTTATTTTAAAAAATACGATAACAGTAAACATGCAAATTAAAAATCCAATTTCTTACATTACTCAGTTATGGAAAAACATATTCACTTCCATCTAAAGACATTTAATTTGTAAAGAAGGATAGTCTTAGTTTTTGCAGGTAGCAATGGCAAAGAATGCATCTGGTTCATTCTTTAGCATTATTCGGCAATGAATGAATTCATAACTGTTTTTTTTAGCTTATTTTCATTGCTGACATTATAACTAAGCTAATGTAATCATAAAATGTTGAAATCTTTTTTAAATTTAAATTTACAAGCAATTGCATGCATTTTTTAAATTTTTAATTCATTTTTTAAAAGTTGCAATTTATTTCAAACATTGCCATAGCAGTAAGTGTACAAATTAAAAATCAGATTTCTCCGATTGATCAAACATGGAGAAACATATTAATTTCCATCTAAAGACATTTAATTTGTAAGGAATGGCTAGTTTTCTTGGTGTATATAAAAAATGAAAGAATGCATCCCCATTCATTCTTTAGCGTTGTTCGTTAAACAAAAAATTTATTACTGATTTTGTAACTTTTTTTTATGCTTGACACTCTGACTAAGCCACTGCAGTTCATAGTGTTCAAATCTATTTTAAGATTTAGTTTATGAGCCTTTACATGTATTTTACTAATTGTTAATTCATGTTTCCTTTCAAAAGATGCAATTTATTTTTAACAATGCAATAAAATAAGCATACTAATTAAAAATCAATATTCTCCCTAAATTCAGACATCGAAAAGCATATTAATTACCATCTTAAGATGTTTAATTTGTAAGAAGGGCAAGTTTAACTTCAGGTAGAAACTAACTGCAGGTAGAAACACCACTGCAGGTAGCCACTGCTACTAACTGCAGGTAGAAATGCCAAAGAATGTACCCCCGTTCATTCTTCAGCATTCATGGTCATAGCTGCCAAGTGTTCCGTTTTACACGGATTCGTTCCGTTTTTAGAGCTTTGTTCCGTAAATATGTTTTTAAGCCAAAATGTTCTGTTTTTCAGCTTCTGTAAGGATTTTTAAAAATTTAAAGATAAAAGAAAAATCGTGTACATATTTAGCTTTTGGTAACGCATTTATCCTTGCAAACAAGTCAATAAATTTAACTGAATGATATTTATCTTATTACTCTTTCAAGTATTTATTAACTTAAATATTTAAATCTATTGTAGAAATTGAGCTAAGTTAAATATATTTTATTTTTATAAATTATATATGCACATCACCTCTCTACATATGATAATTTAATTTTGTTAATGTAAGATCTTTAATTGTATATTTAATCATACATTTCATGACCATGCACTGTCTTCCTTATTTCTGATTTTATGAGCATATGCTGTGTTCCTTATTTTTTTCTTGGAAGGTTGGCAGCTATGCATGGTGCACTAAGGAATTTATAACAATTTTTTTAAGCTATTTTCATTGCAGACACTTTAACTACTCTTAGATAGTCATAAAAGGTACAAAACTACTATTTTAAAATTAAAATTTACCGCATTTACTTGCTTATAAGTCGAGAAATTTTGGACGAAAAAAGGCTTTAAAATGTGTGTGTGTGTGTGTGTGTGTGGAGGGGGGGGGTCGACTTACACAAGGGTCCTTAATTTTTATTATTTTAATTTTTTTTAATCAGAAGTCAAAAATGTCCTTTTAAAAGACAATTGTTCTCTTCTAGCCTTCCACGGATGCCGTTTAAGGTTTATTCTCATACATGGAAGAATGTAGCAATAAAAAGATTGAAAACGTGTATCATGGTCTTTTTGTGGGATTACTGGCTAGCTACACATGCGTTCTAGGCGGAAGGGTAGGGTGTCCACGTGGAGGTGTTTCTTAGGGATCCTAACCCAATATGTGTATCATGACGAGCTGATGATGACGAAGGAATTGTAATTGTTTGACGAGTCAGTAGTGCCATATAATTATTATTAATTACTGGTCAGTTTATTTTGGTACACTAGTTTTGTATATTAATATCTTTATTCTTGTATATTTAGTATTTTTTTTTTTTTTCAGATGATTTTGAAGAAATGAATTTTTAAAGAAGTGAAGTTTTTTGATCAGGAAAGTGTTAGGTCCACTTATATGTGTGATCGACGAATATGCAGGTAAATATAGTATTAGCCATTACACTTGTATTTTTTTATTCACGTTTCCTTTCAAAAACTTTTGTTTATCTATAAAAATACTGTTGTGGTTAGTCTGCAATAAATAATATTTGTCTCAATAATCAACTATCCAATAAGGTATTAATGTCCATCTGAAAACATAGTTTTTAGAGAAGGGTAATTGTGTCTTAACACCTTGAAAAATGTAAAAGAATGCACCCCGTTCATTCTTTAGCATTGTTGTTCCACCAGTGATGTAATCCATTATTTTTCTTCATGCAAACATCTTGTACATTTTCAGACAAGCTGTTATTTGCATAATTTTTCGAGGTTAAATAATGTTAAACGGTTAAAATGTAATACGGAGGTACTCCCATAGTTAACTTAATAAAATTACTACCGCCTTCCTCCGGAGATATATTTCGGTCACATAGCCCACAACAATCATCAGTCTGTCATCTTCCTCGTGGGAATGATGTGGCTTCCTGCCTCCTCTTCTTTCTGCGCATGACGTCATTCCAGGCAGGGGCATAGCCAGGGGGGGGATATTGGGATATATCCCCCCCCTCTCTGAAAAATTTTCCTGGCTACGCGCCTGATTTCAGGTTTCGTTTATTGTAGCATGTGTCATGTCGTTGATGCTGCCCTCCGTTGATAATATTTCCAACAATTCGCGTAAGTAGGCATATGTATGGTTGTTGAAATTAGCTATTTTTTGTATTCCTTGGACTTCTATTGTGATAGGTGTGTTTAGCGCGAGGCGGGATAAGGCTGTAGATTCTCTGTTGAATTTAATGTCGTTAATGTGTTCTGTTTGGCGATCTTTAATTTTTCTTTTAGTAACCCCAATGTAGCAGCCGGCTATTTTGTTTTAGTTATTTTTTATGTTAATTTTAAAAATACCTGCGGTGTCAGTGGGTTTTATTTGGTCTTTTTCGGATCTGATACGTTGAAAAATGTTTTGACTTGGTTTTATAAGGATCCTGATATTTTTCTTAAGAATTTTTCAACGTATGAGATCCAAAAAAGACCAAATAAAACCCACTGACACTGCAGGTATTTATAAAATTAACATAAAAAATAACGAAAACAAAATAGCCGGCTGCTACATTGGGGTTACTAAAAGAAAAATTAAAGAACGCCAAACGGAACACATTAACGACGTTAAATTCAATAGAGAATCTACAGCCTTCTCCCGCCTCGCGCTAAACACACCTATCGCAATAGATTTCCAAGGAATACAAAAAATAGCTAATTTCAACAACCATACATATGCCTACTTACGCGAATCGTTAGACATATTATCAACAGAGGGCAGCATCAACGACATGACACATGCTGCAATAAATGAAACCTGGAATGACGTCATGCGCAGAAAGAACAGCGCGAAAGAAGAGGAGGCAGGAAGCCACATCATTCTCACGAGGGAGATGACGGACTGATGATGGTTGTGGGCTATGCGACCGAAATATATCTCTGGAGGAAGGCGGTAGTAATTTTATTAAGTTAACTATGGTTAAATAATGTTTTAAAGTCTATACTTGCTAAATCTTTGAAAGTTGTTTGTTCAGTAAGGTTCTCATCTGAACATTCCTCTTCACCGCATCTGTCCTGAAGGGTTTATTCATTTTTTTCTTGAATCCTATGAATAATTTATCATCCATCAAAGATTCAGCATGCATGATATCATCAGCAGAAAAGAAATCATCCAGAATTACATCCATAAGCACAAAAACTTCTTTCCTAATTAGCTCCGTCAAAGATTGCAAGTCTGTGGTTAAATTATTTTCCTCCTCATCACCATCCAATGATGGTATGCATGCTCCAAATAGCATTTTCCCTCTTTTTCCTGGCTTCGTTATAAAAGATTCCATTATTCGTAATATCACAAATTTTACTATAGTAACTCCTATGTAATTTGAATTGGGGATTATGGAAGTCTTCACTAAAACAAGATTTTTGCTGTAACAGACTTTGCTAAAACAGGATTCAACTGTATTTCATTTAACTTAAATGAAAAATAAAATTTGAAATTATTTTAACATTGTAATTGTAGTTTTCTGTGTAGGCATTCTTTTGTGAAACCCTTTATTCCATCTTGAAATGCATATCTAGTGCTAATGGTTTACAAATTAGCTTTTACTCTGTATGTAATTGGATGTTATTTTATATCAATAAAGTTTTCGCTAACTGTTTTCTGCTAAATAAATAAATTTCATTCTTTTCATTACTAACATTGAAAATATCAAGTTTGAAAAGGTTTCACAGATCACCTACTACTACACATTTGGCACAGAAACTACTTTTTTTTTTCACTATTGCTATACTGTACATTCTGTTTTGAAAACAATGCTTTGCTTCTCCTTTTTAATGAAACTAAGTCTGCTTTTATGTTCAGTTTGATATTTTCTGTCTATACATAATCTTATTTTACATTACATTACTCACACACAGGAAACACTGACGTAGGTTTTTATTCCTTAAATATTGAGCACAGACATATACAATGTTACAAAAAAGGTGCAAAATTTTATGGTATTGATTAAAATTTTCAGGAGAGTAAATCTTAATAAATACAAAATGTTAGTTTTTAGACAATCCCTGTACAAAAAATACCCAATTAGTAAAATGTGCCCCATACATTAATTAAAAGATGTACAAAATTTCAGTTTTTAATCATAAAAAAAGCTGAGAGATATGCTTAAAAAGTGTTGGACAAGGGCTATACAAACCAATAATACAAGTAGTACGTATTTATGGAATCCTTATTTTCTTTTGTGATTTGTGTGTGACCCCCGAAATGCAATTATTCAGTGCGATTTTTTCTCTGAGAATCACTGAAAAGTGGTTTATGTCAGTGTATATTTATTTTCACAGACATACAACACTTCATATATCTAACTCTTTTTATGATGAAAAGCTGAAATTTTGCACATAACCTAGTTAATGTATGGGGCATATTTTACTAAATAGGAATTTTTTTTATCCAAGAGCTGTATAAAAAGTAAAATTTTGTATTTATTTAGATTAAATCTCATGGAAATTTTAATGAATACTATAAAATTCTGTACATTTCTTTTATGTAATTTTGTAATTTATCGTATATGTTTATGATCAATATATTTAAGTAATAAAAGCCTAGGTCAATGTTTTTAGTATGCCATGTAATATACGTATATTACTATGTGTTATTATTATGTATGTAATTGAATTTCTCATAACTTTTATGCAAAATTTAAGAGGTGATAGCGCACATAACACGGAATCAGTATCACATAGCAGTGGGTGGTCAAAAATGCCAGTTTCACTTACCTGTTAATAATCACTTTGGGAAAAGTGTTGAAGTATTCATCCAGTTTCTTAACCAAATTTCATAAACAATAGGCTTGTCTCCAAAAATTTCATCCATGAAATGAAATGGAATTTTTAATTTACCTATTTCAGTCTTGTGTTTGCTGTGAATGATGCATTTGTTTTTGACAAATAATGGTCGGAATGTTCTCTGTTATTTCAGCACTTGTTCCAAAGTAATTATTAAAAGCTACATGGAGAAAAAGTTTCTTATCCCACATTGCTATGTGCTTCTTATTCCTTAATAGGTGCCCTACCTCTCCTTAAAATCTGTGCCAATAGTTATGAGACACCCTGTATTATGTATGCATTAACAAACTTGCATAGAGTAATGTTATGCCAGCATGTGGGCAGGCTGGTAAAGATTTTTCGTCATCCTACTCTAAGCTACGAAGAAATATGTGCATATATACATTTATAAGAGTTGTCTCTTTATTGCATTGTTTACATAATCTGAACTGCTAACTTTTGTGTTCTTTATATGGAATCTCAGTTTTTACAGAACATGGTCGTTAAATGTGTTAGTAGGCTTGAAGATTGCATTTTTGTGCTTTGCACTATGCATATTAGCTGCAGAGGTTGAAAGTCCTAGATTCAGTCGATTTATGATCTTCAGTGCTACACAAAAAATGAAACTGTTAAGACAAACCTACATACGAAACATATCATCTCACATTTATTATTAGCTAAATGATTTCATTGCATTTAGTTATTACTGTAGGAATAAAATGTTATTTATGATCTATGAGCTAATTTATAACATTTCACTTGGTGTTCCGAGAAAAAGAAACATCACAACTTTTGAACTGTTTAAAAAAAAAAATCAGATGATCCCAGACTTGAAACATATCAGAATATCTCTTTGCAAGCATGTTGTGTATTGTACCTCTTAAGATGAAAAAAAAAAATATATATATATATACTGTTATTCAATACCTTGTGGAAAATCTTAAAACTATCAAGTCTAGAAATTTTTACTACTTTTCATGATTTTTTTAAAAGTACTTGGAAGAAGAAAGTTTCACTTGTAAATAAAAATTATTTAATAAATTTGTTAAAACCCGACAAGTATGGCTCCTAAATAAAATGTAACTCTAATTCTAGTTTCATATACTTTATTGTGTTTGATGCTGTCGTGGTGTATTTTTCCCTAAATGATTCATAATTACTATATACGTTTCACATTCTTTTAAATAGTTTATCACTCAAGAGTTAAAAGTTGACCTTAAGTGATACTTGAACTTAGAACTCAAAGTTTTAAAGTATGCTATTTTGCATCATTACAAAAAATGACTACCACAAGGTAGCGACAGATTATGGAAAAATCGGGATACTTTATCCATCTGGAAAAATCAGGGAAGTATCTGGGAATTTCATAAAAGTATCCAAAAATCAGGAAACATTCATTTTTGCCTAGTAAACAAGACTGTTTATAATTGTGGATCTGCTCCTAACTTCCTGGTCATAGGTTTGGTCTCCTCTGATGCATACACTTAACAAATCCATGACTCAAGCGATGTAGGCACTATAAGAGTCCAAAAGTGCAGGTATTTAGACTCGTACTAAGATATGGATCATATAAGAAACCAGACTACATGTGAATCGGACATGCGAATATGAAACTCTCTTTCTTGGGTCAAAACTTCTGCATCTGGGCAATCCAGTAACGAGTCATATTGAAAAGTAAAAATTTGTTAGCCCTAGATTGGCAATAGCCCCTTTACACCAAGAGGGTGGAATTTCGTGATAATTGTGACTCCTGTCTCCTTATTCCACTCTGGAGTTTTCTACAATCACAGTAATTTTGACCATTGTCCTGTGTGCGACAATCAGGGAACTTTTTTCTCAATTTCTGTAGCCACCCTGTACTACTACTGTCAATGTTGCTATGCAATTTTCATTTCAAGAATATTTTTTCATCTGAAAGTTACTTAATACCTATACTTTTATTGCTTTTAATATGTATAGTAATGATTGTAAGATGTTTTTTGAGTTCTTGGATCAACTTGTTATCAAAACTGTATTAGAGTCATATAACATTTAGATTTTTTTCAAGAACAGCTTTAAATAAGCATGTCAATTGTGAGATAAAAAATAATTTGCTTACTGAACAAACTATAGGTTTACACTTTATGTAGACCTTAAGCCATACTATTTTAGTGTTTTAAATAAATAAACTTAAAAGATTTTAATGTACAACTACATATATAGCTGTAATTAAATTCTATGTTTTCACAGTTTTACGGTTTTTTTCCCTTCAAAATATGAAAATTTTAAACTGAATAAATTAAGAAGTACTCTATTTGCTTTACTTCTAATCTTTAACTTGTAGAATTGCATTTTTGAAAATATATATTTAGAATACTAACTTTTCATTTCAGTATTGATATATTGATGCTTCTAAAGAAACAAATCGTTTGGGACGTCTAGTTAATCATAGAAAGAAAGGAAATTTAAAGACACAACCTTTCTTAATAAAGGAATCTCCCCATCTGGTTCTTTTGGCAGGAAGAAATATTGAACCTAAAGAAGAACTAAGTTATGATTACGGGGATCATAGGAAAATTGCTTTAGAATCCCATCTGTGGCTTGCATTATAAAAAGTAGTTTTGATGTGATTGTACAAGCTGAGTTTTTTATGTATAGATTCATTTGTATGTACATAAGTTGTAAATTATTTCATACTTTTCATCTGTTCAAAAGCATAATCATTAAAATAAATGTGCTCTGAGTTATGAATGTATGAATTCATTTGTCTGATCATCAGTTATTTCATGTCTCATTAGCATTGAGACACAATCTTTAGCAATATTCTTTTTGTCTAATGTATATATTTATTTGCAAATGTGGATTAGGCTGTTAGTTATATGATCAAAGCTGTAAGTTTTGATAATAGTGGGTTGTAACCTGTTTTTTCAGTAATTAGTTAATGTTTAATTGCTTATAATTAGTAACTTATATATGAAACAGAAAATTTTATTTATTTTATTATTATTTGAGTGGATTTACACACAGGATTTACTTTAACAGAGTTTTCTATATGCCATTTTTATTCTTATTTTTATTTTATCTTTTTATTTAAAGTAGTAGTATCAGCTTAAGAAATGTTCAAAAGAGACTTACAAGGGGAAAATTTATATACAAGGAAACCTTATACATTTAAATGATATGAATTGTGGTATATTTTTTTTATTAATGTAAGTTCATAATAATATAGCAGTTGAATTTTCAAAGCTATTCATGAAAAAAAACACCATTTCACTCCACTCATTGCATAACTCATGAAAAGTTTTAAAAACTAACAATTAAGTCAGGAATTTTTGTAAAAAATTAATTTTTCTTCAGAATTTAACTAAGTTTCTTTTCTCTATGAACAAAATGCAGTTGAGTGCCAGAAATTCACAAACATACAAAATCCGCACACTTTCTCCGATATAAATAATGAAATTCGCAGTCATACACTAGTGATAAAATTGTTGAAAAGTGTTTTGAATCCAGATAAATATGATTCTGATGTTGATGAAAACTTTGGTAATAATAATAAAATCCATTTGATAAAAGTTTAAAGTAGGAGAAGAATACCTTAAATTTTTAGAACAGCAAAGTTCTGTAACAAAAAAGAATTAATGATAATATACAATTTGCAAAAATAAAGAAAGAAAGAAGAAAAAAGAAAGGAAACTGAAAAAAATAGGAAAGCAATATTTAAAGAAAATAATCATAGAACATGTTTTTAAAATTAAAGAAGGAAATTTTGAAACCATTTGCTTTCCTAGTCTTCATTTAATTTTTTTTTTCTTCCTATGCTTTTACATTTAATGTAAAAAAAATAAGTGAAATACTTTTGACTGTGTTTTTTATTTCATTGAAGTTGTATTCTATTTTTTTTTTTCTTTTTAATCAGAAATCTAATAATTTTGCACAAGCCATGGTCCCAAGCTGTGTGGATTTCAGGCTCTCTATTGTAATTTTGTTTCATACAACTCTTTAAAAAATTTTATAAATAGAAATTAATATTAAATTGACTGAAGAGAAACATCTATTTCAGAACCTAAATTAATACTACAAAATACTGCATATTTAAATTTGCACTTCATTGCTTCATGACTTATAATAGCTTCCTGTTTGTAAAAGTGCAAAGTAGAGCTTATGAAGAAACATTTATTTTTTTAATTAAAAATTTGTGTTACGAATTAAAAAATTAGCTGCAAGATAAAATTCTTCAAGAAGCTTCAATGAGAACTGTACATACCAAAAATTTACGTATACAAACATAAATGCTGAGTTTTAACAGAAATGCATTTATAAATAAAATCGCTTTTTTTCTAAAGGTCAACTACAGCATTCCAAAAAAATTAAATTTTTGAAATGAGAAAACATTCAGAAACAGACAGTTCAACTGTACATAAATTTATTATTGAGATGCCAAATTTTTATTTATCCTCTGCCAGAACATATTTTAAAATGGTCAATTTTATAAAATGATAGGCACAGAAAACCAAATTACAAATTTACTCTGTCAGTTGAGAGGTTAAAAAGAAATATTTTCAATATTATAAAATATAGGTCAGAAATAATCAAACAAAATTAAAGAAAGCAGAAAACAACATGTAACAAATTTAAAATTTGGAAAATTAAGCTCAGCACTATCTTGCATGGCTTATAGGGAAAATGTAATAATAAATCTTATCATCAAAAAATACCAAATTATCAAAATAAAAGTTATGGTTTTTATTGCAACTCAGTAGGAGCAACTCATTTCCCCCTAAGCTGTTAATGACAAAGCACACACTTAAATTGACAAAAGATAGTACCATGTGGTACTGAACAACAGCAAAGCATCAGTGATGACAAGAAAGAACAGGCAATGGCTATGGTCACTGATGATGATCTGTGCAAAATTTTAAGCTATAAGCTTGAAATGTAGTTGTTTATTAAAGAAATATTTGTCTGATTAAATATTGATGAAGATTGGATAAATATAAAATTTTCAATGCACTTAAAATGGCATTATCTCTCTCATGTCAAATTAATTAAAAATATACAATGGAATGTTGATTTACCAGTTTCTTTTCTTGGTGATTCTGTGGTAACTCATTCCCTTGGAAGAAGCTGGTATTGTGTATCTGCATATTTTTCTGCTTCCTCACAATTTTGCCTTCATTCTCAGCAAATTATTGATACTATTTAGAACTTAAACAAAAAATTTCCTAAATTGCAACTTAATGAGTGTTTTCTTGAGTGAGAAGTCATCTCTACTCTACAGGTGGAACTCAAAAAGCACTAGACTATACTGTATTTAGAATTGGATTGGTCGCATGATTTCCCCACTCTTTGCTGCCATGGTTCCGACAAATCTGTTTTCCCCACATGTTCATTATCACCAGGAGAATGTTCTTGATGAATGGGGGGAAAGCTATCGGGACACCTTAACTGCTGCAGAGAAAAAAGAATAGGACTGCTTTCTCCCACTAGCAACAAGGGTAAAAATGTGACCTTGATATGCCTATTCTAACTACAGTATAAATCACTCAGATTTCAGTTGTAATGCAGTAACATATACTACCACTATTTTTACTTCAATTTTCTATAAAATGTGAGATACTACCTTGGGATTCCAGAACAAAGGATGAAACTGAGTAACTTGTCACTTGTTTCAGTTTCTAAATAACCTAGGACACACACACAGTCTAACAAAACCATGCCAGATCTTCCTTTCTTCAGAAATCTTGAATAGATTTTCTTTGACTGCTACATCCATGCAGAAAGAAAATAGTAAATAATCATACCATTCATTTTTACGAGGACCTGGAACAGAAAAATAAAACTTTGTGCAAGCCTTTCTCCTTTCTCCTTACAAAATTACAAATGTTCATTGGCATTTGTTAATTCCTCCTCCTCCTTCACCTATGAAAGGTCTTGTAAAATGATCTAATTTTTACCTTCAGGAATCTTCACTTAAATAAATAAAGATTAAAAAACTTGATAATAGAACGCAATGAACATTGTATTTTATTTACACCAACTTTTTTGGAGATGGAACAGTACAGGTGTTGCCAGATCACAAAATACAAATAGCTTTTTGAAATCAATATAGGAGTTGATACACACTCCCATCCCAGTAAAAATGATGTGGAAACCTGACCGTTCTTTGTGTGTGTAGTAATGGGGATCATTTGTAAGTGTGACTCCTTCCAGCATTTTGTCCTGTGGACACCAGTCTGCATCATCCTTGAAAATAAAGTTTCCAATGACTTCTCAGTGTTGTCAGTCAATCAATTGATATTATTTTGACTGTTCGCTTAATGTCAACATCAAAGCATTTTGGTGCTTGGTGTTTTACAACATAAGTACCAAGATATACTGGTTATAAAGAGGAAGTGGCTGCATTATTGTTCATGAAAACATGCGAGCAAGTTGAAAGTTGTTTTGAAACAAAAATGATGTTATTGACATGAGTAGTCATTGCAGAATGTTTCATGCCATGCATGATGTATTGTAAACTGAACAAAATCTGAATGTGGAACATCAGGAATTTCGGTAACAAACTCTTCAGATAAACAAATGGGACTTTCATAAAGTAGCTCAGCTGAAGAGTATCCTGAATCTTCTTTTATAGCTGTACATAAACCAAGAACAACAAATGGTAAAGCATCTAACCAAGATTTGTTTTCTTGTAAATGACAACTCAAGCTAGCTTTTAGTTTTGCGTTTCTGCTTAATTAAACCATTTGAATGAGGATGGTATGCAGGAGTCCGAGTGGTTTGAAATTTAAAATACTTGCTCAAAGATAAGAAAAGTTGACTTCAAGCTGGAAGCCCTGATTAGACGCAATATGTTGAGGTATTCCAAAACGACTTATTCAGGTTGAAGTCATGCCTTTCACTACTGTTTCTGCTGGTTGATCTGCTATAGGGATTGCTTCAACAAATTTTAACACTTGAAAAATGATCAACCATCATTAGCAAATATCTGTAATCTTAGCATGTAATTAAGAATCTAACAATATCAGTGTGCACATGTTAAAAACGTTTAGGTAGAAATTTAAGTCCTTAAAAGCTGATTGTGTATGCCTTTGGACTTTAGATCATTGACATTCCAGACATGCCCGGCAGCACAATTACAATCTTTATTTATATTAGGCTATCTGTGCTTTTAATCCCTATTTGTGTGTGTATGATAGGGTATGAATAGATGAAAATATCTGGTGACAAAAATTTGAGGGAATGTATGGGACTGTTGGTGGAAACATTACAATAAATTGGATTCTCAGTGCCTGGAATAGGAATTCAAACAATCTGCAGCCGTCGGTTATTTTTCAATATGGTTAATCTATTTGTGTCCAGATATTTTTGCGACTTTCTTCGATAACACCAGCCATAATAGATAAATTTCTGATGTTAAGTCCTTGAACAAGGGATGATTTCTTTTAAAACCATTATGTATAAAAATTGAAATGTCAACATCCTACTTCGTCATGTTAAAATATTTTGTGGAGTTGAGATTCAATACTCGTGAATAAAGGCTAGGGAAAAAGCAGTCCAGGGGATGCTACAGCCGAAATCCCAGTTTGTCTCAGCATCATCTCAATTAAAATTCCTTTTTGTCTCGGAATGGGAATCTATTGATTTATCATAGATTCCCATTTTTACGATTATCTTTTTCTCCAATTAAGTAATCTGAAAAAAAAAATATGCGGATAATTCAAATGAATAGTAAATTTTAGGAGATTATTTTTGGGAAACAAAATATGGGTCGTGATTTTATTAAAATAAAAAACTTCAAAATTCATTTAAAAAATGGGGAAATTCGAGTAAAATCGTAAAAAAGAAAGAAAAAAAAATGGGAGTTTCTTGTAAAATTGTAAGCTGAAAGCATAAAAATTGGCAAATATGAATAACTATATTTAAGCTGTCTTAATGATTTTACTTTTCATGCTTTGAAAATTCAAAAGTGTGGAGGAAGTAATTTTTTTCATATAATAAAATCTACACTTTTACAAAAATCTCAGTTGGCAGAGAATGTCTCGATCCAGCCGGAAAACCGATGCCATGATGACGTTATTGGCAATTGTGATAAAATGACACAAATTGGGCTTTAAAACATTTAAATGGCACAAATAATAACAATGGTAGCTGCCTCCCTCTTTAACCTAGATAGAGCTTGGAAATAGTCACATAAACCTTGTAAAAGTTGCTCTTTGCCCATTGTTTGCTCAAAAAAGTCGACGAAGGTCAAGAATAGTCATCATTTAGTTGACAGTGGCAACCCTGTAATGTTATCACCGTCATTACGAAAGAAAAAATCAAAAGAATCTGTCACTGGTGATAAAAAAAAAGCAATAGGAGGAAAAAGTTAAAAATAGAAATTGGAAATACAATGAAAAAATAGGTAAACAGGAGTCAATCCAAAAAAAAAAAAAGGAAAAACAGCAGCGCTGCAGTCCCTACAATGTGCGTGGTCCAAGCTCCCATGAGTCACCTTCAAAATCACTACCACAATTTATGGAAGAAACACTGCACCCACGAAAATGAGCTTAATTAACAAGAAAATCATCAGAAACGCTGCATCCAAAAAGGCAAATTCATAGAAATAAATAACAAAAGAACGAGCCAATGAGGAGGCTCCAGTCAAAAGTAAACAATTTTTTTTTTTTTTTTATGGACAGACAGCGGTTGATTACGTAGTGAGCATGCTTCAGCAAATTGTTTGTTTTAAGCTTTGAATGTTGTGTGATAACTCTTGATGTTTCTATTCATTTATTACTTTTGATATTTATAACATTTGGATTTATTTTAAAAGCACTCAGCACTTCCTGAGCTTGCCAGTTACTTGTAATTGACTTTCTACTGTAATAATAGCATAAGACAGTGTTTATTCGGTATGGTGCTCCTTCACAAGGTGCAAAGCTGCACGGCAAAAAAAAAACACAAGTAACTTATAGATGATTTTTTTTTGGGGGGGGGGGGGGGGGGGAGGGAGTAGAATGGTTAAACTCGCACTGGGCACAATAGACTAATTTTGGTTGATATTCAGTATTTTAAGAACAATCAGGCTCGATTTGGCACCTGTGGGGGCCCTTGGCTATTGAAAAGGGGCTCCTTACTGGTGAATTTGGAGGGAATTGAAAATTAGGTTTACCTGCATAAAAACCATATTTAACTAACTTAAAGCTATTGGGGGTCCGTGATTCTTCAGGGGATCCCTCGTGGCGTGTGATCTGCAGGGTCCTGCACAACGCCACTGTGTAAAAGGATAAGATTACAAAGAAATGAATAATCAAACTATTTTCGTACATTACTCTGACGTATATAAAATTGCTTTAATTATAAAGTAGTACATCTATTTTGGGGAGGCCTTGCTGGGGGACCTCAGCGATCGCCGACCAGCCCAGTCCGGGCCTGAGAACAATGGATGTTCATTGGAACACAGGGATGTGGTTAATCGAGGATAGTGTGTTTTTGCGGTATTTTAAGAAACTAGCCCTTCAAAATAGATACATTAAAACCTTCATTAAAATTTAATTATAGTTCTAAAATGTAGACAAAAAAAGCTTTTTTTTTTTTTTTTACTTAATTAAGGAGACATCAGTTGGACTTATGTACCCATCCAGGGCATTGGAACTGCTCTTCAATGAAGTAGGATCGCATTCCAATTCGTTACGCTGTGCTCCGTGCATCGCTAAAAAGTACATGATCAGTGGAGGCGCCATCTTTTGAGACAATCATTACTAAATAATTTTTATGACTTTTCGTTGAAGATCGGCTAAAAAAAAAAAATTTAAAAATATCACAAATGCTGCACTTACTATTTTTTAACTATTATACTTGAAAACGCTGCGGCATTTCTTCCATAAATTACGGTAATATTCGCTGTTTTGGTGCAGAATTGCGCAGATACAGCTAAAATTGTATCAAATGTCACAAAATGGTGCAGGCAGGTGGTTTTGTCCCAGTCAGTCGCAAATGTCGCAGCCATAGCATCCCTGGCAGTCCCAAAAAAGGGACATTAGGCATAAATGGGTTAAATCTTCATAATTTTGAAATTCTGTTACGGTTGTATAATCAACTGGAGACTGTGTAGAAATGGTATTAATTCTAGAAAAGGCATCGGCTATAATATTTTCATCTCCTGCAATGTATCAAATATTTGTTGAAAATTGAGAAATATATAATGCAACCTACTTGTCTGTCTGGGAGAGGCTTTATTTAAATTTTGCTGAAAAGCAAAAGTGATGGGTTTATGATCTGTAAATGATTGAAGAACTTCTTTCTAATATGGACCTAAAATGCTTTATAGCAGTGTAAATGGACAAAAGTTCTCGATCATGCACACTAAATCTTCTCTGTGTATCAGTTAAGGAACGGAAGAGTAAGCTTAATGGATGCATCTCCATGTTCCATTTGATATATGACAGGCCTTATGACCATATCTGAAGCATCACATGTGAGACAATGTAGTGTTATCTGAGGGATGGACAAGCATAGTAGCATGACAAAGAGTGGTTTTTGAGGTTTCCAAATGTGTTATGTGCATCTTCTGTCCATATTGCTGTTCTTGCTAAGTAATGAGGAGGTTAAATGTTGAAGTTCGGTTCAATTCAGAATAAAAAGGTGATAAATATTGATCATTGCCAAATACTTGCGATGGTTGGTTGTTGACGAAGGTTCAGGTACATTTTTTATGGAATCAACTTCCATTGAAAGAGGTTCAATTCCTTCAGTAATTTCATATCACAAAAATTGGATTTCAGAAGTTCCAAAACCACTTTCTGCAATATTGATACATAAACCGTAGTCATTCAACCTCTTAAAAACAGTAAGTCTTCACGTTGTGACCTTTCATCTGGAGAAGCAATTAGTATGTCGTCCAAATAACAAATTAAAATCTAATTCCGATAACACCATATTCATGAATCGTTTAAAGGTTTAAGCCTCATTGCATAATCCAAATGTCACGAAAGGGAATTTATACACCCCAAATGGAGTTAATAATAACAGTTTTTCGAATGTCCCGTTCATGCACTGGAATTTGCTGATAAGCTCGAACTAAATCATGGATAAAAAAAATCTTTCCATGTAGAATAGAACCAGAATCAGTGAGAAATAGTAGTGGATAATAATCTGAAACTGGAATATTTTTGACAGCCCTGTAATCTTTGCTTGGTCTTCAGTCAACTGATTTTTTCATGGCGAGATGCAGAGGACTATCCCAACATTTTAAAAAAGGTCTACAAAGACTTTGTTGTAACATGAAAAAGAATTCTTTTAGCTTTTCCAATGAAAGTCTTCTAGTCCTAGAGGTAAAAGAAGCTCTTTTGGTTTCTATAAAATGTTCAGTGTTGTGATGCTGAATTTTATCATTGACACGGTGATCTCTCCAGAAATTTTTGTCAGCCGAGCAGCATTAGGAAGCTGCAGTGCATCGAATTAAAGCATTTGAAATGATATTCTGAATTTTCTGCTGCATGGTCAGTAAAACTTGTCAAGTAATTCGCCCAGTGAGAAAGGCCTAAGCCAAGTGTTGGCTATAATAAGTCAAAAAATTCTTTAATCATAGCTTCATAAAGATTTTGAACTGTATTCAATATTGGTATAACAGCATGAAAGCAAGGAATACCAAGAGGATAAGTAAGTAGTGCCATCAATCAGTTTGTAATTTTTACTGTCAATGAAAAGGTGAAAATGAGAAAGTCAATACCTATTATTGGTTTATCGACATCTGCAATCGCAAAAGGCCAGTTAAATGCTCTTCTCAGTCCCAAATCTAATTTTAGCAACTTTTGTCGATAAGTTTTCATTTTGGTTCCATTTGCAGCAGAGTTCGAGTATCACCTATTAACAGAATTACTACTAAAGTACAGTCTGTGGGGGGGGGGGGGGGTGTAAAATCTGTTTATCTTGTGACTTTGTGGGATATTAATGTTATGTGAACAGAAGCATTAAATTTATTAACAATGCTTCAAAGAGTTCTTTTATTTTTATAAATATTTGATTATTATAAAACTATATACATATAAATGTGTTTTGGAGGAAGCTAAATGTGTTAATATTCAAAGTATATTAGAGTGTTTTATAATTGTTATTAGTCTGCAAAAAATGTTTTTTTAAAGACTATAGTTAAATCAAAATTATAAACACTTTTTTCAGTGGTTGCAGTTTTTTTTAGAAACTTTTACATGAATTATTGAACTGCTGTGATTCAGTATGTGCAATTATTACAGATACTCCTCAGATTGTTGTTCTAAGTTGGTAATTCTACTAGTTTGAATATTTTGTTTCCTGTATCTTCAATAGTTTTATATATTGAAAAGCACATATGATTATGCACTATAAAGTTAGTAATTTAGTTAGTAAATTTAAATTATCATTTTATTGACAAGTCATAAAAATGATGGCAAACTATGAATATTTTAAAATTAAATTTCACCCTCCATGGACATACATAAAATTTTGAGCAGTGCAATATAATAAAACACCCCAGATAACATTGTATGCATTATACACATGCATTTTCTGAATTGTCTTTCACATTTTTGCTTGCTTCCTAAAGTATTCTGATCACAATAACATATTTAAAAAATGAAATACAAATCACACTAGGCTGCAACTATATGGTAACAGTAATTCTTAAATGATAATCATTAATGTTAGCTTCCTGCCAAAGCAAAATATTAATGTTCATAAATTATGATTCTATGGATGACTTCAAAATGATATTCTACTGGTTATTCAAGGCATTAAATAAAAATTTAATCAACACATTCATATCATAGATACAATTCTATATTTACAGTAACAACTGAAAAATCTGCAACAGCTTATTCCTTCCTTAAAAATTGTGCTTTTATTTCACAGCAGAATTATTTAACTTTTATGCAATACTAAAAAGCAGCTGGAATGGATTAACATTTATGTATATGTACACAAAACAATTAAAAAAGAAAAAAGTTTGAGCAGTAAAAGCCTATTTTTCTCTGAATAGATAATGTAGTATATTAGCTTTTATGATCAATCCTTTACTACTATCACTTTTTAAAAGCCTTAGCTTTAGCTAAGAATATTTTCCTAATGCACCTGTTATCTAACAGTGATAATATCCATGAGTGACAATTTTGACTCCCACTTACTATTGTACCACAGATAAGAAACTTCAGCTTTGGGGCTCCTTAATTTTTTCTATGTTACGTTACATCTTGCCTTGCGCAGTAAAGCAAAACTAATAATAAAAATGCAAAACTAATATTCTGATCATTTTAATGTATTGTAACAGTGATTATTATACAGGGGCATTAATGTAGGAACCATATGGAAAAATAGTCATTTATGCTAAGCAGATCTACTTAAGCTCTTGAAACAAATATGCCCTTCATTGATATTTGCAGTGAATATATTACCAAATTTAAGAAAAACTTAAAATATGCTTCATAAGAGTTCTTTTAATCATATTACATCACACACAGGCAGATTTTTTTAATTTTTTGGTCATAACCTATAGATGCATATAAACATTTAAGAAGCTATAGAAAAAAAAAAAAAAAAAGAAGACATAATAAATTGGCATATGCTAAAAGCATATAAAAAGTCGAAATCATCCTCAACGACACCAAAAAATTTTTACTTTTCCAACATGATTTTCAAAAAATTTTTTATTATTATCATCTTTTGAATTACAGTCTCTATAATATCAAATTAATTGTCGGCGACATATGATGACATTCTTGGAAGATGAATCTAAAAAAAAATTTTAATTTAAATATTTTGGTGATTTTTAATTTTATTAATTATCTAATAATGAGGAGATTAGCAAATATTAGCAACTAGAATTAACATAGATTTTAACTTACAATGAGGAACTTTTAATATAATCTTTATAACAAGCCTGATTCTAATGAATTTATAACTTTCTAGCTCGATAAAGTCAATCATTACATTAAATTTAACTCAAAGATTTGTTTTAGTTTGGTTTTTGCAAAAGGAACTAAAGAAAATAGTAAGTATATTTTAAATACTCAAATATATACCCCCCCGGTTCACAATCCATTATAAAAGTTACACCAAACACTTATAAAGCATGAAACCTTTTAATATTGCCCCCCTCCCTCACATTCCTCAACATGCAATTTTTTTCATTTTTCAACAATGAGAACTTAGCCACCTTTTCTAGAAAATAATGTTATCGCTTAAGTTTGGATAAACATTTTAAGCAAAAACATGTTTGGGAGAGTAAGAATAAATAGTATAAATGCATGTTTAAAAAAATATGCATTAATTACCCTTTGCTCTTTGACTATTTTTCTCATTCCCCCCCCCCCCCCCCCCCTTGCAAATGCTCTGCGCACCTTAAGAGGCCTCTCTACTCACGGAAAAAATCACATACGGTGGCTTCCTCTGAGATGCTCTGGAAATTGGGAAAGAGGGGATAGCAATCTGTGACAGTTTTATTACTCTCTTGACCACACCTCTAGTCTTCATCTTACAGAAGACCCCCAGGAGTGAGGGGGCACACACAACAACCCCTGTTCCTCCTAGTTGTTTGGAAATAAGCTATTCATTTTCACTTCCGTTTGAGAACTTGGACTGTATGGGATTTTTTCTTTTTACTATAAAAATGAGTAGTTTAAATGTTCTAAATATCACTTTGTTTGAAATGATTTTAAAATACTGAATATACACAAACACGACTCCGTAAAAATGTATATTTATGGAGGGATGTTTAATATATACTGTAGTATCAAAATATAATGTATATTATATAGCAAAGTATTCTTTCAAATTATATTTATTCATGAAAACAATAATAATAATAATAAAATATTCAAAGTAACAATATTATGATTTGTGTGTGCATACATTAAAATGCTGAATAAAATTTCCATTAGAAGTCAAATTAAGTAACATAAAAATATTACACATTATCTGCAATTGTGTTAGACAAAAAAGAGCGTTTTTTTCTCCATTTTTTAATACGCATTCATGTTTTTATTTCAGAAATTGAAATGTGAAAATACAAGATTTTTAATAGCTCTTTTATTCAACAAGATAATATAAAGGTCATTACAAGAGACAATTAGATAGTTTATGATATCAATTATACCTCCATCCTCTCTCCTTCGAAAAAAAAAAAAAAAAAGAGAGAGAGGGGGGGGAGACAGAAAAGAGAGAGAACGAAAAGAAAAAGAACACAATTATTGATCGAACAAAACGCACCGCCCCCCGCCTCCGAGAAAAAAGAAATTAATGTAAAAGATCCTATTTTACTTCCATAAAATAGATGTATTTGTCAATCTTCTAATTAACCGCCCCCACAGACAAACTAATCGTTCACCCCCCCCCCCCCCGACAAACTTGTATTAATCCGCCACTGACAAAACGATCTATCTCTAGTTGCTATTTCATAAAAACAGTGGTCTGAAGAGATAAGTAATAAACGGTATAGGCACATTTTAGATTACGTTTTTGGCAGTAAAATTATAATTATGAAAAATAACAAACTCAATTTTGTTTTGTTTGTTTGTGGGATTACGGCCGATTAGCTACGCGTGGGCTCTAGGCCGATGGGTGGGGTGCCCTCCGTGGGGGTCTTTCTAAGGGGTCCTAACCCGTATTTACGCTAAGTTTCGGAGAAAACCACGGAAAACTCCGAACGGTTAGGTCGACGGGCGCGCGATGGGACCCGAACTCGAGACCTTCACACTTCGCCCGTCTACCATTTCCAGTGGCATAACCACTGTGCCATGGTGAGGCCCAAACTCAATTTTCAAATCAAATACTTTAAAAAAGAAATAATTATTAATTTTAAAAATCTGATAAACACTACAAATTATACATAATTTTATCACAAATTAAGATAATGAAAAGAAATTGCGCCCAAAAATTACTATACTGATTACAAAATTAACACTCGAAATATAGGGACAACTAATTCACAGTATGACTTATTTTTAATACTGTTGCGTTTTCATCAGTCTTTTTTTTCCCCCTGTTCTCGATATTTACTTCGTCTAGAGAGACAAGTAGTAAATTGTGCCTCTGTACATTTTATATTTTCCCTATATTAATTTCCATCATTATTGTCTAAATGCCAAACTCAGTTTTCAAATCGAATGTGCTTAAAAAAAAAAAAAAAAAAAAAAAAAAAAAAACCCAACCTTTTAAAATCAAATAAACAAGTTGTACTATGCAAAAGAACTATTTATCACAAACCAATGAAAGGGAATTGCGCACAAAAATTATTATAAAGGTTGCAAAACTGACAGTTAAAAATTTCTTTCTGAAAGAAAATATAAAATTATATAGACAACTAATTCACAGCATGACTGAATATTTATTTTTAATGCTATTGCACTTCGGGATTTTTATTTTCCGAACATGTACCATGTAAGGAAAGTATTGTAATCATGAAAAAAATTGGCTTCGAGATTTTGGTGTATTGACACGTTTTGAGGTCTTCTGAATTCATTTATGCTGTTTTTTACGAGATGTGTGTGTGTGTGTGTGTGTGAACACGATAGCTTCTAAACAGAGCATTCGATTGAGCTCAAATTGGGTATATGTGTTATAAGCCACCGTCACAAGACCGGTATTGATTTTGGTGTATATAGGACTTATAGTTTTTCTACAGGGCTAAAGATTTCTTTTACATTATGGCCTATGGGGGGAAATTCTTGAAAGTGCGCTAGCGTTTAAACGGTACATTCGATTGTGCTCTAATTGGATATATTTGTTATAAACCACCATCGTAAGACCGTTATTGATTTTGATGTTTATAGGACTTATAGCTTTTCTGCGGGGCTAGGACAAAGATTTCTTTTACATTATGGCCTACGGGGAGAAAGTCTTGAAAGTGCGCTAGCGTTTAAATGGTGCATTCGATTGAGTTTCAATTTGGTATACGTATATGTTTGAATTATTCATCGATTAAAATTTATTTAAATGATTGGTAATGATCTTAATCATAAGTGTTCGGAAAGTCGAGTGGAGTCACTCCAGATTTTTTTTTTTTTTTTCTGTTCTCTATATTTAATTGGTGTATAGCAGGGTTGTCCAACATATGGCCCGCCGATTGTTTGAATCCTGCCCACTTACTACTTTTTGAAAATCGCAGAAACAGTCTAGCAATCCTTTTTAGTAGTATTTCAAGTGGAAAAGCAAATAGTTCCAAGAAATGCTGTGGAGAATAAACTTAAATTCTGAGAATGCTACTAAGATCAGTTTTTGATTGTTGAAGAAATTGCGAAGGGGGAGACAAACCTTTATCTGATAGAAATTTTGTAAAAGACTGCTCGAGCCTATTTACATCTGTCTCTTTTACTGTGTCTCATATTGCTGTGAGTAGCTATTTTCAAGGATGAAAACCGTGAAAACGAGATCTAGGTTTCTTTTGACCGAGGAACATCTTGTAGGAATTTTGCGTTAGCTATGTCAAGTGTACAGGCAGACATTGACTATTCGTTAAGCAAGAGTAATGCCAACCCTCACATAATTCTATGTTTGGATGTAATGAAAATAAATGCGGTAATAAAACGGGGTTTCTACAGACCTGGAAAGTCAGGGAATATCAGAGAAAGTCAGGGATTTTGGAAAAAAGTCAGGGAAATTTGAAGAAATTGAAGAAAGGTCAGGGAAATGCAAGAATATGCGGCAAAATCAAGAAAATACTTCCTGTTCGAACCTAATTGTAGAAATTGTTTTATTTTCATTTTCTTATTTAACCTTATAAATAATTTTAAAATGTGTCCTTTATGAACATATCTTCTTCAGTTGAAATATGCTTAACTTGATCCTAAATTGTTATCAAACATGGTTTTTGTTAGAATCCAGTGATGTCAAATAATATTTTTGTGTATATTGATTTTATTATTATTATTATTTGTAAAAAAAAGGGGCAAAATATATAAAAAGTTATTAATTAAAGGATGTAAAATTAAAAATAGAAACGCAAAATTAAGGAAAGCACGCTATTTAAAAAGTCAGGGAAGAGCATGATAGACGTCAGGGAAAAGTCAGGGAAGCAAAAGCTGTGAAATCCGTAGAAACCCTGTAAAAAAATGTAAGAAATTTTAATACCCAATTTTACGAATTATTTGTAATGTGTTTATTTTGTAGAACTCGTAAGGAAGGATTTATGATCACCACTTTAACGTCTTATCCTCAACTAGCATCCTCTTAATTTTTGAACTGGATTAAAAAATTGTGTTTTCCAAAAGTAAAATACGACCCTGTGGACTATCAACTACATCATTTCATAGAACTCCGTAGACATAAAACACAGTATTTACAGTACATAAAAATATTTACATTGCATGTGCTGAGAAAAAAAATATCAAACAAAACCTTAGGAAAAAAAAAGCCGCTATTCTGGTTTAAATTCCGAAGATAACTATACTACCAATAAGTTGTAAACAAATAAGATAAATCAAGGGGTGCTGGTTTCACATCAGCTGTTTGTAATGTATAACATACAATAAATGAATTGGATTAAAAAATGAGTTTTCTAAAAGTAAAATATGACCCTCTGAACCAGTGGCGTCAATTTTCAACTTAACTATTACGCATTTTAACACAAAGTTATGTCTATAACCCCCCCCCCCCCTCGAAGGAAGTCTGCATACGCCACTGCTCTGAACTATCAACTGCATCATTTCATAGAACTCCGTATTAGACACTCACATAAAGCGCAGTATTTACAGTACATAAAAATACACTTATTTACATTGCATTTGCTGAAAGAAAAAAATACCATACAATACCATACAAAAAAAAAGGCTATAGATGGTTTTAATTTCATTTCTTGTTAATTTTTTTAAAATCTTTTTTATCTTCATTATGTTTAATTGCGTCAATAATGTAAAAAGGATTTCTGAATCGAAGAGACATTTTGTAAGGTGGATCAATGAGCTCCGGGAGAATGCACACTGCTCAAAGCAAGTATTCGACAGACTTGAGAGCAGTAAAATAACAACACTTTTTACTACAAAAGGCTATGCAAAAGGAACTGAGCCAGATGATTTTACAGATACACACACAAACGAAAGTTGAAATGTGAAGAGAATGTTTCTGGAGGCACTGGGGTGGGAAGTGAGGACACCACAGGGGGTCAATTGGTCAATATACGCCCACCTCATCAATCACCGCAACTAATGGTTACCAAAGTGGGGGGATGAAATTCGCGTTGAAATCATGCATTTCATAGCATATAACGTTTACATTTAATTGAAAATAACGAAAAGTTGTCATTGAAAAAACACGAAAAAAGCATGTAAAAATAGTGAGATGGCTATACACATTATTACGCGAGTTAAAATTTTGCTAAAGAGCGGGATTTTGAAATAACGGATCGTCAAAAATGAAAATAACGGTTTTAGAATTTGTGTTGCTTTTCAGATTGCAATAAAATCTCTTTCGGCTTAATTAACCCAAATCTGATTCACGCAATAATTGCGAACAGTTCTCAAGATTTACACAAGAAAATTTCATGTAAAAATACCAAATACTTTCCGAGAAAAATGATTAGGCGTTAAGGAACTTTTCTTCATAGGAAAGCATTGGGACGTGAATCTCCGCAAATCGAGTATAGAGGCCTCTTAAGAGCGTGCCCCGCCAGTTGGGAACCATTGCATTAGCCACTACACTATTTTGACTGTTGCTGTGGAAAACTAAATCTCTTAAAGCAGCTTCACATTTTTTTATGCTTTTATTTCCAGCATGTTATTAAACTTCTATGACATACTTGCTTTGAAGTATGTTCCCTACTTGACACATAAAATAAAATTGAAACTATAAAATGAAATCTACTACTGCTAATTTTCTATAAACTGGGTTCATAGTAATTAACTAAATATTAATTGTTGTATTTAGTTTTATTGAATCTTTGTTTCTTGCAAGAAAACTCTTTAAACTTAGGTGAAAGGAAGAGCATACTTTATTACCAATAAAATTTGTTAAATCATTATAGAAATGACCAATGCTTAAAAGTGCAAGATTGTTTTACTTATTTTTGTATAATATGTGTGTAAACTTAAATACTGGATAAAGTAAAGAACTAGGTAATTTACACATAATGTTTCACCTACCTTTAAACAATTAGATTTAAGTGCACAGCAAGATGACAGCATTTCTAATGGAAATATTTGGATTATGAATAATCTAAAAGATATCCCATTATCCATTTAAGAATAACAGAAACAAATGGTGCATAAAAATTTTATTCACACATGAATCACACGAGTAATAGAGCCAAAAGTATATTAAACTTAAATTAAGAATCTTATTTTATAAAAATTTAAATTTAGAAAATTATGTGACAAAATCACATATTTTCCTTGAAACTTAGTTTTAATCAAAAATAAATGTAAACAAGGCAAGTTAATTATAAAATTAAAAGAAATCTTCCTAAACATCTAACAGCTTAAAATATCACAGTCAATGCTAAATATCAAGAAAAAATTCTTTTATGTTTTAAAGAAAGAAAGAGAAAAAAAGGACAATGTAAGAAATCAAATTGTAGTAGAAAATAGTACAATAAATATCTGGCGTGAGCAATTTGTAAACCATGTGATGAATAAAATTCACCATTCTTAATAAATGCTACATGAGACCTAAGTATGTAACCTAGGTAACGTTGTATATAGACTGTGCAAATTATATCCTTGGATTTCAGCTGCAGAAATACAATTCTTGTTTGCATCACATTTAGAATAAAACTATAAATTTTGAATATCTGTGCATTCTGCTAGAATGAGGGAAAAAAAAAACCCATTAAATAACAGCATATGAAATTATTTAGTACATTTATTTAACTTTCAACAATGTCAACCTTAACATTTTCATAAAACATGGTGAAGCGATGACAATATCAGCAAACAAATTTGTCATAAAAGGGGAGAACAAATATTCACAAGTAATATTTTCAATAAAAACAAGTGCTAGGGTAACAACTTGATATTATAATGAACAATTGGCAACCATGTTCAACTGCACAAAGTCTGTATTAAGCATTGACTCAAAAATAAATACATGTAACATTGAAACTAAAAGTAATAAATTAGAAATTAAAACTGATCCAGGAAAGATGTAAAAGAACAACAATAAATTGTGCATTCTGTATACATATCTATAAGTTCCACAGAATATTCTAGGTATATTGCAGTTTCCAGAGTATAATTGAAAATTTTTAATTTTCCAGTAAGTGTGGCATCTTGCATTTTCAAAATTTGTGTTATAGGTCACAATAGGACTAAAACAGCTTAAAGCATCATATATGAACCTGATTCCCTGAGTAACATGCAAAAGAAAAATTACAAGTAGCCAATTCTAACGTGCTTATTTCAAACTAAATTAAATACATTGAATTACTTAAAAGAAAATATCCTAGGTCTACAAAATGTCACTTTTAGAAAACTTGACAAAATTGTTTAAAATTCAAAGCAGTAGTCCTATTTTTCATTTAGCCTGCATATCTACATTTTTAAATAAAAAGCATAAATTTTTAACAGAGCTCTTTCGAAAACTTTCATTGATTCAAATGCTTGGAAGTAAATTGAATGCTGCACATTCATAAGGACTGGACAAGTAGTATTGCCATAATATAAAAAATACATTTCTGGTTTTAAATGCTATCTGACCAATGCCTTTCATTTGATAAAATAAGTCCCTTTACTTGAGTTGTCGTAGATGGATGGCAGAAAATTTGATTCTGGATTCAAGGATCCAGACTCAAAGACGACTGTGCATATGTGGGCATGCATATCTATATAGTGTCTGTCCAAATCTAAACGGCTACATGTCCTCACACTCTATTGTTCAATTGGCAGGGAAAGGGTAAGTCAGTCTATCTAATGATGCCCATAATTGTATGGAACAGTGAACATCTACATTCTGCAGGACTCTTAATGCTAATAGCTTTAACCCATTCAAATCTGATGCCCTTTTTTAGATTACTTTGATTTTAACAATTTTTCTCTCTGCAGCAAAAATATATTTAAGTTCTAATCTTTTTCCCTACTTTAATTTTGCAAATATTTCTCATTTCTATAAAATGTTTAAGGTAACAATGAGATGCATGCAAATGTTTTATTTTCAGAAAGGCAGCTGTTCTTCATACCACTGATGTTGGAAACTTATCTTTATAGGCAACAGTACAAACAGAAAGTAATTAGCTGGACATTATTGGGTTAAAATAATGCTACAGCTATAAAATTATCTATTGGCTTTTATTTTAATAATAAAAAGGAATTCCTGCACATAGGCAGACAGAAAGGTAGTGTCACATATTTGAGTGTTTTTATAACCTGACAATGGACTTAACATAAAACATCTCTAGTAGATGAAAAAGAAGAAAAGAAAATCATGTAATTCCACATATATATCTCAACATAAAACAACCACTTAACATGCAAAAATGTTCCTTCAAATGGAAAAATGAATAAAACAAAGGACAATATTGAGCAATTAATGCTAGAAAAACACCCCAAAGAAAAAAAAAACTGAGACCCTCACAAAATTAATTTTTTTGTGCTACTTTTATTAAATATATATAATTATTTGAAATGTAAATAGTGTAGCCAATATGATGTGCTTACATGCGTGGGTCTTTTAATACACAAAATGATCGTATGGTCAAGGAACAGGCAAGGAGAGGTGGTACAGTTTTGTTATATGTATTTTTGTATAGGAATAAATTATCAGAAGTTGTGCCTTGAGGCATAAACAGAAGAAATCAAATGAAAAGAAATACAGTGTGCACCGGTTATAACGGACCTGGGATATAATGTATGATCGGTTATAGCATACCTAAAAGCTATGTCCCGATTGAAGTCCTATATTTATAATGTTATTTAACTTCGGTTAAAACGTACTTAACAAAAGTACGTACTTTGGCTATAATGTACTTTTTATACCACAGCCAAAAATAAAATTTTGCTTTTCTTAAGCATTTTTTTTCTTTCTCGGAAATTTCAGTTCTTTCTAGAACACTCGTTGTCAGTTTTCTGATTCTCTAGCGAGATGAATTGTGTATGAATGAAGGGAGCGATCCTTTATCTTTTTCCCCTGCTAGGTAGGGCTAAGAACAAGACCATGTTTTCTCTTTTCATTCATCAATCCAAATGCCTTCTGAAAAGCCCTATCTATAATGATTCTGATGATAGTGAAGAAGAAATAGAGGAGCCTATACCAAGCATACCGATGCATTAAATGATGCAAAAACGTTATCACGATTTTTTGAATGCCACAATGATGATGCAGAGACTCTACAAAAGTCTATTATGAATATCCAAAACGGTATTTTTAAAGTAGCATCTGCCCATTTAAAACAAAAGAAAATTACAGATTATCTCTGTAAAATAGTAATAAATAAAAGACCGAGAAAATTTTTTAACTTAAATTTTCAAAAAATCAGACTTTTTAAAAATGCATTTTCCAGTAAAATTATGAGCCCATTTTCCATTTTTGTGTAATATTCAATCATACCGGCGGTATTGCTTATAATGTACTACTTTTTTAGGTCCCGTGAGAGTACATTATAACCGGTGTCTACCGTACATTCATTTACATCATCTCTGAACATACTTTTTGCAGAATTTTTAAATAAATGCTTAAAGTTATAGCAACCACAGTAACACAAATTAGGCAGCTATGATTGTCTTACAATGCCATAGGCAAAGGACAATGGATCTGGCCATTTGCAATCTGATGCATTTGTTGAAAATTATCATTTACAACTATCTTTTTAGCTGTGATGAGATATTTTGACACTAAAAAACATATATTACTGATGATAATCACATTTTCATCATTTACTGTAAACAATGCTTATTTACAGCAAAGTTTTACTTTAAATATTTTATTTCTGTGTTCATACCTTAATGCATGACATCTTAAAATTTTAAATGATAATGTAAAAAGAAAGTCCCCCCTTCTTACCGACACTTTTGGCATTAGAATTTGCACCAACATTCGTTTATTTATTTTCCTTTAAAAAATTATGAATTAAGGATTAGCAATTTAAGCCAAGACGTTAATTGGTAAATTCCAGTCCTTATAATTTAAATTTCATAACAATTTTCCATAAATTATACTTAAAATTCATGTAGATATAGTTGACAATTAGTAGTTGTTTCTCTTAAATCAATGAAACATCACACTATATAAAAACTGATATGTACTTGATAACACTGAGATTTAAAAAATCTAATGTCATCTAGATCTAAATAACGACAAAGTTAAAAAAAAAACATTTTTTGCACATGAGTTTCACCACACATACTGAAGAGTTTAAAAAGTTTCTTCCAATACAATAATTGACATAAATGCATAATGCTGCATAAATGAATAAGGCAATTATACTTTTTGTAAAAAGCAATTTTTTTGCATAGTTAAATCATTACAATGAAAGAAGCATCCAAATATTTTAAAGGATACTACAACTATGTGTAGTGTAAAAAATATTCAAGTTCTTTGCTATTATATATATATTAAAACTTGAAATAGCTTCAGGAATTTTATAAACATGATTTCTCTCACATGATTTCACTAATGTGAAATTAAGTTTGATATGTAAATATTTTAATGCATTTATTTCATATATACATCAAGTAGATGTAAAAATTTGAAGATAACCTTTTACAGTTTATCAATCAGTCTTCACAGGTTAAAATACACAGCAGAGTTACATGTGTCTGAATTAAACTGTACAGAATGAGTATAAACCTTCAATATTACATAGCAAACTTTAATATGAGAAACAGCTTTATTATATGGTTTTAAACTTTTCACGACATCTGTGCATTTTAAGGAAACATCAAGTGTATGATTATGCATTTGTTAAATACACAAATACCACAATGCGAAAATAAATTAAAGAACATCCAATGTATGATTCATTAAATAATTTGACATACATGCTTTATTTATAGACTATTTTAGAAAAATATTTGAAAATCCATCTGAGGCACTAAAATTATATGGTTCAAAATTTCACAATTGGAATAACTGAAATTTTAAAATTTAAACCCAACTTCATGTCAATCTGTTGCTATGTGTGAGCTATCATTTTGTTTATTCAAACAAATATTATCTACAGCTAGTAATTGAGCTTTCATTCCTTGGAACAAGATAAAGCATAGTTTTATTTTTTTAAATACATATAAAATATTACAACACATAATACACACATATTTAATTAAAAAATAACTACACAAAAACACAGGCACTTCTAAATAATAGTTCAATTATTGCAATGGGCAGTAAGTAAACTGTCATGAATCAATTCTGAATAAAATACCTGAAGGAATCTCCACCTTAATTATCTTGTTTATATTTTATTCATCATACATAAGGGGTGATTGTGTCATCAGATTAATCTGCAGCTTATAAGACAAGCCTGAACTTTAAAACGAATAGTATCTTATTAAGTCAAAGCCACACATTTTAGTAATTTCTGTTCAATTACCATTAAAAGAAAAGTGTATAAATGACACATTAACAAGTTTATATCATTTACACCGATTTTCTAAAATCTTGAAAAGTGCTTAAAATGTTCATGATCATGCTATTAAATAAGTTACAGAAGAACAAAGAGAAAATGCTTAATTTCAAATAAATGGAAACTATTTGACTAGTTAATGAAAAGTTTATTATGAATTTTCATTTTTAAAAGTAAAAGTAAAGTGGGTAATTTCTATAGCTTGTGCTTCATTTTTACTGCTAAGTATCAATTGTAGCAAATACATGTATTTAAAAAAGCTATCGCACACTGTATTATGCATTTTTATGATCTATGAAATTTCATTAAAAAGGCTTGTAAGTGTTTAGCTGAAATTGTGCAGACACTGACACCTTTTGTGATTTTTCATTCTGACTCACAATCATCCCTATTATATTTAGCAAAATAATTATTCAGTCACATAAGTGGACTTTAGTTTTAAACGGAATTGACTCAAAGTAGCACTTTTACAACTGAATTATTTAAATTGCGAGAGTAATTCACTCATCAGTAGCTTTATTTTCTCAGCAAAATCATGAAGAGATGTAATGTAGACATTCATAAAATATTCAAGAATGCAAAATTAATTACTGACTGACCATGGTAACAACATTAACACCCAACAATGTCATTACAGGCACTGTCAAACCATAATCATCTTATGTTACTGAGTGAGAATTCTATAAAAGGTTCATGAAAGAAGTTGCAGACAAAGAAGCTGCAATGTTATGTGTGTAAACAGGGCTTAAAAAGACTACTGGGGGTGATTACCTTTTACAAGAGAGCTCATTCTAAATGCAAGAGCTTGTTAAACAAATGTTATTAAAACATGTAGTTTTAAAATATAATAAAATTTAAATATACATAACAAATAAATCCTTATGTTATTACATTCCTCCATTCATAAGATACACATTCTAAATGAATTTATTTTTAATTTAGACTAACATATACAAAGAATCATTCTACATGCTTATTAAAAATAAATTATGATACATTAAAAATATCCCCAATACTGAAAAGTATTGGGTTGAAGCTAGTTACATAGTCAAAAAGTTGAAGTCTGAGATTGAATGTTACATGCATCAGGACTATGTTTTTAATTAAATCTAATGATGAAAATCTAATACAAAATATTTAATTTGAAATCAGATTGATATTTCAGAAAATTAAATTATCACATTGACTAGCTGAACTGTTACAGTCCATGAAAAAATTATGAATTTTCCAGTTGCCTTAAGATGTTCTGGAAATTATCCGTTATACATTTACTAGTGATAGAAAAAAACCTATCTATGTGCACCTACTGATTATATTCTATACTTCATTTTATTTTTAAATAATTATTCAGTTGATTATCAATTATTTATTAATTATGAAAGTTCGCAGCACTGAAGTTCGGAACAATAAGACTTTTAGTACTTGCAGATCATTCAGCTTACACAGTTTTATTGAAAAGAATACATTAAAAACTATAAATTTTTGTTTTAAGCACAGAAAAAACACAGTGCAAAACTTTTTTAGTACAGTTAACTTAAAATTCTTTCACGAACTCAAATGATTTGGTTTTTTATAACTTGGCATTTAAAGTTACAAAATCAATTTAGAGTTGGTACAGTACAATAATCAAAAATAAAATTCTACACACAAATATAAGAAAAAAGTTTCAAATTAAGACATTAAAAAAATGAAATTCAGTTTTTCCCCTTCACACAAGAATGGAATTTTAAAAGTATAGGAAAAGCAATGAACATTACCATTAAATTATGGTACAGTCCTGGACAACAAAAACAAACCATATGTTATTTAGACACAATATAAAATAACAAAACTAATCATAGGAGGTCATTCTATGCCAACTTTAAAAGTAACAATGCCATAACTTAAATTTATGTCATAAAACTGTTAGTCACACTCAAATCAAATTTATAAATTTTGTATACATGACGAGGAGAGGTAGTAGAGAAATTTACAGGAAACTAATGGGCACACAATAGTTCAGAACCAAAGTTCCCAAAGTTTTGAACCATAGAACACATTTTAAGTGGAAATCTGAACATAAAGCACTTCTGAAATGAAAATTTCAAACTGAACCTAGAAACATTAGACTCAATTTCTTCCCAAAGCACCAACAAATGCTTTGAAGAACACTGAGTGTTCTGCAGAGAATAGTTTGGAAACAGAAAATTTACTCAAATAATGAAGGTACAGCAAGAATTGAAGATTTTTTAAGTTTAGCTTTCTTCTGCACAAAAACAAAGACAACTATTCTATGGTTAACAATTTTAGATATTTATACTAACAAAGGACAACACACAAATAAATACATTACACTCCCACTAATCTGCACAGGTTGGGATCCTGGCATGGGGGGGGGGCAAAGACTACTTCAACGTATGGTTACCATGTTGGAAAGAGCAAAAAAGCAAGGGAAAACACTGCATACAGAAATCCAGGGAGGGGCATTGCCCCCCCCTTGCTCTATGCTGTCGGCACCCATGGATCCTGGGTTATATGGATTATAGAATTTTCAAATTATAGGTCATTTCTTTGTTGACATCCAAGTAATAAATACTTTATCAATAAGTATCATCAGCAGAATACATTTAACTACACACAAATAAAACAAAATTTGTTAAAATGTAATAAAATTAGGGAAAAAAATTTTTGTTTTAAAAGGCTCCGTTTTTAATTATTAAAGACAATTTTAAATTACACTTGCCAAGTTGATCAAGCAACTTATTAATATGTACTCTTATTTGGAGACAAAAGCTTGCTTCTGCCCATAAGAGATTTTTCTAGAACGATTCAAAATCACAATTTATATAAAAGGATCCCATACCTTACCTTATATGAGTATAATATGAATTTTCAACACATTATTATTCTAATTATGACTATAAATTCGCTGATAATATTCAGGGAACTCCTTAGTCTAGTCATTCCATTTTCAAAACAAAATGAAAGCTTTTGCTTGAGTTTCACTTTATGAAAAAACACTGAAATTTAAAATAATTTGTTTACTTCTAACATGTATGGTGGATTATAGGCATTTGCAGATTAGAAGGAGTCTGCTTTAATTCCACAGACAAAAGTTTGCATAGCAGATAACTATTCAAAATTCATGGTTTACTTTAAAAGTAGATTCTGTTTTTTAAAATGAGTGGTTTTTAATGTGTAAAGAGATTTAATTAAAAAAAATTAATGATAGCATTGCAGTGATTTCGGAACTAAGGCTCTTAAATATCAAGCAAAAAATGATTTGACAGCAATTTGTCATCATCAATACTTAAAATTTTAAATGTAATTAAGAACAAATTATTATTTTGGGTTTAGGAGTAAGTAACCCAAAATAAATAAAATGTAACAGAATGCTGTACTTCTATGGTGTTCCAACATAGCCTACAGACCATGGTTCCAACATGTATGCATACATATGTTCCAAAACGCCTACTAAAATAGTTTTAGTAGGCCATTTTAAGACGGATTTCGATTCCAAAAATGGGTTTTATGGAACAAGGAAGAAAAATACGGCACACTCATGAATAATGATACACTTTCTAACTTAATGGAATAAGGAAGAAAAATAGTGACACCGCATAAATTATGATACACTTTTAATATAGTGCGTATTTAAAATCTGAAAGTATTTCAGATTTTTTTTTTTTGGATGACATTTTTTGAAGCTCTATTATGGAACTGTAAATCAATTGTAGATAACTCATTGAAAGACTATAAATTTAGTGTGGCTGTCGCATGCCTGCATTATTTAGTCAACTGATTACCTAGACTAAACTGAATGAGTATTCTAAAGACAGCAACAAGAGACACACACGAGAGTATTTTTAACACACTGAGGAACAAAAAATGCAGTACCCAGAGAAAAAACACAGAGCGGGCCCAAACGGCAGGAGAGGCAGAATAATAATAAAAAAATGCTTCATAATTAGCACTACAGTGCTATTAAAATCGAGCAGGTTTTTATCTTTTTGTTGAGAAAAATCACGACTCTGAGGAGGGGGGTTTTCAGACCCTTACTATATAGGACTACCCACCTATGTATATAGCCTTTAAAAAATACATCCTTACCAATAATGTTACAAGTTTGTCTTTATTTGTTGAATGAATCCAGAAACATAGAAAGAAAACTATGTGCCAAAATGAAAGAACAGTCAGGGCAGGTTCAAGGACGTATTAATGGCAAGAGGTCAGAGGGGGCAAACACCCCTCCCAAGAAAAATTATTTTACTTTCATAAAATGGATGTGTACGTGAATCTTCCACCTAACCACCTCCACCCACAAAATTGCATTAATGCGTCAGTAGGTCAGATTATTTATTAGGCTGAGCAGACTGTATAGCCTATCAGACACGATCATTTCAGGAGCTTTGCAGTAACAAACCGAATGAATTTTTTAATGAAGTTGTAATCAAACTTTTCAAAATGACTCAATACACAGGAACAATTTGTGGCTATTTCTGAAGATTTTCTCTGGAAAGCGAGTTGAGTTTCTGCATTTCCCCCTCGAGAGCTGAGGTCCATAGGAAAAAACACGACCCATAAAAAAGGCATTCCCTCTCGAAACAATTTTAATTTAAATATTGGATACAAACTTATTTTGTTTTGTAAGTATGAGGATGGTATTGAATCGGATGTTGGGCCGTCCCAAAATTCTTTTGTCTTAGAGTAAAGGGGGTGGCTTTGGCAAAATTCAAAGGTGTTTAAATAGAGAGTAAGCCATCTTTAGAAAGCTTTTGGTGCTTGGCTTGCTTTATTTTTATGTATTTATTTATTTACATTTTACAGGGTTTGAATACAGTCGAATTATTATTTCAGACAATAATTAGATATAGAATGTACGCCATTTATGTTTTGAGAATCAGCAGTTCTGATTAATTATAATGGTAATCGCAGAAATTGATAGCGTTAAATATGAAAGAATTGCTTTTGACGGTCGAAACCAGTGGTCAAGATTGCGAATGTCCGTAAGCTTGTTTGGATAAAATAATTAGAATGGGGAGGATCTTATTACAAAGTCAAGACGGTCGGGGCATCTGGGAAGCCATAACCCCAGGCAAACTGAAAACAAAGGGTGTTTTCTGATACTCTTGCTCCACAGAGAAACTCACAAAATACTTGATCACATTTAAGATTATTATATCCTGCAAAAATATTTGAAAGTAATACAATAATGAATGTTTTATCCAAATTTTTTATTATTTATAATATTGTTTGTTCTATTTAGAAAAGATACAATCCTCTTATTGAGATTTTTTTAAAACAAAATATTTTATACCATTTTTATGAAGGTAGGCTGAAAAGTAATGCACATATGCTTGAAGAACTCGAAAGAAATGGCCTTTAGAAGTGTTCCAAGCTGTATGTGGAAGTAACAGTCCCCTTCTATACGCATGTGCAGTTTGAATGCATTCTGTTCATTCAGTGTATTTTGAAAAGTGAAAGTATAATTGCGCTAGATCTGCCTACCTGCAGTTTGATTTCTTATGAATTAATCCGTTAAATACATGAAGTTAAAAATATGCAAACTAGCATTAGTAAAGATCTTCCAAATAATGCAATAATTTTACAAGTATGCATTTTAGGAGAAAAAACTGTATTTAAACTCACACTTTAAAATACATTTTGTTTTTGATGATTCTAAAAATTTGTATAGAAACATTTATTATTGTATGTATGTAAACTTGTCAAGTTATATGTTTGCAAATGGGAAAGGGTGGGTTGGGGGGTATTAGAAACTCTAAATATGTACAGATTCATAAAAAAAAAAAAAAACTGAGTTGTAGGTAGAAATACCTTTAAACATCATCAGTCAAGCTATCTATTTAGTCCTCCCCCCCATTGAATCCCACCCAAAAAAAGATAACTTTATGTTTTGAGGGGCATTTTTTCAGCATACCAATTTACTTGGAGAAATTGTCTAGTGTTACCTCAAATTTGCTCATATTAAATCAAGAAAAGTTCGTAAAAGTTGTGTTTTACTTTATTACTAGCTGAAGTACCCGTCCTTGACGGGTTAGTACTGAATGCAATTTCCAAAAAGCAAGAACTTTCGTCAGCATTGTAGGAGTACACAGAATGGATGCAGTATGTTGCCTAAGTAAAGAAAGCGAAGTTATAATTTTTATATATTGTTAAAATATTACAGGTTAGAGAGTAACTAAGTAATATCATTTAATTCGCTTTAGTCGTAATTATGTGATGCGCGAACAAATATTTACGCATATTGAAATCATTTTCGCAAAATTTCAAAATCTAACCAATATTTTTGAAAAATTGGAAGCCTAGAATTTAAGTTGAGTGACAACCTATCATGTTACCCAATTCTGTTTCATACCCTGCAGCAGTGATGTCGCTAGACTTTGGAAGAGACGGGTCCTTGGGACCCAGGACTCCAAAATTTACGGGTCCTTTTTTCCAAAAAGTGGGTCCTTATCGATATAAAAGCATTTGGTTAATTTCACGACTGGTGTTATCATGTCTCACTCATTTTGGTGTGCTGATGTGTATGAATATCTTATTTATAAATAACCTAAAACTTATATTTCAAAAAATAAATAAAATGAATTATAATTAATCAAGAAAAATTTGTTGTGACATGCATGTCATTTACTTTGCCTTCACGGCAAAGCCTTCCTGATGATGCCCTGAATCCTAATAATTAATAAATCCTAATAATAAAATCCCCTTTTGTATGTACATTAAAAACCGGGAGAAAGGCTGCATCGGTAGAAATGTTTAAGAAAGTAAAATGTACTCGCAGAACAGCCGCAACATCTTAAATTATTAAAACTACAGTAAAATACCTTCAAGCGCCCCTCCATCTTATATTAATTAGAAAAAAATAATTACTATGTATTAATAAATTTATCACAAGGAAAATCTGAATATATTTGAGGAAGGAAAGGATATACAACAGTAAAATATGGAACCCCCCTCCCCCCTTTTCTCTTCTAATTGTTTAAAATATTTATCGCTTCTATAGCTTATAGATTTCATTTTTAAATAATAATTGTCAGATTTAATATAAAACCAATCATTGTTTACATTTCGTCAAAGTAATCCCCTTTTTTCTTCAGCTTAACCACGTGTGCACACAGCACGATATATATCCTGGGTAAAAGCAGAGTATAGGGGAAAACTCGCAATGCATGATGGGAAAGCGAACACTCCTATGCCTCCTTTCGACTAGGGATCTTTCTACCCTGCATTTTTCCCCCCCCATGTAGGGGAAGCGTTACTCCGCATTTGTGTGCATGTAAACGGGCCCACAAAGCCATTCACGATGTCAATCTCCCCGAGTAAAACACGAGCAGCTTGTGTTTTACTAGAGATTTCCCCAAAATTGGCAGTCTGAACGCACCCTCTCTTTTTTTTTTTTTTTTTCAAAATTTTGCATGATGGAAATTACGCGTCCCGGGGGACGCGTTGTAACTTTTCTTTTGCATCCCATCATCGATTTTTTGCGTATTTGACGCGTTATAGCACGTAAGCGGCATCACTGCCCTGCAGTCTTTATTTCGTGATGCTGGAACAAAATTTCAGCATTTTAAAACAATTTTCACAAAATCTCAAAATTTAATCAAAATATTTTAAAAATTCAATGCCTATAAATTACGATTAGCAAATATCTATCATATCACTAAATTTCGTATCATTCGTATTAGCCGTTATTACGTGATGTTGGAAGAAATATAAACGTATTTTGAGAGGATTTTCACAAAATCTCAATCTAATAAAAATGATTAAAAAATTGGACATCTATAGTTTACGCAGTGTTGCCAGATCTTGCGACTTTTCGCAAATTTTGCTACTTTTGAAAGCATCATGCGACTAAATTTTATGACTTTGCGATTTTGCTACTTTCTTGCTACTTTTTTTGATTTCGCGAATGTTAAGTATTTTTCAGGAAAAAAAAGAATTCTCAGTTTTAAATTAGTAAAATTTTTATTTACATTGAGCCTTTCTTGCTTCTAACAGTCCATAGCTCAGTGGGTTTGCGCCCTCATCTCCGTCACCTGCCTGCGAGCGGGAGGTCTTGGGTTCGAATCCCCTTAACCCATGATTGTCACTTTCACTTAGGTTTCAAACAAACAAACCTCAAGAAAATCACAAACAATAAACAGTCTTACATTTTTCTCTCTCTTCTATCTTCTCCTCCCTCCCATTTAATCGGGCCTTGGCTTAGAAATGATAGGAAATGGAACAATTATATGGAACTTGGTTTCTAATTCGAAATTATTTACCTACGAAAAGAAATGATAAACAAAATCACCTGTAAATGCGATGTTTATTTTAGACATGCGGGTGTGGTAGATTACTTCCCACACATCGGCACGCCAAGAGATCGCCAACAATTTCACCCCCTTTTCAAGAAGGGTCAGTTAGTGACCCTGCAGATCTAGACTCACGGAAAATATCACGAGGATGGCCCCCGTTCTAAAGAGGGGATGGCAAAAGCGGGAAGATAGCAACCCATAAATTACTCCAGCCAGTGTCATTGTGAAATCCGTGTGTGGTACATGCAACGCTTTGAAGTACAGTATTTTTCAATGAATTTCGTGTATTGATATCGGAGATGTCTAGCAAGGGTATAATAAGAGTTCCTTTATCAGCAGCAATAATTAAAACTTGTCTTTAGAAAAATATTTTAAAACGCTAGAAGCATCGCACTTACTATCGCTTTAAAAAAAAAAAATTTTTTTGATATTTTATTCTTTTTTTCCACGATTTTAAAATTCGCTAATTTTAATTTAAAATGCAAGGAAGAAAAAAAAGAAAAGAAGGGAAATTTGAAGGAAGAAAATTGCGTTAACTATTTACAATTAACAATTTTAACAATTTACATTAACAATTTTAATGAATAAATATGTAAAAGTAAATTGATCAAATTAAAAGTAGAGTAATTTTAATTTACTTAATTCGATAATCAGACATTTACTTTGATTAGCAGGTAGAAATCACTCGTTTAAAGTGTTTGAAACATAATTTTAGCAGATATTTGTGTTCGTGATTAAAATTAAAAATTGATGTATGAAATCTCCAGTAAAACGCTTAGCCACAATTGGTGTCCCATATTTTAAAATTATGTGAACCCTACAGTGTATTGAATCCAAGTGTGAAACCCTACAGTGTATTGAATCCACTGAGTGTATCCAAGTTACATTTATACGTTTTCAATAATTTGTTCTTAGTTAAATTAATTCAAAGACCGGCATTTGGTGGTTTTATCATTCAAGAAATGAAAGTCCGTTTGCTATTGCTTTTGACCAACTCACTTCTGTACAGAGTTGGGCAGTATCGCAAATACATGTATTTGAAATACTATTTTCAAATTACATTTGTATTTTTTATTTTCACAAGAAAAAGCAAAGTATTTTGAAAATGTATTTTAAAATAAATTTTCAATGTATTTGGTATTTTCAAAATACTGAAAATACATTTTTCATTTTGACGTTAAATTAATCTTGCACAAAAAAATTAGCTTGGTTTGGGAAAATCAAACAAAAATAATAGAACTGTAATTAATTTTTTCCCAGTTCATGATATAAACAATTCTGTTGCATCTGCAATATTTTAGTGTTATATATGGTAACTAAAGAGGTGTTGAGATTTTTTGCAACGCTTAGGTTATGTTAAACTGGAAGGAGGGAGGAAATCTAACACGCCTATTTAGATCAGTTTAATGATATTCGGGTCTAGGAGGCTTTCTCTATTGCTGATAACTGATTCACAAATGTGAATGCAGCTGAAAAGGGAGAAAAACATGTTTCAGTAATATTCATTAGATTTCTGAAAAAGAATTTATCAGTAATTCCAAATGCGTTACCAAGTTACAGAAAAATAAGCCAGTCAGCATTTCTGAAGTTATATTACGAGATGGATCAAGCTTCCCGTTTAGATGAATTTGCGAGTCGTTGTGCAATTCTCAGTGGAAAAAATTTTCAAATTTTATCTGCAGATGCAAATGAAAAAGTTAAGGCTGTGCCAGCTTTGAAACCCAAAAGGTCTATCATAAGTGGAACATTCAAAACTACTACAAATTTTAAAACTCACTTAAAGGTAAAACTACAATTTTATCATCGATTAAGCCAAGTTCTTTTGTTCAAATGTTTAACTGAATTCAATAAGTCATAAATATTAATATACAAGCTTTTCACACCGCCTTCTTTTTTCAAGTGAGGAAATTTTTTTTTTAATTAAATGCTCGGCAAGTCATATACTTCTCTTTCCATCAAAGCATGTTTGTCCTACAGTATACATATATTTATTTAGTTAGTTAGTTTTGTCCTGTTTGGAAATCTAAGTAAACCCTAAGTTTCTTTTATTAATTTTAATTGTTCATCATTTACTTATCTTTTTCTCATCAGATATTTAGAATAATGGATGGATCGTATTCGAGTTCTCCGAAATTTAAACCTCACCATTGATGTATGTATTAAAAAATATTAGATATAGGTTTGAATACGCTTTAAGAGTTTGAACCCTAAATTTACGCTTCTTAACATAATTTAAGGTTTTATTTTATTAGCTTGGATGTAATGAAAATTTCAATAAACTTTTCAATTTTTAATGTTGTTCTTATCAAATTATAAGCAATTTCAGAGTGATACGAGAGAAGTTGACGATAGCGACCGCCCCCCGCCCCCGAGAAAAAGAAATTGAATCAATAATATTCTATTTTACTTCCATGAAATGGATGTATATGTCAATCTTTTAACTAACCGCCCCCACCGACGACAAAGTAACCGCCCCCCCCCCCGACAAACTTGCATTAATCCGCCACTGAAACTTCTACAAATGATGATGAAGATTGGTTTGAATTTAATGACTCCGAACCATATCCCAAAAATTCACGAAATGCGGTTGAACTTGAACTGCTAAAGTTTCTTTCCGAAAAATCAAAAGATTTGAAAGTTTTAAATTCATATCCGACAGTAAAAGAACTTTTCATGAAATTCAACACAAGTTTGCCGACTAGTGCTCCTGTCGAAAGACGTTTTTGCTTTACAGGTATTATAAGTGCTCCACAAAGAAATTTACTAAGCGATAATCAGTTCGAAAAACTAGTTTTTTTAAAGCAAATTATTCTCGTTCTAAATCATAGTGCTTAGAATAACTAACTATGCCATCTTTTAAAAATCCTTTTCAAAATTTCTTTATTAAATTGTATACTGTTAAGTAAATTAATACAATGACACACTTTTCTTTTGTAGTATGAATGCATCTTGTGTTTGCGTGATTATGGAAACGCTATACTAGGGCAATCTGCCAAGGATGGGGGGGGTGCCTAGGTAGGAGAACTTTCTAAGGGAATCTAAAGCGTATTCACGTTGCATCTGGAAAAAACCTACCAAAAATCCAGACTGTTAGATCGACAGCTGCTCGATGGGACCCAATCCCGGGACCTTCACTCTTCGGCCGTCTACCATTTTCAGTGACATAACTACTGTGCGATGGTAAGGCTATAAATGTATCTTAAAGTAGAAATATAATTCAACTCATCTTCGTTTAGAAATATATATTTAATTTTATATTTCAATTCCATTCATTATCACTGAAAAATAACGTTCAATAAATACTTGTCACACAATTTTGCTTTCATGCCTTATAAGATGCAATTTATTCCAGGAAAAATTCATGTATATGTAAAAAAAAAAGTTACTATTATATTTGTTTGTTCATCTTAAAATACACTGGAATAAAATACACTAGAAGTTTCTGTAGAAAATTTTACTTAATTGAAGTTTTAGACGTATTTCGTGTGTATTAAGAAAATACATGTAGTTTGTATTTTTACTTTCCGAACATGTACCATGTAAGGAAAGTATTGTAATCATGAAAAAATTCGAATTCGAGATTTTGGTGTATTTACACGTTTTGAGGTCTTCTGAATTCATTTATGCTATTTTTACGAGATGTATGTATGTATGTGTGTATGTGTGTTTGTGTGTATGTGAGTGAACACGATAGCTCCTGAACGGGGCATGCGATTGAGCTCAAATTGGGTATATATGTTATAAACCACCGTCGCAAGACCGGTATTGATTTTGGTGTGTATAGGACTTACAGTTTTTCTACAGGGCTACGACAGAGATTCTTTTACATTATGGCCTATGGAGGAAAATTCTGGAAAGTGCGCTAGCGTTTAAACAGTGCATTCGATTGAGCTCAAATTAGGTATATATGTTATAAACCACCGTCGCAAGACCTGCATTGATTTTGGTGTGTATAGGACTTATAGTGTTTCTACAGGGCTACGACAAAAATTTCTTTTACATTATGGCCTATGGGGGAAAATTCTGAAAAATGCGCTAGCGTTTAAACGGTACATTCGATTGAGCTCAAATTGGGTATATATATTATAAACCACCGTTGCAAGACCTGTATTGATTTTGGTGTGTATAGGACTTATTGTTTTTCTACAGGGCTACGACAAAGATTTCTTTTACATTACGGCCTATGGGACGAAATTCTTGAAATTGCGCTAGCGTTTAAACGGTGCATTCGATTGAGCTTGAATTTGGTATATATATTTGAATTATTCATCGATTAAAATTTATTTAAATGCTTGGTAATGATCTTAATCGTAAGTGTTCGGAAAGTCGAGTGGAGTCACTCCAGATTTTTTCAATTTAGAAAGCATTTTGTATTTTCTAATTTTTTGTGTTTGAATAAATGTAATTTGTATTTTGCATCGAAAATACATTCTTTTATGTATTTTGCCCAACTCTGCTTCCGTAGCTGCTTTCAAAGACCATTGCAGAGCAAACAGTAATTATTTTTATTTCCAACGGAGGGGAGTAGAATACTCCCCTCCGTTGGTGTATGGAGAGAGTATGAGGGAACGTCCTCTAAGTGAAACTGTACTCCCCCTCTCTATACAACGGGGCATGGGGTGAGAAAAGCAATAAATTTTAGGTTTACTCTTGCCGATCTGTGGGAAGATAGGGGTGTGGTATTGGGGGGGGATTTTTATACTGTATAAAACTACGTATCAAAACCAATGGACTGACCAGACAAATCGGCACAATGATTTTACATTAAGGTGACCAGATTTTTGTAGTCAGAATCGGGGACATGTCCCCGATTCCGACAACAAAACTGGGGACATTTATAATTAATGCAATAATTAACAGAAATTTAATTGAAAAACAATGCAACAATTAAAAATTCTCCCCAGTTCCATTTTTACATTCTAGGAACAATTTGAAAAACGTCCTGAAAATGGGGACTGTCCCCGGAAAATGGGGACGTTTGGTCACCTTATTTTACATGGCATCACTTGATCCGACGTCATACTATGACGTCACTCGTCACCTTTGCGACTTTTTGCTACTTTTCTATCAACCTCTTGCGATTTTTGTTCAAAAATTTCTGGCAACACTGAGTTTACGTTGAGCAACCATCTATCATGTGACCAAATTTCATATCACTCGCTTTAGTCGCTATTACATAATAGGTGAACAAAGATTCACCCAGCTTTAAATGATTTTCGCAAAATCTCGAAATCTCATAGATTTTTTTAATTAGATGCTTATAGTTTAAGGTGAGTGACCACCTATCATTTCACCAAATACCATTTTTTCACTTAGCAGTTATTATGTGATGTGCGAACATGAATTTATGCAGTTTAAAATGATTTTCGCAAAATCCCAAAATAATCAAGATTTTTTAAAAATTCGATGCTTTTGTTTTAAGTTGAGTGACCACCAATTTCATATCATTTGCTATCATGACACCCATTTGCTATCATGACACCCAATTTCATATCATTTGCTTCAGTCGTTTTTATGTGATGCTTGAACACAAATTTACACAGTTTGAAAGGATTTTCACAAAATCTCAAAATCCAATCAAGTTTTTTTAAAAATTCGACGCTTATGTTTTAAGTTGAGTGACCACCTATCAAGACACCCAATTTCATATCATTCGCTTCAGTCGTTTTTACTTGATGCTTGAACAAAAAAAGTGTCACGGACAGAATGACATAGACAAACTTTTTTTTTGAGGGTCGCACTGGACTCCCAGGTGCTTGAAACGGATAGAAATCGCAAAATTTTTGAATTCCAAGAAATGTACAGACAAAAGTCTAATTTTATTTACATAGATCGTACAAAACCTAGACATTTGCACACCCAAGTCAGAGGAAGGGTTGGGATAAACCCTTTCTCTGACTAAGTGAGATACCATTAAAATATATCAAGTTATATATATGGATATGATTTTGAAAAGGTTTATCTTTTCTAAAAAAAAAAAAAAAAATGTACATTATCCATTACTTGTTTACCCATCCCCTACTAAAAAAGGTGGTAGAAGTAATAATTTTAATTAAAGTACTATATCTATATAAGAAAAATAAAGTTAATGTACAAAATTGTACAAACAGAAATGCACACCCTCCCAAAAAGTAATTCAGTGTAAGTCAAATTTCTTATGTCGGTTCATTTACAAAGCATTGTTCTTCATAAAAAGAGCATGATGCAACAAATGACAATAACTTCTTATATTTCAAGATATGCATATTTCAAAAACTAATTAGTTACTCACTAAACTGAAGTGAGAAATTTGGCTTTTATTTGAATACTTTTTTGAGTGAGTATAGTAAAACAAAGCATACAGATAATTCTTATTGTCTTAGACAAAGGTTTATCTTTTTATTTAGTAATTTAAGAAATTATTGTTATTTATAAATTTATTGTTAAAAAAATCTGGAGTGTCTCCACTCAACGTTCCGAACACTTACGATTAAGATCATTACCAAGCATTTAAATAAATTTTAATCGATGAATAATTCAAACTTATATACCAAATTGAAGCTCAATCGAATGTGCCGTTTATAAACGCTAGTGCACTTTCAAGAATTTCCCCCATAGGCCACAATGTAAAAGAAATCTTTATCATAGCCCTGTATAAAAACTAAGTCCTATACACACCAAAATCAACACCGGTCTTGCGACGGTGGTTTGTTAACATATATACCAAATTTGAGCTCAATCAAATGCCCTGTTTAGGTGCTATTGTGCTCACTCACACACACCTCGTAAAAATTGCATAAATGAATTCAGAAGACCTCAAAACATATAAATACACCAAAATCTCGAAGTCGAATTCTTTCATGATTACAATACTTTCCTTACATGGTACATGTTCGGAAAGTAAAAATAATAAAGCAACTCCAGTGATTTAAATATGAAGGAAGACGTTAGCAGCAACACAATAACTACATAGAATTTCTCAAGATATTTTCTTTGTTTTTAAAGCAATATAAAAATGAATGTCAAAAATCTACCTGCACATTTTCTTTAATACTTAAATAATTAATGAATAACACAGAAAATTAAGTTATAATTCCTTTTATTCCATAATGTGCATATTTCTTTATTTTGTGGTATTGATTTATTAATCTAGTGGTATCTAATTTCAACAGTTAGTGCAAACAGACCTTTTATTATACAGTCAAGAAATTATCACATATTTGAATGATTGTTTTATTTCTAAATTTTCTAAAGAAGAAATATATTGGATATTATGTTGCGTAAACATCTTTTCTTTTCAGTAAAAGTTAACTGATGTATTTGTATAGCTCTATATTCTTTAAACAACTATCATTTTATAGAATACTGTTTGTTTGGTCATAGAAAATTTTATGACAAATTTCAGCTATCAAAAATTGCTAAAAGTAACTTTTAAACAGTTTTATGAGTGGTAGGAAACAAAGATTATTTTTCATAAAAGCAACAGAATGGAATTAGGATTTATAGTTTCATTAGTGATGAAAATAATCTTCAATTGAAATAGAACTTAAAATTTTTTAAAGAAATTAAATGCTTCTACAATAAGTGAAATTATTATTCTGATATTTCTTTTAAAATGATGCAAATTAGTTTTATCTTAAACATTTTACCAAAAAATCCCATGAGCTTTTTAAGGTAAAAAACCAGCCTTGGTGGGGGAAATGGGGAGCTACCCGGGCAGCAAATCTGACAAACCTGGGAGGAAACAGTCCTAACCTCAATTTTATTGAGAACTTGTGGGACCATTTGCAACTCTTGTACAAATGAGGCACCCAACAATTAAAAGGGAACTAAAGGAGGTTACAATTGTTTCCTGGTATCATGTAAAAATAAAGGAAGAGCTTCAAACTCTTGCTAGCTCAATAAAACACCAATGTGAAGCTATAATAAAAAATAAAAGCTACTGAACTGATAACTCACTGCAATCATCAGCACCTAATCAACCATCAAGTATCATCAGCACTCAATTAAGTATCTCTATAATTATTACTGCTTAACTTTTTTTGTACTGTAAATATTTGATTTTTTTTTCTATTGAAATCGGTATTCAATTCTCTTTAAAATGAATATAAGAGTTTGCATTTTGTGAAACGTAACATTTTCCATAAGCACACAAAGTTAGAAAACATAAAAATTTCTAAAAGTGTAAATAATTTTGGCTACCACTGTATACATATTAATCGCAAAAGGAAGTTGTATAAAATTTCTAACTTATATGTGTTTCCACAACAATGCTTTGCCACAATAATAGTAAACAAATTCTTTACACTAAATGAATTAAAAAATGAATAACAATTCAAATTAATAAAACATTAAAATAACTCAGCACCATTAAAGGATGAAAAAAAAAGAGTAAACAAACAATAACTGCACCAAACTTATGTTTTATCCCCTTCCTTACAAAACAACCTTTTATCGTCATTAGCAGCATAAAGAACCCATACTTCCAAAGTTCTGTTATTATCGGTAAAAACAGAATGGATATAAAATTTTAATATGCTAATCCCCTTTTAAGTAAAATCTTTAACATATTTTGAATGATAACTTTATAGCACATAAAATAGCTCTGGATAGATTTATAATATATAATGAACATTACAAATGTTTCTTTTATTTTTAAAACTCTTTGTCCAGGATTGCACATAACATACAACTAAATAATGATATGCTAGTATTTATTGCATGCAGCTCAATAGTTATTCATAAACATTTATTGAACAATATCAATTACAGGTACTGTTCAATAAATGTTTATGTCAAGTTTAAATCTTTTATACTGCTTACAACAGCAATTTTGAAATACAATTAACACCTTAAAAATCAAAATAATACCTAACAAAGGTGGACTAATAACATAACTAATATTAGCAATTTAAAGTTCAGTAATTTGCTCCACTTTGAATGTGTCAGAGAAAATAACAGAAAAAAATTAAAATTAACAATAAACTATATAAGGATAAAAATAACATTTTATAAGCTTAGTTATTCATTTTGCAATAAATCAATAAACAAACAAACAAAAAAAAAACAATATACTTTTCCTTAATAGTTACAATCTATGCAATATTCACATAAAATTGTTTTGATAACAGCAAATCACAAAGAAAAGGAAAATAATATACAACTTAAATGACTAAAACTGACTGATATGTCTATGACTAGCAAAATTTGATATTCAGTAACTTTAAGTTCAACTAGCTAAAATGTAAGGAATTTGCATAGGTATGGGTCAGAAAAATGTATCAACATACTTATCACAAAATAACTGAATTGATGGAACAAAATGTTGAATAATTTGATAAATTATGCATTTTAGTATAAATTAAAACTATAAAATATTTTAACAGCTTGGAGATTACTTCTCTCAGAGAATACTGATTTATTTCAGTTCTTTTAGAAACAGACTTTGTGACAGTTAAATTTTAAAAGCATCTCTGAAAAATTTATACAGTTTACTCTGATGTTCATAAATATTCTTTTTTGATGTTTTGTTATATTTTATAAAAAAATAGTCTCACTGCTTTAAATATAAGAGGAAAGCTAAGTTTTTGTCTTTGAACTGTCCTGTGATCGAAGCCAACGGCGTAATTGAAACTTAGTAGTTTTAATGCTTAAAAGAGCCATTTGTGCAGCTTCATCACTTTCAAATACTGCAAGGACTACGTGTTTGCTACTAGCAAGAAAATCGTTGCTTTCATCAATAACATCCAAGGTTTCAGCATTTAAGAAATGAATCTTTGCACCAAGCTCTGTAACTGCTTCTAAATACCTTTCTACGTCATGTCGTTTCATATCTTCCGGTAAACCTTCAACTTCTAATATGTGATTTCCTAAGAAATAAGAGAAACAAAGTATTGAGCATGTTTTCAATATAATACATAATATGCTTAGATTATTTAATCTATTTGCAAGTATTTAACTTTAACTGTAAATTTTTATCCTAATCAAAATTAAAACATTTAATTTTGATTAGGATCTTTAATGCACAAAAAACAAACTTTTGGCTAATAAACTATTTAAAAGAAAGAAAAATGCTACAAATAATAAAACATTTTAAAATTTTTATTTTACAGGATTATTACTTTATATATAGTCTCTGACCAAATTATTAAGACACTATGTAAGCCCCCCTTTTTTCTTGATAGTTCAAGTTTCCCATAAATCAGAGCTAGAGAAAAAACCAGTTTAGCACCCAAATAATGGCCAACACATGCAAAACACATGAAAGAATTATTTCATACCACAAAGTTCAACTACCTGGTGCAGCTGGAAGCCACCACCTTCAGAAATCTCTCTTCCACAGAAAATGTACAATTTCTTCCTACACATGCCCTCACACACATTTCTAAGCATGGGCACATATATGGCAGGGAGTGGCCATGCCTCTCCTAACTCCTATATTAAAATTATGATATACATACTGGTATAATATAACATAGTCTGAGACATGACCTTGACTTTTCACCCCCCCCCCTCACACCAACAATCATGCTTCTATGCAGCATTTCTATATGAAGATAGGCACTGGGGAAGGGGGAGGCAGCCACAGACATGCTGCTTTGATGATTGTAGTAGATGATGAGCATGGAAATGCTGCATGGCCCAGACAGCACATAAGCTTAAATCAAGCTTGACATTTCTTTGAATTTGACGTATTAATACAAGCTTGACAGTTCAATTCAATTTAAGCTTGCAGCAAGCTTGGAGTTTACAAAAAAAAAAAAATGAGTCAGCAAATATTTTCCTGCCAAATTTAAGTCATTTGAACTGTCAAGCTTGAATACAACTTGATTACTGCTTGATTTAGAAAGCCACATCCAAATAACAAATAATTTATCATCAGTCATAAATGTACTTGATCATAGAATTAAAAAAAAAAAAAAGATTCTATATTTCCAGATATTGAAATTCATCAAAATAAATATAAATATGCTACAAAATTGATTTCAAAATCAGTCGTTTGTCTCGATTTTTGCCAATATTGCCCAACATGAGTGTTGCAATATTGAAAGTTTTAAACGTGTGCTGCTTTTAAGTTTATATCATGCTTATTTCCTTATTAGTAGAGTCTATAAATCACACATAACATTATTTTAATTTTGATTCATCCCATGGAAAAGAAACAGATCGGCATCGGCCAATACTGATCAATCTCGCCAAAAAACGGCGTGACAACCGTAACAGTCACTTCAAATTTTAATCATATCACCTTGAGTGAGATTGGCATGGTGGTTAGGATGCTGGCTTCCCACACCTTAGGTCCCGAGTTCGATCCCAGCCGCGGACACTAGACAGAAACAGATTAAAATAACTTGAGGTTTCAGCGTAGAGGGGAAAATGCACAGAAAAATAAAATGTATGGGGCGAGTCCGCCGACCGGCACCCCATGTTTTTAGGAATTTTTTTTTAAAGTTTGAATTAAGCTTGCTATGTCAAGCTTGATATGTCAAGCTTAATGCAAGTTGGGCAAGTGTCAACTTGAACATTTGATTCAAGCTTGCATTAACCTTACACGCTTGAAGATTTCAAGCTTAATTCAAGTTTATTGACTTGATAAATCAAGCTTCCTGCGAGTTTGATACAAATTTGCTGTGCTGTCTGGGGAAAGGGAGTCAATGTGTTAATACACTCGAATCCCATTTTACTAAAGTCCAAGGGACCAGAGAAATCATTTCACTGTAAGAAATTTCGTTATACCAATATTGTATCTACATACTGCAGTGATTTGGGGATTACCCATGTCTTGCCAAGTCTTTGCTATAGCGAGATTTTCGCTGTAATGGGCTTCACTAAAATGGGTGTATTGAATGTGTGTGATTATGGCAACGCTACACTAGGGCGATCTGCCAAGGGGGTTGCCTTTGTAGGAGGACTTTCTAAGGGGTTCTAACGCGTATTCACGTTACATCTGGAGAAAACCTACCAAAACTCCAGACCATTAGATCGACAGCCGCTTGATGGGTCCCGAACCTGGGACCTTCACACTTCAGCCATCTACCATTTTCAGTGGCATAACCACTGTGCCATGGTGAGGCTCACTAAAATGGGATTCAACTGTACAAAAAGAAATTAACTATTGTTTTCAAATATAATTAAGCTCTACTAACATCACTACTGTAATAATATGTAACTACATTTTTCATCTAAATATACACTGTAATTAAAAAATTACTTTATTCCATCTATTTGTTTATTAAATTTTACGATTCCAATAATTCCATGTTTTCGTTAGTTCGAGGTAGACCTGGTCCCACACACCTGGAATTATGAAGAGACTACTGTATATAGTTTTTAGTATACAGGGTATCCCAAAAAGGTAATGGGTTTCAATTCTTAATCTATTAGAGATAAGTGGGCAGTGTAAATTGAAAAAATGTTCAAAATAAGGTTGGAAATAAGACTACGTTAAGAAAAATATTCCTCTCAATAATTTTCAAAGCTATAATTTTTAAATTTGTATATGACTTCCATACAAAACAATTCCTAATTAGCAGGGGCGTAGCCAGAATTTTTCATGGGGGGGGGGTTACAACTACTGCAACTCATATATATGTATACATATGTGTGATAATGTAGTGAAGAATATACATTTTGTATGGCAAAAAATTTCTCATGGGGGGATGGGGGGGGGTTATGACCCCCCTAACCCCCCCTGGCTACGCCCTTGCTAATTAGTAAGATTTGCCCCATACACTAATGAGGCGACATACAAAATTTGAGAGCTATATCTTAAAAAGTGTCAGAGATATGAAGATAAATATAATGCTGACTTATACCACTTTTCAATGGCTCTCGAAGGAAAAAAAAAACAACCCCGTCGCATTTCAGGGATTGTACAGAAATTACAGAAGAAAATATTTTTTCCACTCTAGCAATAAGATTTTACAGTCAAAATTTTGTAAATTCCTCAATTATCTTTCTTTAAAGATATCTCTGCGACATTGTATGATGAAAAGCTCAAATTTGGTTACCTCGTCAGTATATGGAGCATATTTTACTACCATACTTTCTGGCCTATAATCTGCAGATTATCTGTAAAAAAAGTTTTAAATTTTAAGATACGTATTATACGCTGCCACGGATTATCTGTTTTCTTTTCCCTGAAAAATTTTTTAATACAGAATTTACAACAAAATTCAATAACAGATGGCTCCATCAAAATGCTTCTAATTACATTAAAAAATTGAGTTTTTACTAAACTATAAATACTTTTAAACATGCTGTAAAGTGTCTATATTATTTTTTGTTAGAGTGAGAAAATATTGAGTAACATATGTAATTCTATAACATATTTTCACATTAATACTGTTCCAGCTTCAAAATATGTTGCTTTAATTGCCATGTTAAAACACTATTATTTCTAATTTCTGTATAGCTTGAAGCTTAAATCATTTTTCCCTCTTATCTTTATTCACAATCCATTCATAAATAAATAAGCAGCTTGCAAAAAGAGAGCTGAAAATAATTAGTAAATAGCAAGCATTTCATTGTGAGTATAATCCTGAAATAAAATGTTTTTGTTAACATTCAAAGATGGCTTATCAGCAGAACCATTTGGGGCGGGGGAATCAGCCAGACACCACAAGTGAGATAAAAATTTTCATTTGAATGGGTCAGAGCAGATAAGAAAAACAAAGCTGGAGCATCCTGTTAAAACCAATAAAAATAATTTTCCTTCTCAAAAGAATACTCGTTAGGGTTGTTTCTTATATTTGTTTTCTTTTATGACGTATGTGTCTATAATATTTACAATGTACATACATAAGGCCGGCACAGGCTAATGGCGGCACTGGGTCTCGCGCTGCGACTGAGGTCCCCCCCCCCCGGGTAAGGGGGGGGGAGGTTTAGGAAATAAGCTATTTAACACAAAAATAATATTTTAATATTTACTGAAAAAGGGACTGATTGGCAGTATTCTCTTTTGCTGTTTTGTTTTTTAGTTACATTTTCACATACACTAATGTTTTTGAAAAATATGGATAGAAATAATTGAAGTCATTTCCAGAAATATTTAATGTGTATGCACCATGGGCCATGCAGAACCTACCCCCAGCCCCGTGCGCTTATTTGGATAAGTAATAAGTGAAATGATATCCGATGTTTCCGTTTTGACTGCAGATTGTACGGAGCTGTGTACTATCTGTAAACAATTTTTTCTTCTTCACTGAAAAACATGCATGCGGATTATACACCGCCGCAGATGATAGGCAGGAAAATATGGTAATTGGGAATGTTTTTGTACAATGATCGTACACAAATTAAAAAGTAACTTTTTAAAAATCAACAAGAGAAATTTTTTCTTAATGAAGTCTCATTTTTGACATTTTGAACATTTTTTTCAATTTATACTGCCCACTTATCTCTAATAGATAAAGAATTAAAGCTCGTTACCACTTTTTTGGGACACCCTGTATATAAATTGTTTATTAACAGCCAAAATCCATGTCATTAGGAAGTAGTATGGATATTTATTAATATCAACTTACAAAAAAACTGATACTATTAAATAATAATAAACTATTGGATATAACTTTACAATACTAAAAATCTGGAGTGACTCCACTCAACTTTCCAAACACTTTATATTTACTAAGCATTTAAATAAATTTTATTCAACTCAGTTAGATCTAGTGTGCAGGCATTAGTGTACTTAAAATGATTTGAGTGTATAGGCCACAATGTACGATACTTTTTTGAAGCCCTGTGAAAACTGTAAGGTCAACAAGATGATGCATACCTGGGTGAAGAAACACCGGGGAAAGGGACAACCTTTCATGCAGTATTGTGTGCATACTTCTCTTGCTCACAGACATTTCCTCCACTATTTCACAAGTGGTGATTCACAGATTCATTCTCACGAGACTGTCCACAGCCACAACTGCTTCCTTGGTGATAACCACATGCACTTGACAAAGTCGTGATCTGCCATCAGTACAGCTTTTTCTACTATAAAAATCCTAACATCATCAGAAAACCAATCTACATGACACACTCCTTATAATACAAATTTTGCATGACTGTCTCGTGAGAATGTATCGGCGAATCACCACTTGTGAAATAATGGAGGAAATGTCTATGAGCAAAAGAAGTATGCACACAATACTGCATGAAAGGTTCTCCCTTTCCCCGGAGCTTCTTCACCCAGGTATCCACCATCTTGTTGACTGCTGGGACATTTGCTTTAACCTACAAGGTGACTTTGTCTAGCCTGTCTGTTACTTATGTCTATTACGTCTTTCGGCTAAGCTTCGATATACCCCCTACCTTTTTTTCGCGCCAAAGATTACGTTTTTTGTGCCAAGCTTGGCGATAAAAGGGATTTTCTGGTTTCCTAAACGAATTTCGTGTGCGAGAATGGGGGGAGGCTATTTATGGCAACCTAGGCCAGCCAACCCTAAATTCTTGTTAGAAAACGCGATTTCTGTGTCCACCAATTCTTAAATTTCCTTGAATTTATTCGTGTTTAGATGCCTAACCCTTAATTATTTCTACAATTTTTCTATTTCTAATTTCTTGTTCGAAAACGCGAATTCTACATTCATGAATTCTTAAATTTTCTTGGTTTTATTGTTGTTTACATTCCTAACCCTAAATTTTTTGTAGAATTTTTCTAATTCTCATAGTTTTTTTCGGTTCTGAAAACGTTGCTTCGCGGCCATTTTTACATTTTAACCCTAAATTTTTTGTGGAAATCTTCTAATTCATATAGTTTTTCCGCTTTCGGAAGTGGTTTCACGGGCATTTTTTTATTTTTCGCGCCGTTGAAAACGGCATTTTTGGCCACTTCTCTTCCGTTTTTGGCGCCGTCGAAAACGGCCTTGGCGCCAAAAAAAAAGTTGCCAAAAATCAAGGTAGGGGGTATATCGAAGGTGCTCCCTTCTTTCTTTTGTATACTAATTTATATTAATACCAAAAACCATTTCTCAAACCACCTGTAGTGCCTCTTTCATTTGGGTGAATCTTATACATACATACATCTCGTAAAAATAACTAATGAATTCAAAAAGTGTGAATACACCAAAATCTGAAAGACAAATTTTTTCATGATTACAATACTTTCCTTGCATGATATATGTTCAGAAAGTAAAAATTAAATTGTCGAAAATGCTTTAAAACTGATTTTCCCAAAAGCCTAAGTAGCTTACCTCCTACTTCAAAAATAGATTGAGATGGCTGTACAGCAGCTGCAGCAGTACTTCCTTTAGAGCGATGTTTTCTGGTTTTGGGTGGGCGGTTGGCAGGAGAATGGTGTGAAATGGAAGCACGTGGAAACCTGGCTATCGATGGTTGTTGTGGCAAAAGCAAGGGCCCAAGGTGGTGCTGTACGGAAGGACCAACTAAACAAAAATCTGCAAGATATAAATAGGACACGTGCTGGTTTCATTTTTATTCAAAGTACAAATTTTATCTGAAAGCACTATATGAAGTTTTACTAATGAAACAACTAAATATGGGAGTGAACTAATCGTGAAAATTAAAATAATATGTGTATTGATTATATTTATATTAGAGAATTTTTCTTTACTCAATCTCTTATAATTTTCATTAGGGAATTATTCATCAATCCCAAATAAATTAATCTAATGCTAATGAATAATGAAATAACTACATAAAGTGACTAATACTAACAAAAAATACTAAATGAATATCACTCTAGCTAATATTGCTTGGAATACTTTTTTTAAACAAATGGAATTAAAAAATAGACACCCTTTTCTCTGGACATTATCAGTGAAACTAAAATGATTAATTTTTAACATAAGCCACTAAAAATTTTAACAGAACTCAAAACTTTTTGTAGGCTTCGCTGCTGTATGCTTATTGTATACTGCATTTGGAAAATAATCTAGATAAATGAAAGACAGCTCAGATGGTTGGTCAGCATATAAGAATTCCTTTCAGCAAATAAAGCATTTTCATAATTCATTTATTCTATTATTAATAAGAACACTTTAAGCAGTTTGGATTTGATAGTGTTGAAAGTTGAGCAAGAATTTCTAAAAACAAACTTCCAGGGAAAAAAAAGAAACAATTGAACATAGAAAAGACAACCAGATGGAAACATTTCAACTAGATGAAGTTAAGCCATACATTTATAAACAGTGTATGCGCATGTTGTTAAAAGTATGGGCAAAAGAGTTTAGATTATTCTGTATTCTAATACCACTGAACTTTTTTCTTCAAATAGGTGTTTAAAACTGACTAACACCATAGGACTAAAACAATGTTCTATTGATACTTCTGCCAGTGCATCACTTGATATACTATAAAATTTGCAGTAGGAGATTAGAAATGGAAAAAAAAAAGGTCAAGGCATGCATTATAGCTGACGATGAGTATTCTGAATACCAATAATAATGGTCTCTGCTGATAACTAGCCTGTTTCATTCCTAATGTTTCTCATAATGTTAAAGAACTATAAATAGTAAACAAACTAGCATTATTGTGTATAAGGTGTACTTACATACTGAATTGTTGATGATGCTGTACAACTTTATAATTGACTTTTAACCCTCTTTTACTATTTCCAAGAAAGGATTTATATCTGCTATCAAATGGAGCAGTAAATGATTTTATCATGTGTCATACAGCCAATTTACTATACTGGGATTCTCATTTAAAGTACTAGGTATTCCTATTCTAACGATAATATGAGAGGATTTAAATAAGCACCCCTGCACATAACTTTAGTAGGTTTATCAGCAATCCAAACAGAAACATGCAGCAGAATACCTTTAATGCTCCTTATATTTTATAGCAATTATAATGTAGGAATGGCAAATGAATGCTACTTAACACATTCGTGCCTGGATATTTTTGCTAACACCAGCAGTAATTGATAAATTTCTGATGTCAACTTTTTGAACAAGGGATGATTTCATTTAAAATCATTATGTATAAAAATTGAAATGTCAACATCCTATACTTGGCCATATTAAAATATTTTGTGGAATTGAGGTTCAAAACTCGCGAATAAAGGCTAGGAAAAATAAATAACGTTTTCGACTGATAGCGAAAATGCCGTCCCAAAAAAGGGACGCTAGGCATAAATGGGTTAAAGAGAAAGAAAACAAGAGGGTTCATATGGACCTCAAATGTTTGATTCTAGTTCAATAGTTTTAAATATTAGTATTAATTAGAGAAAATAAAAATCTAACAAAATTCATACACACAGTTTTTAAAAATTCAAGTAGTGTTGTAGGTTTAAAAAAAAGTCTATAAATTTAAAATTTTATCATATCTTTTCTGAGTTTTAGAAATATAAAACAGAATGTTGGATTTAGTTCAATACATAATTATTTTATGCACACAAAGGTTATTTACATAATAAGATTCAAGACTCATTTTAAAAGCTAGATCAGACATCTATGTCTAAGATTTGAACTTTTAACTTTAGTAAAATTTTAGGAACTAAATATAATTTTATTTTTACAAAATTTTTTAAAATCATGTATCTTTTGTAATCACATGAAATTTTTCTTTCTGAAAACAATATTTTAAAAATCTGGAGTGACTCCCCTCGACTTTCTGAACACTTACGATTATGATCATTACCAAGCATTTAAATAAATTTTAATCAATGAATAATTCAAACATATATACCAAATTGAAACTCAATCGAATGCACCATTTAAACGCTAGCACACTTTCAATACTTTCTCACCATATGCTATAATGTAAAAGAAATTTTTGTCGTAGCCCTGTAGAAAAACTATAAGTCCTATACACACCAAAATCAATAACAGTCTTGCGATGGTGGTTTATAACATATATACCAAATTTGAGCTCAATCGAATGCCCCGTTTAGGAGCTATCATGTTTACTCTCACACACACACACACACACATACATACATCTAATAAAAATGGCATAAATGAATTCAGAAGACCTCAAAACGTGTAAATACACCAAAATCTCGAAGTCAAATTTTTTCATGATTACAATAATTTCCTTACATTGTACATGTTCGGAAAGTATAAGAAAATATAAATTAACCATTGTGGAAAATCATTACAATATATATTTATTACATTTTCATATAGTAGAATGCGGTATGTGAAAAACAAAACTAAGCTTAATTTTAGTTTCTCCAAGTTTGTTTTTGAATGCAAGGAATTAATTTTGTGGCAACACTGCTGAATGTACCATTTTACCTTAATTAATATTAACCTTTTGTATGCAAATGTTCCTATTTTGGAACATCATGTTTAATATTTTTTTAAAAACTAAACTGTTGTATCTATCAGTTTGAAAAAAAAATACTGCTTATTACTGAATGTCTGATTGATTTTTTTAACAGATTATTCATTTTTCAAACATAAAATTTTCTAAAATTTGACTTTTTTTTTTTTTACAATTTTCGCAGTGCACAAGAAAAAAAATTCTATAAAATCCCCAAAAATTCAAATTCATCCCAAAATTCCTCTATTGTATATTAACTAAGGATAAATTCAAAGAGATAATAAAAGAAATTCAAATAATATCAAGATATCTTTTCTCAATCTTGCATAAAAATGCAATGTTCCGAAAAAGAAACACTAGCATGTAACGATATACGGAATCAAGGTTATCACATGTGTGTGTTGCTTTATTAGATTTTAATACATTCAATGCTTGTATCTGCTAAACATAAGTCTGCCTAAGAGATTGACGATATTTTACTTGTTTTTGAAGGATGAAGGACTGGAGGGAAGGGGGTAAGGCAGAAGTTGTCTTATCTCTCACCCCTTTAACAGTAGGAGGGCGGTTAGTGCTGCATTCCTCTGAGCTCAGATATCTGCTTGTTTCTTCTGTTAGCAATGAACATATCTGCTTCAGAAGAGTTTATTTATTTATTTTAAGTCCTTTTTACTTGGAGGGAATATGTGGGTGGGAGAGACATCAAGTTCCATACTTGATTTTCTTTCTGTGCTATGGAATTTTTAAAGACAATTTCAGTAAATTTTTTTTATAAATATATGTAACAACCATGTAGATGGTGCAGTCTAAGAAATTTCTAACTATAGACAATGTTTATTTTTAAAAAAATTGATGAAAGCTGGTCTGTTACTGATGAAGAATAAATACATGATAATAGTTCTGAGCTGATTACACCTGAAGGCATCTGTGGGCAACAGAATTTTAGAGGAGGAATTAATTTAAATTTGTTTTAGAAGCCTAAAATTAACATTATACCTGCACCCCACACCCATCAGTAAACTTCTGCAAAAAATTCATATGCACACTGCATAGTTATATAGTAAGGGCATTTTGTAGCATGAAAAAAAAAAAAAACCTATAAACATTTGTTTTGAATGCAACAAAAGGCTCCATGTACACTTCCCACCATATCAAAGACATTGAGAAATACTGCTAAAAAATGATAAAAAAGAAATTAGTGTTTCAGTACATTTTAAAAGTTTTGTATTACTGGTTGAAATCCTAAGCACCCTTTAAAGAATAAAATATTTTATTCTCTCTTGATAAGTTATTTTACATTTTTAGAATTGCATTTATTTATATTATCTGTATTATTAGTCAAGAGTATGCAAGCATAAAATTGTTTTTATTGTTCTTTTATACCTTTTATCATTGCATTTCTTATAAAATATAACAATAATTTTAAAATTAGAAATTTTTTTATTGAGTTTTGCTTAAATTTTAGTTATTTCAAACCAAATTATCAACCAAACCTTTATTACTGCATAAAATTTTAGATTTATCATACAGCGTTTTGTTGTTTACATGAAACAAATACAGAAGAGGAAAGATAGCATTACATGCCAATGTTCCAAAAATGGAACATCCAAGAAATAAGGGAAGAATTTTTTTTGGCATTTTTTTTAATAGTCATTATGGGTTTATTCTAATGTAATTTTGATGAATTAATTATATCTTTTATTCCTGGATTATAGTGCAGCATTTAAATGGTTAAAATAAGGATCGAGATCAAAAAGCTTCCGATTCCACTATTTTTCTTTAATGCAGATGAGAAATAGGTTTTTCTTGCATTTTAAAGTTGACAGAACTCAAGTTCTAAAACTGTGTTTAATGAGTTGAATAAATTATATTTAAGGGTTAAAGTACTTAACTTATTGATAGTTTTATTACAGTTAAATATATCTGAGGGACGGAATTTTAACTACCCCCCCTCCCCCCAAAAAAGAATTAGAATTTTACTCTTGAACAAATATATAATGCCTTTAACTAATTTTACACATAACAACAAAAAAATAATGATTTTCAGAAAAATCTGAAAATTACAAATATAGAGTACATAATGTATTTTAAATGGTGATAAAATTAGAGATTACTTATAAAATTGACCTCATTTAGAAATCTGTTATAAATACTAACCAGTGGATAAAGTTATATGTTCACCAATACCAGGATCACTTGCTTGTTTAACAAGAGGAAAACTCAGAGGCACATTACTGACTGTACATATAGGAGCTGTAAACTGTGAGCGGATAGCACTCTGTGAAGGTGAACTGCTTCCAATATTTGCTAACAATGGCACATTTGGTTGCAACACCTGAAATGCTGACACATATGCTGGAGCAAACTGAGATGGTAAAGCTGAAGCATGAGTATTTTGATTAACAGTTACAGCTGTCAAGGATGAAGGCGCAGGTATGTTTTGAATAGGAGGCGCATATACTGTATACCCTAGAAAAGGAGTTCCAGTATTGAACTGATGAGTAAGTGCACCTGAACCAGAGCTTGATGAAACTGGAAGTGAATGAGAACGAAATGATGAAAACTGTGCAGCTACATGGCCTCCTGCATGAGTTCGTGTTGCTGGTGATTGTGTACTACTTGTTATAGACACATAAACTGGAGGGAGGGTAACAGGAGTAGTCTGTAACTGCACTGCAGATTGCTGAACACATACTGGAGGCTGTGATGATTGACTAGTAAACTGTTTAATAGATGTTGTACCTGTACTTGCACTACATCCAACAATTATACTACCATATGCAAAGAGTGCAGCAGTTGTTGTTGCTGTTACATGAGATGTTTCTGCACTTTGAGTATATGGTAAAGCAGGAAAACAAGGTAGGTACTGAGGATCTACAGGAAGTAAAAGAAACTATCAGTCAGAACAAATTTTAAAACTTAAAAAATTTCAAATATACATAAAAGTAAATATTTAATACTTTCTGAATAAAAATTTTGCAACAAAACATATTTATTAGAGAATATTTAAGGTATGCCCTAATTAAGAAAACACTGATTAAAAATGTTCCTGTTTTATGATGCAATGAGTGCACTAGCAGATAATACTTTGTATATCTGTAGGAGTAATACAAAGTATTACCCTTATAGATCAAACTGACTAGAAAACACAGGAACGAAAACATCTTGTTTGATAGCTAAAAAGTAACTTCATCCATTGCTAGTAGCACAATGATACAGAATGTGTAAAAACTTTAAAGGCCAGCTAAAGTTTCCCCAGTGTTCTTAAATGTAAGAAAATATTTGCTTCAAAGTAGTATTAGAATGTTTATCCCTAACTTTAGAAGATTAATACGAGAGACAAAATTTTTAATAAATGATTATAACAATTAAAATTAAGTGGATATGAAAAACAGCTTAATTTTACTGTGTAAGAACTTTAAGGCCACCAGTACAATTAAAAAATATTTCTGTATAAAATAATACAATACTCCCGAAATAATTTCGTACCTCTCAGTACAACCATAAGTATACTTGAGAAAGGTAATTATTGTTCATTTTTGTGTATTTATAATAATTATAACAATGCCAAAAGCGAAAAGATTAGCAGAATATGAAAAAGGACAAATTGTTATTCGTTTGTCATCAGGATTGAGTAGCCAGGCTTTAGCGAATAAGATTAGAAAGTCAAACCCATGTAAATAACTTCTTAAATTTGAATGATAATTATCGCAAAACCTCTGGATCTAAAGCTTTATCTTCTAGAGGTGAAAGAACAGTTTTGTGACTTGCTTTGACAGGAAAATATTCAAGCATTGAAATTATTAAGCAAACAGGTTTCAGTATTTGTACAGGGTGTCTGCTCCATAAAATAAACTTGATTTCTTGACCCATAAACAATATGAAACCCTAATATCAAAATTACATCATCAATTGTGGAAAATTATGCTTTCCAGCTTAACGCTATTAATAAACATTATTCAATATTTTTGTGTAATAATATTAAGCAGCAGGAGTTACTCAATAAAACAAAACAGCATAATATAAAGTATTACCCAAAGATTATAAATATATGAAATACTTTAAAAATACTTAATTCGGATGCCCAATTTTAAAACACAGTAAGGGACAAATATTTCAAAATGGATTTTTTAGCATTTTTCGTTCAAAGAGAGTTGTGCGAACATGATTTACTTGGTACTTTTCAATAATTTAATTTTTTCATATGATATCAAAATGGATAAACCTAGCAAGTGCTTTTTTTTAATTTGACAAACTTAAAACAAAGTAACACTTTCAACAATTTAAAAAACCTTTGGGAATCCCTGAAAGTGAATGATAAGTCTAAAGACTTAATTTATAATAATGAATAAATAGAAAGTTTTGAAGAATTGATTCATTGGTAAGACTATTGTAAGTTTTCATAATTGTTTATAATTTTTCATATCATTTGTTAAGTTAAAATATATTCTAAAAATGCGTAAAATGACAAAGTAATTTTATCCTTTCATGTTATCAGAAAGTCTAGATTTTATTTACTTTGGGCTTATAGATTTCACTTTGAAAAAAAGCCAAAGTATATATTAATTGTATTTATTATTTAATGTTAATAGCCGTTATTACATAAATATTTATTGAAATATATTAAGATATAATACAGTGCGAGATGCATATCATTGGAAAAAATTAAATTAGAAAAACACACTAGCTTTCAATTAATTTGTTTTTTATTTTCTGTTCATTGTTTAATTGTTATTAATTATTAATAGCCGAATGTTTCCAATAAATAAAATTAAAAACTGTACCTAATATTGTTTATTTTAATCTACAAAGTTTATTCTACTGATTTATTGCACAAATCTCTAATTAATAACCAAGTAAGTGCCTTTACTCTGTTTTTGAATTGGTCAAATATAAAATTTTTTCACGATCCAATACCTTTTAAACCTAGTAAGTACAATAAATATCAACACAAGTAAAAATGATTTTTTTTCCCTACATGTTGTCATCCTAATCTGTGACAATAATCAGCGGTTAATTTGTTGTGCAAAAATACCATTTTGTGCGGCTAAAAGGTTTTATTGATTTTCTGGAAAATTTTAAATTTGTCCCTCACTGTGTTTTAAAATTGGGCAGCTGAGTAATGGGAGAAGTTTTATTTTTAATTAGTACACTCACTGTTATTGTATTGTTCGAAATAAATTGCATCTTTTGAAAGGAAACGCAAATAAAAAAATAAAAAACTAGATGTAATGGCCCGTAAATTTAAATTTTAAAATAAATTTGAACATTTTATGATTATATTAGCTTAGTTAAAGCCCAGTAGTGTAATGGTTAGCGCACCGCACTGCCGTCCCACAGGTCCGGGGTTCGGGTCCGGGGTTCGAATCCCGGGCTGGGCAAGGTCGACTCAGCCTTTCATCCCTTGAGTGGGTCAATAAAATGAGGACCAACACTGGGGGCTTTGCGTCAGGCTGACCACCTGGCCGAGGCATATGCATCCGCACCCCAGAGCCTATGGTCGCGAAGGCGCGGTTGGGCAGCACAGGCCTTGGCCCCGCAGAGGGGCTGTTGTGCCAATGTTTGACTTATTAGCTTAGTTACAATGTCAGCCATGAAAATAAGTTTTTTGCAATATATTACATCTTCTGAAAGAAAACATGAATTAAAATTTAATAAAATATATGTTTTGCCTCATTAATTTAAATTTTATATATTTTGTACCTTTCATGATTATGTTAGCTTAGTTAGAGTCTGCAATGAAAATAAGTTAAATTAGTTATAAATTCTTGCATGGACCAACGATGCTAAAGAATGAACGGGGATGCAATCTTTGGCATTTCTACCCGCAATAATTAAAAGTAGCCTTTCTTTAAAGATTAATCGGCTTAAGATAGAAATCAATGTTTCTGGATACCTGATTAATGGGAGAAATTTGACTTAATTACTAATTTGACGTAATTTGGCTTACTGCTATTGTACTGTTTGACATAAAATGCACCTTTTGAAAGGAAACATGAATAAAAAATAAACCAAGAACATGTAATGGCTCATAAATGTAAATTTTGAAATAAATTTGTACATTTTACATTTATATTAGCTTAGTTAGAGTGTCAAGTATCAAAATAATATTTGAAAACTTTATAAATTAATTGGTTGATGAACAATGCTAAAGAATGAATGAGATGCATTCTTTGGCGTTTCTACCTTTACTAAGTAAAACTAGAATTCTTCACAAATTAAATGTTTAAGATGGAAATTAACATTTTTTTCCATGTCTGATTAATGAGAGAAATTTCGATTTTCAATTTGTACGCTTACTGCTATGGTATTGTTTGAAGTAAATATCACCTTTTGAAAGGAAACATAAATAAAAAATAAATAAAGTACATGCAATGGCTCATAAATTTAAATTTTAAAATAAGTGTGCACTTTTTATAATTACATTAGCTCAGTTATAATGTCAGCTATGAAAATAAGTTAAAAAAAACTTATGAATTGATTTGTTGCCAAAGAATGATAAACAATGAACCAGTTGCATTCTTTGGGATTTCTACCTGTGTAAAGTAAAAGTAGCCCCTTTTTTCAAATTAAATGTCTTTTGATGAAAATTAATATGTTTTCAATATCTGATTAATGAGAGAAATTTTATTTTTAATTTGTATGCTTACTGCCTTTGTATTGCTTGAAATAAATATCCTCTCTTGAAAGGAAACGTGAATTAAAATTAAAAACTATATGTAATGGCTTATAAATTTAAAATACATGTAATGGCTTGTAAATTAAAATCCTAAAATAGTTTTGTACCTTTTATGATTATCTTAGCTTAGTTAAAGTATCTGCACTTAGTTTTACGGCTGACCCACACTTGTGATGCTACCTACACACTTGAGATGCTGAGAGTATGCGTAAATGATTACCACCTGAAACTTCTACCAAACGAAGTTCTGTAATTGGCCGATTGATTTCTCTTAGTTCAGCCTTGGTGTAAAGATAAACTCATAAAATGGTTTGGGCTGTCACATTTGACAATTTATCATGAGGCTTGGCAATGTTCTTTGGCGAGAAATTTTAGTGGAGAATACTAAGGGCTAGCCACCATCTAGACATCCTGATCTCAAACCCATTGAGAATCCATGGGGTGATCTTGTTTGATTTGTTTATAGCTTTAGAAGGCAGATTTCTTCCATCGAATTAAGATATGCAATCGAAGATAAATGGTGTAAAAGGATCTATTCTCATGTCAGAGCCTTATTCTACCCATGAAAACCAGAATATTCAAGTTGATCCAGAATAATGACAGCACAACAAACTATTAATAACTGTCTTCTGTATCTTTATAATCCATTTTTGTTTTGTGACCTTAAAGTTTATACACAGGTTGTTTTGAGATCATGTATAATTTTATTGACATTTCACAATAAAATATTTGCAAATAACAATTTTGTCTACTTATGTCTTTCTTATAAATGCATACTAAGATTTAGAATTCAAGTTTCAGGAAGTGTTTTTTCTTTTTAAATATAAACGATAACTTATGTTGGTCTTAAAGTTTTTACATGTGCTGTACATCTAAATTTTACTCTGTCTATCTTTAGCCTTTTTGCTAACAGAACATAGTAAAACACTGTAATTTCTTTTCTATGCTTGTTTTAAAATTCTTAATAAAAAGCTATATCTACCAGACAGCACAGCAAACTTGCAGTAAGCTTGATTTATCAAGTCAATAAACTTGAAAATTTCAAGCGTGTAAGGCTAATGCAAGCTTGAATCAAATGTTCAAGTTTACACTTGCTCAACTTGCATTAAGCTTGACATAGCAAGCTTAATTCAAACTTAAAAAATTTTCCTAAATACATGTGGTTCCGGTCGGCAGACTCGTCCCATACATTTTATTTTCCCCTCTATGCTGAAATTTCAAGTTATTTTAATCTGTTTCCATCAAGCGTCCACGGCTGGGATCGAACTCGGGACCTAAGGTTTGCACATGGAAGCTTGAATCAATCAGCACATGCAAGCTTGAATCACGTGTTCAAGATTACACTTGCCCAACTTGCATTAAGCTTGACATAGCAAGCTTAATTTCAAGCTTAAAAAATTTTCCTAAAAAAAAATTTCCTAAACACACGGGGCGCCCGTCGGCGAACTCAACCCATATATTTTATTTTTCTACACATTTTCTCCTCTATGCTCAAATTTCAAGTTATTTTAATCTGTTTCCATCGAGCGTCCGCGACCGGGATAGAACTCGCGACCTAAGAGTTGAGAAGCCAGCCTGCTAACCATTCAGCCAATCTACCTCGCACTGATATGACTAAAGTTTGAAGTGACTGTTATCCTTGTCACGCCGTTTTCTGGAGAGATCGACGAGCGGCCGATGCTGATCTGTTTCTTTTATTTTTTCATGGGATGAATCAAAATTAAAATAATGTTATGTGTGATTTATAAACTCTACTAATAAGGAAATAAGCATAATATAATCTTAAAAGCAGTACACATTTTAAAACTTTCAATATTGCGACACTCATGCTGGGCAATACTGGCCAAAATCGAGACAAACGACTGATTTTGAAATCAATTTTGTAGTATAATTGTATTTTATTTTGAAGAATTTCCATATTTGGAAATATAGAATCTTTTTTTAAAAATTCTATGGTCAAGTACATTTATGACTGATGATAAATTATTTGTTATGTGGATGTAGCTTTCCAAATCAAGCTGCATTCAAGTTTGACAGTTCAAATGACTTCTCCAAGCTTGCTGCAAGCTTAAAATGAATTGAACTGTCAAGCTTGTATTAATACGTCAAATTCAAAGAAATGTCAAGCTTGATTTAAGCTTATGTGCTGTCTGGGTATAATGAACTGAACTTTGTATCTAAACTGATAATTGCCAACAGGGGCGTAGCCAGAAATTTTTCATGGGGGGGAGGTTACGACTACTACAACTCATATATATGTATATGTGTGTGTGATAATTTAGTGAAGAATATACATTTTGTATGGCAAAAAATTTCTCATGGGGGGGGGGTTATGACCTCCCCCCCCTAGGCTACGCCCCTGATTGCCAATACAAAGAAACTGAAAATTTGATAAAATGTATTAGCTGACACTCACTTAAAACAAAAGAACTAGAAGCTGATCCAGGTGTTTTAATGTCGGCAACATTCTGTCCTTGTATGCCAGAACTTTGTACATTTTGGGGAGGATTAGTTGAAGGAAACACATGCCGTACTGATTGAACATTTGAAGATTGGTGTACATAACAAACAGGAAACTGGAACAAAAATTTTCATTTTGTAAATATAACTGAAGAATTTTGTATATATAAATAACTAAGATATTGTAACAGAGCTAAACAACTTTTTTAGAAATTCTAATTTAAAAAATAAACTGGAAACAATGGTTGTGTATTTATGAGAAAATATTTATATTCAATTATCTTAATCCTTGGATGAATGAAACAAATGTATTAAAAGCTACTTGAAGCATTTTTCAAAATTCTGCTTTAATTGCTGCAGTACCAAATATTTTGAATCAATAGACTATTTATCATACTTTAAAAATAATTAGTTAAACCTGACTATATCACAACTTCCATTCATTCAAAATTTTCACATATTATATAGGTATCTTGAGACATTTTATCACATTTCTTCATTATATTACTAATTTAACAAAGAACTAATAAGTAAATTGCAGAGGCAATTTAGTGTGATCTGTAAAGATGTATAATTTTAGCTCATGGGCATTGAAATTTTAATAATCAAGTATCCTCATTTGACAGTGACTATCATATTTTAAAATTATTATGAAAGAGATCATTTTTTTTTAAATATGCAAAGAAATGAGCTTGAAATAGGCAGATCAATCCATTTCTAGTGTAAAAAGTATAGCAATTTAAAAAAACAAAAAAATATGAAGAAATCATAGCATTATGCTAAATTGTACTGATCATAATATCATAACATTATGCTGTAGGGGGGGGATCAAACTACAAATGTCCATTTTCTTAAGTTATGGCAAAATACAGTTACGAAAATCATAAAGTGGCTGTAGTTTAATAACACATGTAACAGCAATTCCTTAACTATTACAGCAATAACACTATTCAAATTGCAATGTCAATCATGTCATTCTGCTCTCTCTATCCTAGCAAGAGAAACTCTCCTGTTTATAGATTTCCAAGCAGATCATGACGTCATATAGGTTGTGACATTATATTTCTTGTAGCATCTTTCCTAACTGAGATACAGCCAATATTCCATCATTTTCAGTAATTTTTTTTGGTTGTCAAATCCGTTGACAAGTCAAGGGGTAACATATCTACTCATTTCACTTGCAAAAAAGCCTGTACAACTGTCTTTCCAGCAACACATATTAATGTGGGAAAACAACAGTACAATTTTGCATAAATGTAATATACTGTAGTAAATATTCTTGTACCTGTTAAGTGGGATCTAAGCTAAACACACCAATTTTTTTCAATCCAAAATTAAAGAAATCATTCTTATCACTGTTGAAAAGTAGTAAAATAATATTGAAATCAAGTCAAACATTGGCGCAACAGCCCCTATGCGGGGCCAAGGCCTGCGCTGCCCAACCACGCCTTCACGACCATAATATTGAAATAATATCACAAAATAAAAAGGGAAATATTTCTAATGCGATTTTTTTAAACATTCTCATAACATAGATATTTATCCAAAAACAAACTAATACTTACATATAAATATTTGTAATTAAGGTGAGAATCTGGCACGATTGATGGTTGTTTTCATGTGCCACATATATTTGCTTATTTTTTTAATTTACTTTTATGGTAATTAACACTGCTTTTGCTTCCACTGAAAGAAGGGAATCATGAAGCATAAATTATTGTCCAATGTTTTAACTTTTCTTAAATTACTGTCTGTTTTATTTCATAGATAGTTTTATTTAATTTTCTGAGCTTGAAATTTTTTTAAAGGTTCAATCAAAGCTGCCTATTTCACCGGGAGTTGCAAAAATTTAATATTTTATTTTTAATAATCTCAATGACTAAATTGTTCTAATTTTGTCATTTCACAAAATCTTTAATTATTTATTCTTTGTTTCCATATTAGGATTTCTTTGCTACAGGTGAACAATAAGTTATGCATCTCTTGCTACTATGTAAACTGGAAAAGAAGTTATTTCAAAAAGTCCATCAGTGAAATGACATTTTCTACAATAGCAGCAGTTTCAATCTATGAAGAAGCCTCATGTTTTGCATGGGACAGAGCATGTCTTCTCACTAATTAGGGTTATATTTATGCTATAGCAAGATGCATGTGACTTATTTTGTCACACACGAAACAAGACATTTTTGACAAACAAGAATGAGATAATGGAGTATTCATATCAATGCATTGGTCATCCCAAAACCTTCTCAAGAGTTATTTTATTTGTTCCTTTATGTTGAGATGTAGGAGGCATAGTAGAATAAGTTTTCTTTATAAATAAATTTTCTTTCCTTAGGAGAGTTTTTAAAAAAATACTACAACGAGCTAGTCCTAAACAGTATTTATTTTTTAATTAAAAAAGGAATGTTTAGGTGCTCTTTATAAATAAAAAAATATTTATAAATAAAACTTTGTTTTCTGTAAATTTTAGTTCTTTGCACTTGAATAAATACCCGTTTTTAGAAAATGCCAAAGATATTACAAAAACAAATAAAACTTCTCTCTTTTTTGTAACATTATATCTTTATGATTATTTCACCATTATCTAACACCAGTGCATGTGATTTATTCCAAATTTAGATTTGTGCTTTTGTACTGGTGCGAGATTCTGCCACAGATACTAGAATATTTATTAGAGATCTTCACTTCTAAGTGGCAAGTTTTAATTTTTGACCTTTTCTATGTATTTTGCTTGAATTAAGAAATGAAGAAATGGATATTTATGGTTTGATTTTCACTAGAACACAATGTATTGCATTATTTGTGATCACCGCTATTTAGTGCAATGTACGTTTTACAAAAGCAGTTCAGCAATGTACATGCAGAATCCCTTATCCCCATGCCAGAAAACTGAGTATAACTACCAAAAATACTTTCTCATATTAGAAACTTTTAGAAAATTCTTCTGTATTTCACTTGGTATAAAGATGTATTGGCAATGTGCTATGTTTTCCCACAAAAGCAATGTTTCTATCTGTTGGTAGCATTATGTGTCTGATCGGAGGAAAAATTTGAATCACCTTTTTAAATCCATAAAGAGCTAATCTATTTACAGAAAACCATGGTATCCACCGATATAAGCATGATGAAACATTACGAATGTAATAAAATGTAAACAAACAAAAAAAATATGCCAATAAGACAAAATTTATTTTTATAAATTGATTTTCAAAGCTTTCAAACAATGTTTACAAAGCATTTAACAGATTTACTGTCAAATATGATGGAAAACATGTAAACTATGGTATGCACAGTAACTAACATGCCTTACATCATTTAGAAAGTTTTGTACATTGGTTTTTAAATTATCACATTTCACTGTCTCTTTCAGAAATTGAAAGAGAATTGGAATCTGGGAGATAGTCAGGATCCTTAGCCTCATCATCCACATCCCTTGAGAGTTCATAATCTTCCCTATCATAATACAAACTTAAATTACTTGTCCATCCTCTGCAAACAATTTCTTTACTGATGCCATTTTCTTGAACTTACCATAATTTACATACACACAGTTATACTTAACATAAATGGAAAGTTGTATTGAAGCACTATTTGCTACAATAATTGTATGACAAGTACTTCAAATGTTAAGATTACCATTACACATACAGCCACTTTTTTTTTTTACAAAAATGCTGGTTACCTGGGTTTATGCCTGAAACCTTCAATCAGTTAAATTCACATCAAAAGGGTTGATCAACAGGGGCGTAGCCAAGCGGGGGGGGGTTAGGGGGTCATTACTTCCCCCCCAATGAGGAATTTTTTGCCATACAAACTGTATATTCTTCACTCCCTTATCACACACACTTAATATGCATACGCATATATGTGAGTTGCAGTAGTCATAATCCCCCCCCCCATGAAAAATTTCTGGCGACGCCCCTGCATGACAAAAGAGGGAAATTATAATCTAACTTATTTCAAATTTTAGCAACCTTTTTAACCGAATGCTGTTTTTCCTTCCAATTACTATTACTCCCAGGGTCGGTTTAAAGCAAAAATGTTGGGGGGGGGGGGTAAAGTCAAAATTTGCAACAATATATAATACCAATATGCCTTCAAAAATACATACCAATTCTTTCTGTTATTTTAACTCTAATGAATACATATAAAATATGTTGTAGCATTCAATTTCATAACGAGCAAAGTATAAAATGTAAACAATCACTATTGAAACATCTCAAAATTCTTCAATCAATCGTGCTAACAAATTACTTGCACAGCTACACCTATTTTTTATTATGAAATAGTATTTGGTTTTAATATAAACAGTATTTCTTTTTATTCAAACAATACAAGTTACTTCAATCTTAAAAATCATTTTTTTGGAATGTACAGGAATTAAGTATATTCTAGAAATTTTTTTCTAATCTAATAAAAAACTGATCTAATTCAAACTTATCTAATTTTCTTAAATGATCTCTGAGCACATTAATGGCCAAGTGGTTAAAATCACTAAACACTGGCAGATAGTTGAAGTGGACGTCCAGAATTCTGGACACTTGAGCAGCCTTAGTTCTAATGGTCTGGAGTTTTGGACAGTTTTCTCCAGATGTAGCATGAATACGCATTAGATCCCTTAAAAAGTTCTTCGCCTGAGGTACTCCCACTTCAGGTAGATACCCAATGTGTAGGTTTGCCTTAAATACACACTGCACTACACTGAAATGATCTGGAACGAAGTTGGCTTGATGGGACAAAGGGGGACTTGTTTACTGGCTCGTAAATTGATAAAATGAAAAAGGAGAATCATAACAAGACTGTTCATGATATAGTAAAACTTATAATAAACTGTCGGCAGAACTGGTAATTTATACACTGAACACTCAAAAGATTGATAGTTAAAGCCCAAATTTGCCAACAGTCCTTTGACAACTGACAATTTTGCTGACAAAAGTGCTTTTTCATAAAGTTGGTGGGGGGACCCCCCATGGAACCAGCCCTGATTATTCCCATAAAATAAGTAAAGGAAGATACTTTTAATTTATTACCATTAAACTGCTTATGAAAAACTAAGATAATATGATTAAAATTGCTTCAGCTGTTGATTTTCTTTTTTGCATTTTTTGTTATCCATGACAGCATTTGAATGAGAAATTATTTAATGGTTTAATAAGAAATCACAAATCAGTTAGATCCTACAACATAATGAATTATCGAGAAGTTTATGGGTAAGAAATTATACTTCCCAGTACATAGGTTTTAAAAGTCACTTGCAAATAATCCACAAGAAGCATCAAATATTACTGAATTTAAAAATAACACAAAATTTAACTTACTAAAACTAGAGGCCTTGGTTCAGCTAAAAACTGAGATGACGGTGATGGATGTCTGATATTTTGTACAGGAGTTATAGACTGATGAGCCGCTGTATGATGAATTTGTGAAAAATAAGGTACATAATAAACAGCTGATGAGGATGAAGTATTTACAGTTGCTTGTGGTTGTTGTACAGATGATTGCAATGTTGAATGAGGTTGTTGGCGTTGAGATGATTGACTTGATGGAGTAAGAGATGTCCCTGATGCTACTTGGCCAACTGAAGTAGAAACTTGTTCAGTTGAAGATACTGCAACAGGCTGATAAGGTGGAAAAACGACCCTTTGATTCCCTGTGTGAGAGGAAATATATCATTAGCTTATAAAAACAGGTACAGAAATAATTAAAAAGAAAAATTAAGCTATCAAAATTTTAACACAAAAGCAACAATAATTCAGATAAATTTATTTATTATAATTGGAAGCACAAACATGAAAATTAACAAACATAAGGATAAATGAAAGGAGAAAATATGATCTTCATTTAAATTATGCAAAAATATTTCAAATATGCTAAAAATAAGAAAAGCATGTATCATATTTCCTCTAGACACATATCCCATAGGCAGGGGTCGCGCTGTCGATCGCCAACTTTGCAAATTGTGAAAATAAAAATTAGTTTCGCAAAAGAAAATACGTTTTGGCAAAAATATTGACAATTGCATTTCCTAATGATGTCCAGAAAAATCTAATTTGGTGAAGTCTTAAAAAGAGCCAGCACAGCCCCTGCATAGGTATCCCCGTAGCACAAACAGTATTGATTAATACTGGTTAAATCTGAACTTAACAGTCAATCCTGCATAAAAATCATAGTAATTTTTTTCTATCTAACTTAAGTACATCAATATCTTAATTTGATCTATAACTAACTTAAGTGCATCTGATACAATGTATCCAAGATGCTGCAAAATAATATTTCATCTGTTCAGACAATAAGTGCCAACAGTTCTTATGTATCTGAGAATCGTACCAATGTAGCTCAGTGGTAGAGCCCACACACCGTAAAGTGGCAGTCCTGGGTTTGACTCCCAGCTCTGGAATTTTCAGCATAGTTGGTATACTGATCAACTTGTACACTCCAAATATCCTAATTTAATTAAAGGTTGTTAAAATTTGTGAGGTTTTTCACATTCTAAAAGTTGTGCAATATAATTGTAGATGAGCTTAAGTTAGATAGGAAAAAATTATGAGTTTCAAGCAGGATACTGATAAGTTCAAATTTAACTAATATTAAACCAATACTGTACTGGGTTCTTATATGATATATCAAGAGGACAAGATTAAATGCAGATTCAAAATCTCATACACAGATATTTATATTTTGGTCTACGACACTTCAGACCTGGAAGAATACAGTGATAATAAAAAGTTCCATATTTTATCATTGGTCATAGACAGATAGCCTTCCTGCTACAAGAATCCCCCTGGTTACAAGAAACACCACACCACAGAATCTATAGCACGTGAGTGCACCACACACCCCACAAACATTTTGATTCATTTATTCTATTTAAACATAAATCACTTTTATCAGCATTTTTACTCTCTGGAATCTGACAAAAAACCTGCCAAGAAATTTTTGTACAGTGTATTCTTTTGGAGAATTTTCCTGACCCATTTTGACTTTTCCAGTCTTTGTCTAGACTTTCCTGACAGGTGGATACCCTGTTTTACTATCAATTATTTATTTGAAGAAAAAATAACTAAATTCAAGCATCAAATCTTTATTCAGCAAATAAGATTTAATTATCAGACTCAAACAAAAGAGAACAAATTGCATAACACATTGCTTTATTACTAACAAATAAAATAATCCCAAAATGATAAAATCAATATTTGCTCTTTGTATTTTCTGACTATTGCTTCAATATTCCTTACATGGGGGGGGGCAAGACAGGGGTTCTGCCCAGAAAGATACTATATTTCAGTGTTGAAACACTTACATTATACAGTATGTAAATCATTATGGTAATATATATTTTTTCCTGGGAACTAAGGAGTTAATGGCCTCTTCCTGCCCATAGGTATGGGCATCAATAATTCCTTATTCTCCTTTCATATTACAGTAGTAAATGGTAAATTTGCCATTTTTCTCCTGGGATTTTAAAATCATTGATGAGAATTAGCAAAATTCATAGAAAAATCAAGACAGCAATGAATATGAAAACGTGAGCTTTAGGGAGAAATGTTTAAGTGCTAGAAGCTAAAGTATTTCAATATGCACCAAAAGAAAGTTCAGACAATTAATATGAAAAAAGTTGCACTAAAATTTATAACAAATTTCAGAGAAAAGATTTTTGCAAAAAGTGGACGTTTCACTGCAAATTTGGAGAACTGAATATGCAAAACTTATTCTGGTAGCAATAATTCAAAGATAGAATTCACCTGAGGTTCTTTTGATAGCAGGGTCATTTCCATGTTAAATCGACAAATGGGCTGTGCTACACAAAATGACAGAGGAGATACACACTTTTGAAGCAGCACTACAAAAGCAATTGCAGACAATGACATACAGTCACTCTCCTGTTAAGACCGAATCATTGGATGTAGTCTTGTGCAGCCCCGATGGAAATCTCATTATCTGCACGAACACAGAAACACCAATAGAATCTTCAAAAGCGTGCATCTCCTCTGTCTTTTGGAATATCAAGATAATATTTGTTTTGTTTTAAAGTACAGTATAAGAGCTTCTTAGTCATTCACAAACTGGCGACATGGTAAGTGATGTCCAAAAAACTGTATTTAGGCTTAACATAAATCTATTTTATTATGCCCATTTAAAAGTCCATTCTTTAAGCTTTCCAATAAGCCCTATCTGATCTTTTTGCTATTTCAAATAAAAATTCTACAGCTTTTAGAAAAAGAGCCTAAAATGGCAATTTTTACTCAGCTGCAGAGCAAACAAATGGCTATAACTCAAGAACAAAATTTTTTTAAGAAATAGAAAAAACATTTTGGTATACAGAAGATAGTTTTGGGATAAATCTAAAATGGTGCGGCACAAATTTCTTAAAATTTGTCGATTTTATATGGAATGACTTAGGAAGAAAACTTGCATAAAATCACTTATCTAAAAGAGGCTTAGGACACAGGATCATGGATTTTGATGAAATGCTGGTGGGTTTCAGAGGACCCCTATTCAAGCAAAATATCAAAAGAATTAACTGCCAACTCTCCAGTATTTTTGAGAAAATAGCAGTTAAAAGATTTGATACATGGCTATATTTTCATGATTTCAAGAACAAGTTGACATTAATGATAGCTTTATGGTAATGTTTACCACTTTGAAGCATTACGTCCCAGGATGGGTTTTCTTTAATGATGTATTTTTAAGAAAAACTACTAAACCTTGTTATAAATTAATATGACTGAATGAGTAAAAGCTATTTTCATGAAAACTAAAACACAAAATTATTGTGATAGAGATTCATTACATGAAATATCAATAACATTTTGCAAATAATTTTATTTTATTTCATTAATTAGATATTTTATCAAATATAGTAATATGGCTTAGTGTAATATAAATCATAAAAACGTACTAAAAATAAACTGTATCAAAATCTGCTGCAAAGTTTTTGAATGTAAGAATGATAGGTATGATTATGAACATTTTCTAGAGTTTTAACAAGAAAATAATGAAAGTAGCACCTGACTGAGGATTAACAAACACTCCACTAGAAAACAAGACATCAGTTCCAGTAGAATATGGCCACATTAATGGCTGACCAACTGTTACTGTATGAGTAGTGAAGTCTTTTGAAGAGTCTTGGCTGACTGACTGCCAAGTTGAAGACTGGCTTGGATCCTGAAATCACAAAGTATGTTGTATTAGAATTACAATAACTTATAATTCTTTATAAAAACTTAAAAATCATCTTAGGGGAAGTCATTTCATCAGTAATATAACAACATCTTAATATATTTTAAGTTATTTAATTTCCTTCTTCACAAGTGCAAAATTCAAAAAAGTGGTAAGATTTCCATCTTATTTCCAAATAGTGTCCATTACTAAATGCTCCAATATATAAGTTGTACCAAACTGTCAAAATGTTTTATTTCAGCAAAAATCTTAAAAATTCGAGTTTTTTCTATCTGCAAAATATGGTGGACTCGTGCTACAATGCAATTTAAGCTACACAAATTTGATATCATGCAGGTTTTTCACAAGTAAGTATCTTAAAGCTAAACTGAACTCCTCAACTGGAAAACGAGACACCAACATTCATTTACTTATAACTTTATGTAGGTAACTTAAATGGTAATGTATGATTAGCAAATGGTTTAAAATAGTTTGAGAGATGTTTATAAGTGTCTAAAATAACTGTTTCAAAAAGTTGTGTATATATATATCCTATCTCACAATGCAAAATTTTTACTTATATGAGGGGTCTTGGAACGCATGCATCCCTTGTGTAAGTGAAGCTTCTACCGTATCACAAATCACTCATTCACAGAAAAATTTAACAAAATTGAACATATCTTCAAAGCTGAAAATGACTTCAAATACTTAGTTTTCTATTTATACTTTTTAATATTTTTAGAATCATGCACAATCTTTTCAATTTGTATGCAAAATACTTAAGAATAATCCATACTAGGAAGGCAGGTTCAGCACGTTCTGGTGCAAAAAATTTGCAAGTGTTCAAAATAGCAAGTCAAAGAACATTTAAAGAACAACAAAGCTCAGATCTTACAAGTGGATACAGAAACAAATCTACCTCAGAGTATTTGACCACAAATTAAAATAAACTAATTGCAGCAGGGATTCAAAAAAGTTCAGGATCATTCTTTATAAGCTACACTATACACTGGAAGAAATGAAAAATGGTGCCTTTTACAGGGTGCCAAAAAATGTCAGGAGGCAAAATAGTATCATTAGTAGCCTCACTGGCATAAAAAAGTAGCCAGTTTAGTACCACTTTTTAAATTTTAGCTGCCAAAATAGAAGCATTTTTGCATGATTTTATGGTTAACCTGTTAAAACCCAGCAATCTATTTTTAGACGGTTGCAAAAAGTGTAAGTTGAAAAAATATTTAAGCCTTCATTTATTTTCCTTTTTTCATTTCTTGAATAAAAAATCTGATCTCTACAAAACACTTAGTGATGTGAAAATGTTAATTTCTCACTGTTTTATTAGCATTTTTATAAAAAGAAACGTGTGTCACAATTCCCTCCCGAGTTTGGAAGGCTTATATATAAAAAAATAATAACATATTACTGATGTAGCAACAAAGTTGACTTTACTGCAGAAAGAAATATTACAAGTTTTGTTTCACAAATAATGAGCTTCCTGGTCGTTGGATTAGTCAAGGTTCTGACGACAACAATCATCTTCTTTCAGAGCCAGCTTGCTTGCCAGACCCAACTCCATGTGATTTTTTTATGGGGTTACATGAAAGATCTGTGTTCATGCCTTTTATACCTCATGATTTTAAAAGATTTACACCAATGAACCACAACTGCATTCGCTAACATAGATCGCGACATGTTAAGGGGAGTGTGGAGAGGGAAGAATTTGATTTTAAACTTGACATCTGTCGCATCATGAAAGGTTCACATATTGAACATTTATGAAACAAAACTTATAACATTTCTTTATCCAATAAAGTCAACTTCGTTGATGTACTAGTAATATTTTTTTAATACGTTTTCCAAACCTGGAAGGGATTTGTGACACACCCTGTATATTCTTCACGCCCCCACTAATGTTGGCAAAATTTATTTACCACTACCATTAACATAAATTTAAGAATGTGTTGAAAAAAGTTGGGTGCTACTGGGTTAAGAAATAAAATTGCATCATTTAGCTTGATTTTAGAAAGTATGAATAAAATGATAAATTAAAATACTTCATGTGTTATACAATAGAGCCTATAGTACCTTTTTTTATAATATGATTTAAATAAGCAGATTAGAATGTTTGATGAACGACCAGTCGCAACTTTGAAAAGAAATGGGAGTTGAGAAAAACCGAAATCTGATTTCCAAATTAATCTCCAGGAGTGAGGTACAAGTAGCCAAAAACTTGAAAATACAGTCAAACCTTGTTATATGGTCACTTTTGAAAAGTCTTGGCTGACTGAATAGGAAATCTGTATATTTTAATATCGCTTATATGGTCATGCCATCCTAGCTATGCCTGGTCACTTTGATTACTTTGGGAAGTATTTCTGAAAATCGACAAAGCTCTTTCGGTTAGATAAGTGATCTAGCTTTTCTTCATTATGTTGATAAGGAAAGGGACAGTTTGCAAGATTACAAAAGGGCTTAACTCCCCCCCCCCCGCACGTTTACTACTGATTAAGTCACTCATTTCTTTGAAAAGAGGATTGCACCTTGCTCTATCCAGAGTTTAGAAAGGAAAAAAATGTCAGATGCAGAGCATATACCACACCCATCCCTGGAATAAGTTCCAAGTTTGTTTCATGTGTTTTCTCACTGCATGTTCATTGAACTATGTTAGGTATTTTTTTATGCAATCTGAGGCCTCAGAGAACATTTAAAAACTGTTAGTGATTTTGAAAAAGTAGTGGTAAGATAATCTAAACCGAAGAAAAGGAAATCCTACATAAATAAATATTTTAAATGCTCAATTGCGTTTCCACAATTAAATAAAACATTAATCCAATAACAATATATAATTCTGCTTTTCCTAATGTATATTTATATATAATATTACTGCAAAAACATGTATCTGAGTTAAAATAGATGGCTGTTTACTTGTATCGCATATACGCTCACCCCACTTATAAGGTCACTTTTCTACGATCACCACAGGTGACCTTATAACGAGGTTTGACTGTAGTATGAAAATGATGCTTCTTATTAAAAAAAGTTGCCCAAGTCACCTCATCTTTAAATTAGTAGTAAAAGTCGCTCTTTTAGTCGCTGGCGGACACCCTGCTTTTATGAAACTTTCAGAAAAAATTCTTAAACATGGAAATGTACAGCAAAATGCTCCAACGAGTGACACATTCTGAACTTTTTTTTATTTTTAAGAATTCTTTTTAAGTTTCACAACTAATGCAATTTTATCACTTATTACACTGAATAGTACAGCATGTGAAGAAACATTTAAAAAATTTTCAAACCCCGACATAATTAGTTTATTTGTATTTATGTACCTGAAACTTACATTTTTTTCAAAACACACCATTAAGCACTCAGATTAAGAAAACAGGTGATTAAAAATACATTCTGAATTTAAGTATTGAAAGTCAAATATTAATGTAATTATTGATATTAAATCATTAAAGAATTATTTTAATCACTGCAGAATTAGTTTAATCACATTAGAAAGAAAATAAAATGTGATAAATGGATCAGAAAATGAGATTACAAGTACTTTTATTACAAAGGCACATGTTATGTGCTTTTGCATGTGCGGGAATACTATTAATAAACAGTTACTACCTGAACACAAGGAATCTTTAGATCTGTAGGCTGACCAATAACAATAGGGAATGTTTGTTCAGCAGATGAAGCTGAAGAAAATTGGCAGGGGAGAACTGGCTGACTTACAGAAGAGGACATAGAAGTGGCTGGACTTGAAGATGTTTTAACAGAATCTTCTGGAGTATCAAGTAATCTGTCACCGAAAGAGGAAGCTAGAGTACTTGAAATTGTGGTCACATTGAAAGATTCTGGAGGGAAGAAATGAGAGAGAGAGAGAGAATATGTTAATCAACATATTTTGTTTAGATAATCATTAAAGACAGTTTTGTAAGTACAAAATATATTTATTATAGAAGATACCAGAAATTAAATTTAAAAAATTTAAAATAACCTATTTGGTCTTTCTGCAGATCTTATTACTTTCCTTTTTAAATAATGGACTAGAAACATCAGAAGTAATATTAAAAAAATAGATATGATTGGCAACAAAAAGCCTTTTTCTACTTTTTTAAAATATGAGCAAATGAAGAATGACGACATTTTTGTTCTGATGCAAGTTTAAAACAAAGAAATTTCTGGGGGTTTATTTTATTAGATTTAAATTAATCACTGATCTTGCAATCACTAAGAGAAAAAAATTACTAATTTATGTAGAGAAATGTGATAGTCTGGCATTTTTACTTTACGAGCATGTACCATGTAAGGAAAGTATTGTAATCATGAAAAAACTCAACTTCAAGATTTTGATGTATTTACACTTTTGAGGTCTTCTGAATTCATTTATGCTGTTTTTACGAGATGTATGTATGTATGTATGTGTGTGTGTGTCTGTGAGTGAACACGATAGCTCCAAAACGGATCATTCGATTCAGCTCAAATTGAACATATGTTATAAACCACCCTCGCAGGACCGGTATTGATTTTGGTGTACATAGGACTTATAGTTTTTCTACAGGGCTACAACAAAGATTTCTTTTACATTATGGCCGATGGGAGGAAATTCTTGAAAGTGTGCTAGCATTTAAATGGTACATTCGATTGAGCTCAAATTCGGTATATTTGTTATAAACCACCATCGTAAGACCGGTATTGATTTTGATGTGTATAGGACTTATAGTTTTTCTACAGGGCTACGACAAAAGTTTCTTTTAAATTATAGCATATGGTGAGAAAGTATTGAAAGTGCGCTAGCGTTTAAATGATGCATTCGATTGAGTTTCAATTTGGTATATATGTTTGAATTATTCATCGATTAAAATTTATTTAAACGCTTGGTAATGATCTTAATTGTAAGTCTTCGGAAAGTCGAGTGGAGTCACTCCAGATTTTTTACTTAAGTGATCTAAGAAATCAAATTTTTATTAATCTGTTTCACTGTACAGGATCAGATTGATAAAGCTTTATCGATCTGATCTTGTACAACCCTTATACTTGTGACCATTAGTTTTGTTACACCTGCTAATTATATGTTTGTGGGTGTATACAGGGTGTCCCAAAACCAGATCTAGGCCTTAAGGCACTGTCAAAACTTATAACTCCAATAGAGCACAGAAAGAAATAATTTCTCATGCTGAGAAAGATCAAAAAGTCTTGAACCCCAAGTTACAAAGTCAGTGGTTAAACCACTACCTTTTAATTGCACATTGAAACCAGATATTATCTGCTTGATAGGCTTATTGAAAATCCATTGAAATGATCAATTAGTTGGTTCATGCTTCAAAAGGTTCAATGACAATTTTCTTGTCAAAACCTATGGGACCTACCACCCAGAGTATTTTCTTACACTACCCTTTTCTCTTTGCACCTTCAGGGTACCAACCAATTAGCTGGGAGGAGAACTCCAACTTGGTTGCCTGCAGATCACCTTTTTTCTTATACAAATGGATTTAGTTTGACAAAATGGTACATTTTTTCCAGAGACTGGATGATATTTGACAACTTTTCATAATCACATGACCCCTGATCTAACAACTTATGATGTACTAGCTGCAAAATGATTTTACAACTTTTCAATACATAAGGTGAAAACTACTTCCAAAAGAACAATTGTTGTAATTGTTTATAAATTGCACAGCTACAGAAATATGGAATACCAAGCAAGTGAGCATCTTTCCAGACGATTAAGATAATGGAATCACCAAAATATCAAAATTGGTTGATGCCAGCAAATATGATATGATTTTTCGGACTGTTGATCATTTTGCATTTCTGCACAGAACATTTTTTGACTTCTAGTACCTAAACAGTTTTAACTTGATCATGATTTGAAAACCAAATTTCATGCAACATCAAGCAATACAGGAAATACACAAGGCTTGAAAAATTGAAACATTCAAAAATCAAAAGCAATACTTTTTAAGGTCCTTAAATAAACAGGTACTAGATAACTGTAAAATATATAACTACACATGCAGTTCCAGTTTTTTGAAGACAGTTTAAATTTATTCTGAGTGAAAAGTAATACAATTAATACCATTTACAGCTGCTTCCATGGAGGAAAAAGGTCTATTTTGAGCTCTGTATGATTACAAAATAATAATAATAATAATATGTATTTTCTTTAGTATTTTAAGGTTCATTTTTCACTGGGAAGAAACAATGTTTCTAAACACTAATTAGAATAACAAGGTCTAAGACAGAAGGCATTTTTAAAACATTTATTGAAACAACAAACAAAAAGAAGTATTTTCTTATCAAATTTAACACACACATTACATAGCTAACAAATTGTATTGTAAAACACTGTAAAAATGTTATCAAGACACCCTTAACCTTACATTCTGAAGTACAATTTTATACAGGTAGTGTTAAAAAACACTGACCTATGATTTTATTCTTTAAATAATAATCTTAGACACATATAACATTATACAAAATTGGGTATGTAACTGCCCAGAAATTATGAAATTGACTAAAATTTTCAGGGGATTAAATTTGAAAATTACAAAAATACTATAAAATAATTAAAATTTTGGTCCCTAAATTTAATATAGTAGAACCCCAATTATCCAAGATGGTTGGGACTAAGCATACCTTAGATAACACAGATAATCATTAATCACAATATTTATGCATTTTTTGGCAATTAAATATGTGTAATAATATATTTTAACAGAAGATATATTTATAATTATATATTTTAATCACTTATAATTAAAAATCAAATTAGCTTGATAAATTGATATTTTTGGTTTGTTCTTAAGTTTTTCCTCATTATCGGAGGTGGAACATCACTTAAAGTAGACAGCTCAGTTAAGTTCAGTACCACGGTTAACATGGAATATTGGTTAAGTGGGATTTGGATAATTGAGGTTCTGCTGCACTAAGAATTTTAATAGATTTCACACAATTCTGTACATTTTTTATTAAATCTGTAATTTACCATATTTGTCAATATTTAAAGAATGAAAGATGAGGCCAGTTTTTTTTTAAATCACCCGCATATTTACTGTAAAAATCCATTATATTGCAGATTTTTAGAAGCATACTTAACCTGTGTTAAAACCTAATTGATGGCATCTGCAGTATTTTCAAGATGACATAGTGCTGTTTTACAGTACATATAATTTAAAATTGGCTAAAAATACAAGAAAGATGGAAATAAGTTGCACATTTTAAAACAAATTATTTTCAGGGAGTGTCTATAAAAAATGTACCTGCTTTTGTAATTCGAGGGGTGACACTTCTACCAGAACTTTCACGAGAAAGCACAGATATGCCTCCGAAACTACTTGCTTTTGTCATAGCAGGTCTATTTGTTCTTGTAGGGACTAAGAAAGTCTTACTCTCACTTTCAGCTTTTGCTAATACAGCCAATGAACGAGAACACTTTCCACTCTGTCCAGAAGCCTAAAACAGGATTGAAGCAATAAAAAAGATACAAAATTTTACATAAAGAGATCATGACAGTATTTAAACAAAATTAAGTTTTACCGAAAGTAACACAACTAACTCGAAAAATTTTCTCAGATCAAATACATTATTGAAGAATAAAACAAAATCAATACTCACATCTGTCTCAAAACTACTTCCTAACTTTGGACGTCCTGAGCTATCAGAATCTGTGCTACTCCAGGGTCTGGTCTCTGAACTTGGCCATCTGATATCTTCTTGACTACTACGTCTACTTGAACTATATGTCCCTTCTTGACTTCTATTAAGTGGAGATTCTCCAAGACCCTCCTATATAAATTATTTATACAAATTTTTAATTATTATAAACATCTAAGATTAATTATCATATGGGCTACATTTTATTCTTCTACAAGAGTGCATTACCATCAGATATATTCCTTACATACATAAATTTATGAGATTTTTCATTTTATATTACCAAAGTATAAAAAAATCCTAAAATAAGTTTGTAACTAATGTTAGTAAAGCATAGAAGGATCACAAAAATTCTGCTACAAAATGTTCCACTTTCTCATCTCTCAATACATAAATATAATGGCTCTACTAAAATTTGGCTTCTGTGTTTTATTTTTTTACAAAAATTGTGTTTATTTTTTCATTCTCTCTTAAGAAGGTTCAAAATACAACTGACAACAAACCAGTCTGTGTTCAGTAAATGAACAGAAGTTATACTAGTTTTATAAAGACCGATAATAAATTATCTATAAAGCAGCCATCATCAATAAATTTCATTAGTATATAATTAATTTAGCAAAGAACTTTCAAAGTTTTATTTGAAATGACTAACTCTAAACAAAATTTTCTTTCTTCAATCAAGATGCTAAATTAGTTTAACAAAACATATATTAACTTACGTCTTGATTGAATATTCTAGCTCTTGCTTTCTCATATTCCTCTTCTCTTTCTTCAAATGATTTACTACGTCTGCTATCGGTAGAGGATTGACGTTCAGGGCTCTTCTATGAAAACAGCAATAAACATTAAATATGTCACCTCTCTCCCCTTATTCAACTCATTTAACAACATACATATGTTTACCTCTTTTCCTTCTTCAAATGATATGCTGTCTCTTTTTAAAATGGATTTTTTAGGTTCTTCAGGCAAAAGTTCATCCCTTATAAAGTCTTGAAATCTAGAATCAGGACTAAAATGGGACAGAAAGACATCAATTTTTTGTATTTACTGCTTAAAAATACATGACAGCTGATATTACATAACTGCTTTAATTGTTTGTGTGTTATAACAATGTGTGTGGTTTAAATTACACCACATATAAATCGGACACAGTCAGGTTCAGTTAATTAAAATAATCAGAATGTAAATCTAATAAATGTCTAAATAGCTTCGAAACAAGCTGAAAAATTAAACACACATAAATAAGCTTCAGTTTACTGTAACAAATTATAAATTTCACATTCAGCCATTTGAATAGGCACATGTACGGTGTGGTTACAGTTAACACCAGAACAGCCGCAGGAGAGGGTCAAAATGTTGCCTGTTTTAGATATTTCTATAATTACTTATTATACTAATTAAAGTAAAAATGTAAAAATTTGTCACAAAATGCTTGAAATAATTTTAGGAAAAGTAGGAAAATGAGCTGTGGTGTTAAAATGTATATTGAAATAAAGTATGAGATACTGGTAAAAGGGTGAAATGACTTCAACGGCACTTCTAGAGTTAAACTTCCCCTATAAACAGAATTCTGTAACTAAAATGGGAGAGTCATTTGTCACCAAATTTGCATATGTACTATACATAAGATGCACTGAAGGAAGATTTTAAAAAGAGTTTGACACAAAAAATGTCCACTAGATGGCACTTTGCATTACAAATTCAGCTTAAAAATATGACACAAATTAGTTCATAAGTGCTCAAAAAACAACTAAATAAATGTTAAAATTGTTTGTACATTTCAAATTAGCCATTCTTATTAATTTTTTTTTCATGCAAAGCACCACCTAGTGGACATTTTTTTTAACTCCTTGAGTGTATCGCGCATATAATATTTATTATATATGGGTTCTATGTGTTATAACATCATCCTTATACTAATTCTGTCACCATTTTCAGAAACCACATTTATTATTTATACCATCTTAGTAATGTTCCTTTAATTATCATAAATTTTACACTGCTTTGTCGGTGTTTTATGAAGCATTTTTCAGAAACTTTGCTGGGTTGTCATTGGTAACAAGGGTAAACAGATGGTAAACCAATAATATTTTTGTTCCCTGTCCAGGCCTCATCTTTGGTGCAAATATGACAATCAGTGCTGCTGTCATCAAAACTGTTCATGGCATTCCTTCAGATTTTCTAATGTAGCGAAACATCTCGGGAGCAACCACCCTCCGTTTTGCAAAAAATTGGTCATTAAGAGAGATGGTCGCTCAAAGAAGTATAAACATTTGGTAACCAAGAAAAAAAAAAATGCTAAAAATATTGTTTATTTTGTTATTTAAGAAACTGTATAATTGCTTATGTACTAGTACGCAAACATATTTTTAAAATTTAAATTTTAATAAAATATGTTTTTATAATTCCTTATGTACTGGTATGCAATTATACAAACATATTTTAAAAATATGTTAGGAATGTGGTTTTGGTTTACTTTTCAGAAAAATACAAGAAAATTTTTGGACAAGGCACCGGGACTGGTTGCTTATAGAGGGTTGTGTTGTCTCTTCTACGACCTTTTAACATTAGGTAGATAAGAGTAAAAAACCAGTAGCTTAAAAAATTGGTCATTAGAAGAGGGGGTTGCTTGATAGAGGTGATCGCTCATAGAAGTTTCACTACATTATGTGACTTCCTTTTACTTAATGGCAGTACACATAGAGAAACTGAATTTTTCACATTATTTGTATTGGTAATTAAATTTGTTTTACTCTCTCCTGCTCTCTTCCGTATGTTTTCATGTGCACCACGACTGTTGCTACTTACTGATGTGATGTTCTTGGAATAAAAAGTTTTTGCCTCTCATTTGGACAGCAAGACTCAACTCTTTTACAGTATTTTACATATGTATACCAAATTTGGTTATAGTACATTCATCTGTTTTAGCTGTATGTTTAGCTGTATATTTTTTAATGTTTTCCAAACCTGTTTATACAGGAAAGTTTAACTATAACCACCCTGTAATTATTCCAGTTTATGTGACTTATGAAGTAATGATTACATTATATCTTTTAAAATACACATGACAGTGTCTTCAACTTTAAATAAAGGTTGTTAATAGCAAAACAATAAAAAATTGAAACTATAACAATATTTAGGAGACTTATCTTTTTTGTGATTTTTTTCTTTCCAGTTTTTAACAACACACTATTCATAAAACACACTACAAACAGAATAAGATCTACACTGAACACACTATTCATAAAACACACTACAAACAGAATAAGATCTACACTGGTGCTCGTACATTAGACTCACATGAAGAGACTCTGACATAGGCATTACAGAATTAAATGCTCACAGGTTTTAAAGGATTCTTTGTGAAGTAATATATCAAAGTGTCAATTCTAGAGAAGTTTTGAAAAAACTGCAATTGAAGGTTCATACATGGTTATACACCTATAACTTTGGCAGCAAGTTTCCTTCTATGGCTGCTTCATGTTAATGCTTTGAGCTGTGAAATCTGAAGTCACGGGTTTGAGAAACTAGCAGTATCCTTATAGGAGTAGAGTACTAAAGGAAATCCAAGCAACTTTCCTTGCTGAACTAGTTTTCAACCGATTTTCTCTGTCCTTGCCTTGACCTACAGCGATCTACAACTTTTTGCATTCTGAACGGAAAAATCCGAGTTAGCAAAAATTTTGGCCAGTCACAATATTTTTTTCTGCTGCTTCATTGACTACAGTTTGATGTAAATAAAAAACTTTGTAAAAAACACACATAAGATGTTCTACAGTTTGAAGCTTGGTTCAAAGTGATGAAAGTAATGAGTCAGGTGGTGCACAAGTGGAGCGTTGAATTAGAAGTCTATTTGATTTCACAAATTTAATTATTACTTTGATCACTATTTTGATAAATGTGAGGTCATATAGGGGAATTCTGAGTCACTCTTTTTTTGGGATAAATAATTTTACAGCATTAAAAATGATTTTACAGAAAAAAAAACTAAATTATGCCAAGTCATCCTTTTATACATTCTATTTTTGGTACTTGCGTATTATCCCGGCGATCATTGCCGCCAAACTATTTTTTCAACAAATGTGCTGGCAAACTGTTGCCAATCGTATTCCAAACCATCAATAATTTCATATGTTTGGCATTTATCTTGCCGTTAAATCACTCGTCTTGGCGGACTGCCGGGATAATACAATTTAATGTATTTGTGCAGGTAATAAGAGGTAAAAAAACAAACTTTTTATACTTTAAATAAACATCTGAACAAATTATCTCTGAAAATCATGATTTTTTTTTTTCAAAGATTTATAATAGTGAAACATTGTGTTGTTTTTAAATAAAAAATGCTCTAAACTTTGTGATATTGTATCTGGCAACATTACATCACCGCAGTGACTCTGGGCCGAGGATATGTTTATGTTTAGTTCGAGTTTGGTTGCTATGTAAGTTAATTTAGAGAAGACTGGTGTACAGTAATGATATTTTAAGTTCTTTGATGTAGTTGAAAATATTATACTTTTCATACCTACATACTTATTTTTTCATGACTATTTTCATACACAATTTTTCTTCATTTTTAAATTAATCTTTTAAGTATATAGGTTTATCTCCCCAGTTTACTGTGGTTATTCTCCAGCAATAATGGCTTTAAGAGTTATTTTATTTATTTATTTTTAAATGATATTAGCATTTACTGTAACTGTAACTTTGATGTAACAGTGGTGAGGAACTGTTAAATTACAATTAAAATACGGTGGAAGAAGTTTTTAAAAAATAATCCTCTTTAGAAGATATTAAAAAGGTGCTACAATCAGTGGTGTAGTCAGAAAATTCTCATGGGGGGGGGGGGGGTACGACTACTGCAACTCACATATATGCATACATGTGAGTCAGTGGCATAGCCAGAAATTTTTCAGGGGGGGGGGGGTTACGACTACTCAACGAACATATATGTATATGTGTGTGTGATAAGGGAGTGAAGAATGTACATTTTGTATGGCAAACAATTCCTCATGGGGGGTGGGGGGGGGGTTGTGACCCCTATCCCCCCTTGACCCCTTAAAAAGAAACCTTACTAAATTTAAATCAATGTATTTTTTCTTAAATATAACACATTAGATAATTAAAACATCTTTTTATGTGCTAAATAATGATGATTGAAAATATTTAATGTTATCAGGTTTTACTATTAAAAGTAGGTCATATTTACCTCATACGTGATACAAAATTACCCAAATCTGCACTAATTCCTGGTCACTCAAAAACTTAAAAAATACGAATAATAATTCAAATTTAAATAAAGTTATTATTTAAATAATTGTTACATCATTTAAGTTTACTCAATGCCAAATTAAATTCATTTTTCATTCTTCAGAAAAAATTAAGATGTTTTTGCCCATAATACCCCCGTGTGACTAATCATATTAAGTATTACAACCATAGACAAATCCCCGCCGATACTATGTAAATATACCAACAGAAGGGTTATGCTAGATGTGGAGTAACCTAAACGCCAAAATACCTTAACATGCAATGACTATTTGGCATCGGAGAAAGTTTGTTTATTTTTGCAACTCTTAAAGATAACCCCACCTTCAAGTCCGGCAGAAAATCTGTTCCAGCAAAAAGTTGCTCGGATTTTACCATTAGTGCGATAACCTCATTATTCATTTTTTTTTCGTAAAAATACTTAAAATCAAAAACAATTGTTAATATAAAATTAATGTGACTAAATGAATAACAAATTTTTATTTATTGGAATTAATAAACAAAATTAAAGAGGCCAGGGCCAGAAATCACATTTTTTTGCCCTTATATAAAGCTTCAAACTTTCTTGGAGGCCTATTTCTGCATGTATGCCCAAGGCATAGACCCCAAACGCATGTGTGATAATTGATAATCAGGGAATGAAAAAGGCAGAAATTACTTATGAAAATTATCAATTACATTTTGCTTGACTAATTAAGCAACTTATCAGAAAAAACACATGATGCAAATCATAAAAACATACAAAACATAAATAATATTGACATCTACGGCAATATATCATTAAAAATTATTTCCATGGAATTTTTTGAAAAACAGCCTCATGCAAGAACACATTACAATGAGGAGCTTTTGGACTAAATGTTACTTACATGCGAGTTGTTTTGGTTTTATTTACTATTACAGCTGTTCCATTACCATCAACATAATGATCAAGACCAAAGAAAGCTGCAACTCTGTGAACCAGCATACGATTATAAGAACTCATTTGAGGAAATTTCATTGACTGTCTCCTAAAAAAATAGTACAGTAAATTAAACAATGTTATAGCAAAATTTCAAATAGATAATTGAATATTACATTCACACAAGTTATAATATAAAATTTTATTCCAGAAATTTTTTAATATTTTATTTCTAATATTTGATCACAAAACAATACAATTCTCAAAAAAACATGAAATTATCAATATAAATTGATGTACATATGTATATTTTAAATAATAAAGTGAAACATTTTGAGTAAAACATTTAAATATAAAGTAAAACATCGACAGATGATCAAATCTTGATTTAATGCTATGATCTATTTAAGAGTTTCTCAAATTCAATTTCTTGGTGATTGGCTTTTTTGGGGTTCAATTTAGTCTAAATTTTATGTTTTACATGTCAAATAATTAAATTCTGCATTTTGCTGCATGTAAATCAGTTAATTAGAACATTAGATATTGATTTTTAAAGTTCCTATCCAATAACATTAAAGCTGGTGTTTGCTTGCCAAATATTAGAATTATCATTAAGCTCAGTTCAGTTTTTGGAACTTATTTTTGGTGCAAAATTTAGCAATATTTTGCTTTCAAGCCCAGCAACAGTACTACACTATTGTCCCATGAGAAAGGTATACAAATATTTAGTGAATGAAACTCAGAGAAAGTTCAAAAGACATCGTCAGAGAATATAAAGGAGAGAATATATAAGTTGGTCTATGCAGTTAGCAGTTGTTTGTTTGAATGAGAGCTAGCTTAGTATTACTGATGCAGAGAATTTTTTTTTTTTCGTCTGCTTTAAGACATTGTGAATTCTATATTATTGTATGTTGTGGAGCAGTTACGAGATCAGCTGAAAATATTCTAGTATACAGAATTTCTTCTTGTATGCAAATTGTAGTTTTTGAAGAAGTCATTCTGTTCGATGACGTTATCTACTAAGTTACTCTTTATAAATTCTTGTGACAATTCTTCAACAAATTTCTTGGCACAATAAAATTAGCGTTTTGTCTTCATAAGTCTGCTAGTACCTGAAACTCCCTGAGCTCGGAAAACAACTGCACCCATATGCTTTTCAGTGCAGAAGAAACTGAAAGCATATGGGTGCTTTCAGAGCATCAGTTTTTGCATGTTCATTATTTTTATATTAAAAATATCAAGATTTTATGCAAGTTTTAAAACAATTATAAATTAACGAACTTTAAATTGTTTAAATATGCTTTTTATTTATTTCCTCTATCACATTAGTGTCAGGTAGTACTGGCTTACCATAAAAATCAAGTGAATCAGCAATTCACATTAAAATTTTCTTTATATTTGGACAAGTTATAAAAAGTTACTTTCATTTTTATCTTGCTGACTTTCATTAATTTATCCAGGTGGTGGCAAAGAGTTGATTGTGATCTGTTCAACCTTCTTGTCATACTTCTTGTAGAGTGATATGGATTTAGCTCTGATATTGTCAGAAAAAGGTCATTGTCAAGGTAAGAAAAATGCTACATTCTTCATTTGTCTATTAAGTCATATCTCCAGACCAGAATTTGGGGAACCAATTTCGAAGCGAGTAATTGCTTATTACATCTTTACTGTACTCATTGCATATTATTTCAAGAGACCAGAAGTCTGCATTTGGGTTTACTGCTTTTCCAGGAGTTCCTTCCCTATTCCAACAGGTGTACTTTTCTCTCTGGGGAGCTTTACAAAGAACATTTCAACGAAAAGGGTGAAAAAAACTAGATTCTGCAAAATATCTTGCCACGGAGTAAATGTTTAGTTCCGTGGCACCAGACTCAAAAGGCTAATGAACAACAGTTGAATGAAATGTGGACCACACGAAACAGTTGTTAGTAGACTAACTGAACTATTATCTATCAGCAAAAGCTTGTTTTTTATGGTGACTCAAAGTGGGTAGATATGAGCACCGATTCTGCCTAGCTGATTTAGAAGTTATTTATCACTTGAATATGCGATTTTTATACCTAATATACACACACACACACACACACATGTATTACATATTACAGATTGAGGAAATCTGAACTAATGCATCCAAGCACGCATACTGTCTTTTTAGAAGTAAAATTTAAAAAATTTCTTTCAGTAGTCAAATCCAAGTCTTCCAGTGAAAACACCATAATTGTACAATTCACTTATTTTGGAGATCCACTGGTGTTAGAAGAAATCTGTACAGAGAAGCTAAAAGACTGGACACCTCTAAATTAGATAACATTGCCCTGCCCTCCACCCCCACTGGATTTGCAAATCTGAATGTTTATGGATAACAATGAATTTTATTACATTATCATATTCTCCTTCTTCTAGCGTTAAGTTTAATTATCAATGATATGTGAATCTAATTAACTGTTATATATATATTAATAATTAATAATTAAGAAATGCACACATTTCTTTAGATCATCAATAATAGATATTTATACTCAAAACAGAAGCACATAAGGGCTCGAAATATGTTGTGATAGCCACGGCAAATGCAGGATATTATCCCGAATAACTACGATGATTAATTGTTCTTGTAGTAATTTTAGCTGGGAGTATTTATTACTTCACTGCTTCTATGGGAGCATACTATGTCAGATGTATTTTAAGGTTACATACAAAATTTCAGCATGTTTACAAGAAAAGTGAACTTTTTTTTTTTGTTCTTCTCATTGCATTACCAATTCATTTTTTTTTTTTTTTTTTTTACGGTTAAGAGAAATAACCACAACAGCAATTTACCACTATGAAAGTTTAAGATTTTACCATGTTCTACAGTTTTTTCTGCTAGCTTATAAAATTGTGATTGATATTTTAACCTATATTTTAGTAGAGCAAAAACCTTTGCCAGTTACTAAAATTTTAAAAAGGAATTTAAATTACAGAAACAGAATTTTCACAAATTTTAATTAAAACTGCCAAGAACTTACTTGCTATCTTTAATTAGTAGGATTAACTCCTGTTCAACTTTTAAAAGCATCAACCTATCTTTTTGATTTTTATGAAGAGTATCAACTATAAACTGCTGTAAATCAACACCAGATGAATCTGTATATGTTTCTGTACTTGAATCTAGTATGTGAAAATTACAGTCAGATATAATTGATAATGATAAACTCAAGCAATCATTTTAAAAATAAAAGCAATTCCTGTCAAAGGACAATAAAAAGAAAGAAAGAAAGAAACACCATGCAATAAAGTATTTCATTATTATATAGCTCTATAAAGAGATGAATTCTTTAAACTAAAAATTTTATGAAAAACATCAAAGCTAAAATATAGATTAAAATAAGTAAGTTTTACTATTCAGGAAATAAATTTGAGAGGTGAAACTGGCCTACACTCATAAACCCTGAAAGTTAACCAGTGCAGCAAAGTGTTAAAATTAGTCTTCAGAGATATCATCTGAATATCAGAAACAAAAATTCTCAACTCCCCCTCACAGTATGTTTTATAAAATAAGTTAAACTTATTCACTAGTCAGTTTTTGCAAATGCAGTAAGTGGAAATGCTATTTTTGTATAATTCACTTTATGTTCCTTCACAATAAATGTATAAACCTAACATACTTCATATATTTTGGAGTAGATAGTTAAGAAATAGCTTTAATTTCCTCCTGATCCACTTGATGCTTTCCACAACCAATGATGTGTCAAGGGAATAGTCATGTCACATGAGAAAACTGGAATATCAATACATATGACAGAAATCTCCTTAAAGAGGTTAGTTTTGTTCAGTTCTCACCAAAATGTACCTGCTGCCTTTTTCAATCCAGATGACATGACTTTACAAGTTATACTAATGTATGAATGACTTTTGCCTTATATAAGCAATTTTGCACATAATAAAAATTATATTTTAAAAAACAAGAACAGGCAACCTAATTTTTCCTCTGCTACATTACAAATTTTTGCTGAATTTTTTAAAGTGCTATATCACCTTATAAACTATTAAATATTATAAGCAACAGTGTGAGTGCAACAGATGGAAATGCTATTATCCAAAGTCAAAAGAGTGAGAAATCCATTTTTGTAATAGATATTTAAGGTAACAGTACCTCGAGATAATCCTGATGCTGAAGAACTTTCAGTACTTCCTTGGGAACTGCTTTGATTACCTAACCTAATTTTGTTTGAAGCTCCTTTAGACTGAGTCTATAAAACATTAAGCATAGGTATATTTAACATAAAACATAATACAAGAAGAATGTACAAATAAATGAAATCTAAATTTTGAGAACAGGAAAACAATAAAACTGAATTTTCAAATGCTTGAAAAAGATAAACGAAAGAAATTATGGAATTAATAAGTTAATAATTTCTTCTTTTCAACTTTTTCAAAGGAGATAAGTTTCTAATTCTTACACTACACATCAATTACTTTTTTTATCATCATTATTATTTTTTAGAGTAATAAATGAATGTTTTAAACAGAATTTATTTGACTCATGTTAAGCCAGTTACCAGTTCAGTGATAAAAACACAAAAAGAAAAAAAATTATTTACCTTAGCGCCAACTGATCACATATGTATACTTTTAAACATGCATGGTATTCAACTAAAATGGTTGAGAATAACTTATGAATAATCTAGCCATTAACGCCTGAAAATAGAGGTCTGCCTTACAAAAAAATTCGAAGCAGTAGAGTAACAACTGCGGAAACTGGGTGGCATGGGCAACTTTTTGAAAAAAGGCATGATGGAAATGGGTTTATGTATACATATCAGTGGCATACACTCAAGGGGATCTAGGTAATCGGAGATGGATCAACTTAAAAAAAATAATTTTTAAACAATTTCAAAAACCTTAATATACGTAATGTAAAAAAATCTACAAATTACTTTTTTTTCCCGTTCAAAGTATGTATGAGCAAAATAATCTTTAAAACGCCTGCTTTCTACACAAATAATACAATGATCTCCATACTCCAGCTAAGTGAGATGTCCTCACAGGGTGTTTTGTGCAATAAGACGGCTCTTAAAAAAGAGCAAAGTCTAGCACCATCGTGGCACCTGACTTAATCTACAGGAGCGGATTACCCTTGTAGCTAATCTTCTACTGCGGGAAAAGTATTTCACTCTGTATCATAGACATGATCATAGTCATATACGAAAAAAACCGCAAAGTTATGTAAGAAAAGGTACAAAATTTTATGGTTTCAATTAAAATTTTCAGGAAATTAAATCTAAATAAATATGAAATTCAAATTTTTATATGGCCCCTCACACAAAAAAATTCCCTTTTTAGTAAAATGTGCCCCCATACATTAATGAGGACATGTACAAAATTTTAGCCTTTCATCCTACAGGACTCAGAGATATGAAAGTAAATTTATGCTGACTTAAACAACTTTTGAAAGAGAAGAAAAAATCAAGCCAGAAAATCACATTACAGGAGTTGTACACAAATTACGATAGAAAACAATGATTGCATAAATACACAATACTTTAGCTTGGTATTGTATAGCCCCATACCAACTATTTTTAAGCATCCCTGCACCTTTTTATGATGAAAAGCTGAAATTTTGTAAATCACTTAAATAATGTATGGTATACATTCATGAACTAGGAATTTTTTTGTATTGGGGGGTATAAATATTTTAGTTTAGTATTTAGTTAGGTTTACCCCCCTGAAATTTTAATTGATGCTAAAAAATTATGTACCTTTTTTTTATGTAATGTTGTAATTTACTGAATATGCTTATGATCAAAATTTAATAAATAACGCCTAGGTCAATGTTTTTGGGACAACACCCTGTACAATTTCACTACACAAAATAGAATAAAAAAATACATTTTTCATAATTAAATTTAGATCTTATCTTTTTTCTTTCCTAATCATCAGCTGTACCTCAGTAAATAACCTCTCACAGTAAACAAAGAAAACCTCATGTAACTCAAATTCCCAAAGTAACAAGGCAGAAATGTTCTACCAATTTTACTTGAACAGTACAGAGCAAATATTGCTTTAATTAAAAGGCTTTCTCGTGTCCATCATTCAATAAGAAGTACAATGCTCTGTGTCAGGTAACGTCAAGTAGCACTTTTCCTCTCTCCCAATGCCATAGGAGCATAGCTACCGCTTAAGCTCACATTTGCCAAGAGAAGAATCCAATATGGCGACTGCGGTATCTTAGTTTTCTCCAATCAACTTCATTAATATGCATGAAGTCAATAAAAACAATGAATGCTACATTTCTTAATGTTTCTCCACTTGTTTACATTACCAAAACAGCAGAAGACATGAAAGTGGTCTTTGGCACGTTTTTCAACTGTTGAAGACATTCTGTCTGCAGAGGTTTCTTCAACAAAGTTGCCGCGTCATTCTGTTTCAGCCAGAGAGTTTGAAACTACATAAAATTTTACTAGATGCAAAATGCATGTTGCATTGATTCCCTCCTTCTTAACTTGGTTGGTTAATAATTTGATACCATTCAAAACTGTACTTACATCTAAAATCTGAGGACAATACAATATTTTACTCAATAAGTAATACAATATTTTACTCAATAATAAAGTAACTATATGCTTTGAACTTTGGGCTTGTTTATTTTTCTTTTTTGTTTTAATTTAGCTCATTAGTTATATGATAGTTGGATTAGACAAAATGTTCATTCCTTTGTTCCTTCAGTTTTGTTCATTCCTTCAAATATTCATTCCTTCTTTGTTTTTGACCACAAAGAGAAATTAAGCAAGCAGTCAATTTATGGATTTGAACTTACTCTCTTGTTAATCAAAATGTTAAAAATGGACAAGAAGCAAATTTTTTGGCATATCATGCTTTTTTTAAAATTTATTTTATAAGTTAAATTTACTTTAAAATATTGATTTTATGTATAAACTATAAACTATGAAAATTCGAGTTTTGTGCCCGGTCCCCCACAGGATGGTCATTAGTGTGCGTGATTCAAACAAAACAACAACAAAAAAAAACGTTATTTTGGTTGGAAACCGGAATTGAACTGAAAACAAATATCAGTTTATTTCAGTTTGATATATCTTCAGTCATTTTGCTGCTGTAACCAACTTATGAATATTTTCTAATTTAACATCAACCATTAATTATCATCATTACATGCAGTCTGTTTTCATTTCTCAGAGCTTTCCTCCCATTTACGCATGCCTAAGGTCCAACTTGATTCCATAAAAATAGGGGAGAGTGAAAGTTTAGCATTGCTCTTTTATGCTTAAAACTCAGTTTACACTTGAACTAGCAATAAGCTGAAATTCCAAAATAGAAACATCATAAAAAGACAGCGCTCCAAAAAGTACCCATCTCAACCTATCACCCCTTTTCAAGCAGAATAGTGATTGATAGAGCCCAGAAAAGACTAACAGTGATTAAAAGACTCCCAGGAGTAAAAGGGGGCTTTGCGCGAGGAAATTTAGATGAAGTATATAATTTATATATAAAACCATTGATTTTCTATTGCTGTGAGGCCTTGATTACATGTAGCAAGGTGTACATTTCTAAACTTGAGGTCTTTCAAAATGAAGCCCTGAGGCTTATTACTGGAGTGGTGAAAACTACTCCAGTAAATGCAATGTTGGTCCTCACAGGCAATAAACCAATAGAGGTAATTATTCAGGAGAAGGCTTTGATATTATATGAGAAATTAATCAGATTAGCATCAATAGAGTTATGGAGAAATTATATCTGTAAACCTAGGAGATTGAAGACTGAGGATGGATTCCTGCAGAAGGTTTACAGACTGAAATCTGACTACTCCTTCCTGAACGTTCCTGCAGAGGAACTCTTGAAACCAGTAAATCCTATTCGCGTGGTAACTATAAGAAAGGAATACTATTTTATAAATGCTATGGCAAAGTCATCATCAGTTGATAGTGCATTGAGGGAAGCTGCTATGGAAACAATTTATACCAGTTATTTTTATACCAACAATTTATACCAGTAAAGAATAATTGGACTCACATATATACTGATGGATTGAGAATACTCGATAACGTTGGAGGTTGTGTATATTCAGAATTTTTTGCATTCTATGCAAGCATTTGGTACATTTCGGACCAATTTTGATGGAGAACTGGAGACAATTAGAGTTGCAACAGAACAAATTAGTGCTTGAACACTTCAGCTCAAAAACATAGTTATTTTTTCAGACTCCCTCTCAGCAATTCAAGCCATCTCTGCACATAATGTCGCGGAATCAAAAGCTATTCACTCTTGCAGAAAAAATCTTAATCTTCTAAAGGGATGACTTGTTTTGCAGTGGATCCCAAGACATGTAGGAATAAGTGGAAATGAATGGGCTGATAAATTAGCTACAAAAGGAATGGAAATTCAGCAATTAAATAATAGTGAAGTACCATTCTCATCAATTAAAAGAATCATAAAAAATACTATGAAAAAATTATAATGCCAAACTATTAGAAGAAATCAAGAGCAAGAAGTGGAGGGAATCTATTTATAAAATCCCAGACTCCCCTAGATCCATTGCACTAACGGCTTTTCGTCTGGAGACTGGACATGATTGTCTTGCTAAACACCTATACAGAATTGGTATATATAGAAGTCTCCTATGCGCACTTTGCAAACAGAGTTTTTATATGGACAAAGATAACTTGTTAAGTTGCTGTTCAGTGAATGAGAAAGACTTATGCAGCCGATACTGGTGGGCCAGGGAGTTGATGCAGTCGACATCCAGCAACTAAATTTCTTGTTTGTTTATACTTCCACCCTTTTATGTATATTTTAGTTTATGTTTTTGCTCCAATCTCATGCATCTTTGATGTATGGGAGCCAATAATGTAAAATCAATTGCTTTTGCAATTAAAAAAAGTCTGAACCAAAACCCATTATTTTTGGCAGAATGAAAATTGGAACTGAACAGATATATTTTTTTTAGTTGAACCGGAACCAAAATAATTATGGTTATGAAGCCCGATTGAAACCACCAGGCCATTGCAACCACACTTGACACAGGGATCTGAACAATGGAAAGAAAATTCATTTCTCTGAAGAAGGAGGCATTGCCTTTGGGCTATTACAGCTATGCATGAGGAAGGTGATATGCTTAAATTTCCTGTGGTCAGTTTAGCTAGGGAAAAAAGTATCTTTTTACTTGTTATTTCAGGAGAGCTAGATAGCAGTACTTATTTTATAAAAAGTTTAAGTATAAAATAAGATTTGCAACAAGTTCATTAAAATATCCATATATAAAATATGTTAAACACATACTTGAATGGAAAATGATGATGTAACACTTAGCATATTAGTGTTAGTAATAACAGTTTCAAGATCTGGTGGAGGTGAAGCATCATCATGGACAGCATGACTTCTTACTAATAATTTCACTCTACTGGATGCCTGAAAATCAATAAATCATTCTTATGTGTGTATATTGAGAATTAAAAATAATAAATTAATAATTTTAACTTTAAAATGAAGGTTTGATGTATACCAACAATAAAAGCAGTCAGCTAAATATAAACTGAATTTTATAGTAAATGAATTATCATAAAAATTAAAGTTGACATACAAGGTCTCTGAAGATAATTTGAGTTAAAAAAATTAATAAGGAGTAGAAGCATTATCATAAAATAAATCACTTACTTTCCGCCTTTCTGGTCTGACCTCTTGTAACCTATCCATAGAATCAGGTGAGAGATCACAGCTACTTTTTCCAGAAGCACCCAGGCCATCATCATCTTCACTCATTTGTTCAGTGTCTTTATCATCTTGTTCATCCTCTCCCTGATTTCCTCCCCTGTCTTCAATCTGTATGGTAACGGGCGAAAGCATATAGCCTTCCTCCTCAATCTCAAACTCTTCCTGTTTCTCGAGACGAGAGGGTCTGGATGAATGGTGTGACTCCATATCACAGATATTTCTTTGGCAATTAAAGTCTTCACAGAATGCTAGAGTAATAATTTTACTTATCATTAAACATAAGTAATAATCTAAAGGAAATAGCTATTAGTGCAATTTGTGAAATTTGATTACAGGAAACTTAATACATTTCTCATTAAAATACTAAAAGAAATTTAGCTAAAGGAGCGAGAGAAAATCTCCAGGAAGCCATTAAATTATGATTTTTGTTTAAAAAAACTAAATAATAATTAAGCCTTTTTTGAGAGAAATTCTACCTTTTGTATTAATGTGATATGCATTTATTAACAGATTAATCAGCTACAAATGATCATTTGACCTTGCTTTGTAAATAAATAACTTACATGGGACAATTTTTTTGTTTTGTTTGTAAAAAAGTACTGTATCTTAAGGATGTATGTTACAGAAATAAAATCTGCCTCACGATCTTTGATCACACACTAAAATAAACTAACTGCGGCAGGGACTTGAAAAAAAAAATTCAGGATGATTCTTTATATGGGTGTAGCCAAGGGCAATTTTTGCAGGTTTAATGAGTATTTTATTTCTTATGTTAGATTTTTTATGCTTTTTTCTGTAAATAAATCAATTTTTCAAATAATATTTTCTTTTCTGTTTGTTTAATCCCCTCATTTACTGTACCCTTCTACAAGGGCACACTCTTCTACAAGGCTCACAGAGCCAGCTTAGAAGGAGAAAAAAAAAAAAAAAAAAAAAAAAAAGATTATTTAAGTAAGATGCAAAGTGAAATGGCGTAGCAGTAAAGTTTTTGCTGCCAAATGTGACTTCCCTAGGTTCAACCCATGGACCAGGCAGGGGGTTCTTCAGAATATCAAGAGTGTTTTCAGACGGGAGATGTTGAGCCAACATAAATAAATATACTGTATAATAAATATTCTGTATGCTTTTTTTTTTCATTAAAGGCGATTCTATGTACGATTAGTTATGTTTATGTTCACTTTACCGATTTTTCGACACTATCTCCGTGTAACCCGGATTTTCATTAAACCGGATCGGCCTCGGTCCCAATAGATCCGAGTTAACGGGGTTCTACTGTAGCATTAGAATTACTATTTAAAACATGCAGGATAATAAAGACACTCTTTAATTCAGATAGAATAGATTCAGACAAAAAATGTAATGTCCGAGAAAGGATGCATGTGAATATGGATTATGATTAACTACAAGAAAACTTCAAGCCAAGTGTAACATTTATCTCTATAAAAAAAAAAATCTCTAAAAAAATAAATAATGCTACCCAAATAATTCATACTCTTACAACTTCCTTAATTCAGAAAAAATTCAAACACTTTAAACAAGAGATTTAAAATTATTTTTGGAGACAAATTTTAGAAAGTGATTTTATCAAGCTTTCCAGTAAATTAGGCAAGTTGGAGTGTTTAGGCTGATTAATTTATCAACAATTTAATTTAACCTGCATGTTAGCTGTATTGGATCTCCAGCTTTAATTTAGCAACAATGCGAAAAATTCCAATCCGCCTAAACACTCCAACTTGCCTAATTTATTTTCGAAGATTTATTACTTTTTCTTCACTTTTACTTCATAATTAACAAAAAAAATCAAACAAAATATTTTTGGTGTGAATAATCAGAAAAAAATATACTAAAATTAAATAGTATGACAGTTAAAAATGGGGTGGGGGGAGGAGTCTGCTTTGTAAGTCTTATTTTGTTTCTCCCTCTCAGCTTCAAGCTATTTTGCAATGGCCTGGATTTTTTAGGTGGCAGCCCCATTTTTCAGTGAAACAAGCCTGAAATCATAACAATTACAACTGCATTTACACATGTTTGGTTTCTATGAAATTATTCAGATGCCGAATTTAAAGGGAGTTTTGCGTAAAATCGTAAAAATCGGTGAAAAAGCGTAGAAAAAACGGGAGTTTCGTGTAAAATCGTTAAAATCGGTGTAGCCTTTAAACTGAAAGCACACAAATTTTCAAGTATAAGTATATTTAACCTGTCTTGATTTTAATCTTTCTTCATGCGTTGAATATTCAAAAGTGTGGTGGAATTTGTATTTTAAAATACAAATTCAGTTTTGTAATCGCAAAACACAGTAATCTATCAATTTACTATAGAGTCCCGTTTTTTGTGATTACTGGCAATTAAGTATTCTTAAAATAACAGAACCGCGGGTAAATCGCATGAGTGGTGAATTTTAAGACATTTTTGAAGACAAAATATGGATCATGATTAAATTACGATAAAAATAGCTTCAAAATTCATTAAAAAGCGTAAAAAAAAAAAAAAAAAAAACGCGAAATTCGCGTAAAATCGTAAAAAAGAGAAAACGGGAGTTTCCCGTAAAATCGTAAGCTTTAAGCTCTGAAAGCGTTAAAATTAGTAAGTTTGAATAAGTATACTTAAGCTGTCTTAATGATTTTACTCTTCAGGCATTGAAAATTCAAGTATGGTGTAGAGCTTCCCCCCCCCCATTTAACAAATCTGCTCAAGACCGTTTTTATGCTTTATTTTAAAAACACACGGAAAATTCAAGTTTTATAATCGGAAAATAACGGGAATCGATCGATTTACCACAAATTTTCCAAAATCACGCAAAATTTCGGACGGAAAACATTTCGTTTTAGATTCAAATTTTTTTCGTATTCGGCGTCATCTGCACTTTTTCTCAGTATGTATGCAGAAGCCTCCAAAAAGGGGAGGGCAACGTGTCCCCAGCTGTCGTGATCAAAATGGAAAGAAGTGGGGGGGGGGGGTACGTAAGTGGCAAAAAGTCTTAATTATTGTTGTGTAGTAGTTTGTAATTGCATAAACACATCTCAAGACACTTCAGGGATCGTAAGGCATTTGTCCCCCCCCCCCCCCGTTAACCAAATTTGGAATTTCGCTCCCAATTGATTACTTCAAGATCTGAAAACGGCACCGCAATCGGGCATTTTCGCAATGTCAATTGGCTTTCGTTGTGCGTGTAGTGCAGTGAAAATGAACATCTCAGTGTCGCGTGCAGGCGACGAAAGACTTATTCTGGCAATCGCCCATTTCATTTTTGTGGAACGGCCGCAAAACAGAAATTTTGTTTGTATCGACAGTTTCCACGTCTTTCTCCATCTAAAATTGTTCTACAGCCGAGCTGTTGCCAATTTGGCCATGTTCTTTTTTGGTGGAAGAAAGATTTCCCGACGCTGACCGAAGATTCTACATTCTGTCAAAAAAGTTCCGGGAATTGGTCAATAAAACACAAAATGTTTATTATTCATCGAAATGTATTTTATAGTCTTCAAAATAGGCCCCTTTCGAAATAATACACTTATGCCAACGAATAATCCAATCATCAAAACATTCTTTTAACGCATTTTTCGGAATAGACTTCAGTTCTCTAAGCGAATTTTCTTGTATGTTTACTATCGACTGAAAACGGGTGCCTCGAAGTGGTAATTGAAGTTGTGGAAAGAGACAAAAGTCGGCTGGAGCAATATCGGGTGAATACGGTGGTTGTTCGATGGTATGTGCTAAGTTTTTGGTCAGAAATTCGTTCAGAATGATAGCCTTGTGAGATGGTGCAAAATCCAAGAGCTTTCTTTTCACAAATCCGGCCGTTTTCGAAGAATTTTCTCGCTCAATCGCCGCATAACGTTCAGATAATATTCTTTATTTACCGCCTGACCTTCTAGCAAGAATTCCGAGTGCACAACACACCGATAATAAAAAAAAAAAAACAGTCAACATTACCTTGACTTTTGATCGACTTTGACGAGGTTGTTTTTGGTTTCGGCTCAGTCGGAAGGCGCCATTCCAAAGCTTGTTGACTGGTTTGCATGTCAAACTCGTAAACCCATGTCTCATCCATCACCAGTTACAATGCGTTTTATGAATGCAAAACACACTTGAAATGAACTGACAAAATCGAGTACTGTAAACAAACTAAATGACAGATAACGCTCAAACTCCGAGTCAGTATAGAGTTGTGCCAACTTAGCGACAAAAAGAATTTTGACAATCTCTTTAGACGGGCTTTTTAAACGACCAATTTCCGGAACTTTTTTAACAGAATGTATATATTTTCAAAGATAATTCCCGAATTTCTCGAAGTGAAAATATTCAAGAACATTTCCTGGCTTTCTCGACTGCTGGACACCTTGCAGTAATACCTAGAACTTGAGCGATAGGTCGGACCAAGCGATGACCGCGTTAGTCGAAACCGCTAAGTCGGGGTATAATTTCACAAATTATTCTTAATTGGGGCCGGAGACTAAACTAAACAATAATTTAGGAAAAAATGTTTAATAAAATCACAGATAATAATGTTACGAATTTTCGGGGCAACCCACTATTCTATGGTTATAAAATAGTTCAAAATTCGTATTCTACGCGTCAAATAGTTAAATTTTGCTTTTTGTGGCATCAAAATCGGTCAACTAGCCGGAGATATGGAGGTTTGGGTTTCTGCATTGATTTCTATAGCAGTTTCTAGAAATCTCAAGAAATATTGGTCCTAGGCCTTCGCTAACTTCACAATTGAGGACTTATTTTTGGCGGAAAATTTGGCGATATTTCACCAAAAGTCGCCAAGCTTGGTCATTTTGAAGTTCTCCATCAGTAGAAGAAATGTTAAAAAACCCTACTTTAATATTCTAGTAAACTGTTACTTATTAAATATATGCTTTAATCTTAAATTCCGTGCCCATTTATTTCTTAAAGAAACAAAAAATACAACGCATCTTCTGTGCTACGCCATGCTTCCATTTATGCGAGGCTCGCGTGATGGGGAAAAGCACAGTAAAAAATTTACTACTTCCAGAAACGCAACCCCAAAAATTTTTCTAAGTTCCCTTATTTGAAAAAAATTATTCCCCTTAAAGAAAAAAATTCTTATCAGCACTTCCGGTATCCGGTCTACTTCCTCTCTCACCATCCGCTCCCAGCATCCTTCCCACATCCGCTCCCCATCCCCATGGATCCCCACAATTAACATGGGATCCCCCTGAGCAGAACTCTTATTTCTCTACTACTGTCGACAGTGGCAACCTTGTAACGTTATCGCAGTTATTCCGAAAGAAAATATCGGTCATTGGCAGCGAAAGAAAGGAATAAAAGGGGCGGAAAGTTAAAATAGGCGTAGAAATACAATGAAAAAATAGGCAAACAGGAGTCAATCCTAAAAAAAAAGAGGGAAAAACAGGAGCACTGAGGCCTCTATTCATTAGAAATTCATCCCATTCAACAGCAATGAACTAAATAAGGAGGTTTCCCCAGATTTTCCAAGAATTATAATTGATCGTGAATCCCTGAAATCCAGCGATGATTTAAAAGAAAAGAAAAATGTGAAAAACCGAAAAAAAAAGACTACATCACAATCCATATCAAAAGAAATAAGACAAAAACCTATAATGGAACTAACATAAGCAACAGCGCAGGTTATAAAAATGCAGCGGCTTAAAGAATATAAAAGAAGTAATTGCACACGCGGTAAGGAAACATTTTTCACATGACACTGCAGATATAGCATTTCAAAACAATCTAAGTAAGTTTTTAACAAAAAATCAATACCTTAAAAATAGACACAGTTTCAAGGCTTAAAAGGCCAAATGTAAGAAAATCAAGTACAAAACTAAAGTTCAGAAGTGAAATAAGTAAATCCATAAAGTGTAAAAGAATGTCTCCGATACATCACATTTATTTGCAACTTTAAAATGCTAGTGTCAAAGTCAAACGTTCCTTCTATACCTTAACGATCTTTCATTTCTACCACATTTTCAGAAATTCACTGAATTTTTCATCCTTTAACTGGATAAAATAAGGGTAAGGTGAGGAAAAAAATATATAAAAAATGCAAAAATAAGTAAAGATAGCCACAACAAACAAAAATTTGATTAAGTATTTTAATAATATTTACAATTTTTAAGGGGCGGGGAGCGGAGAGAGACAAGGAATATTCCAATGACTTTAGCAGGGAATAACAGATTTCGAAGAGTACAAATTAGTAACTTATACTCTAACGTATAATCTGTAATGCTTTTAATTGAGATACCGTCGGCTTAGGAAAATTTAAGTCAATTAACACAAGGCAGTTACTTTATATTGCCAGATTATTACAAGCTTTGCTACAGTGTTGCCAAATCTGCCAGAGAAGGCAGAAATCAAAGTCAAAAGTGGCCAGAAATAGCTAAAAATGTTTTCAAACTGAGGCACATTTGCTCCCATTGATTATAGATAATAAGCACTTTCTTTCTTCTAATTTAAGGAGCATTAAAGATGAAAACAAAACTGTTTACAAGGGGGTATCTTCAATAAACGTAACGGTGTAAGCTAGTAAATTGGGAATCGAGCCCGCAACTATCCAGTCATTTTGATGACTAAATTCATATATAACAAGGTAATAAATAGCGTATAACATACGAAGGGTAATGGGAAGAGGTTACGAAAATATACGATCGAAGTTCGAAAAGAAAGTGATAAAGTTCGCTAAATTAGATTGAAATTAAAAAAAAAAAAAAAAAAGGCCCTTCCCCCCAAAAGGGTACTAAAATACGCTGCAAAATATGAATAAAAACATAAATAGTTAGAATTTTGGAGGAAAATAACGTAAAGTGGGAGATATGGGATGGGATTTTTAACCCTTTCGCGACGGGAAGCGCAAACGCGCGCTTATCGCTGAGGCCGGCAGTCTCTTTCGCAAGTGTCTGTCCAGGGCCGGAGAGTTTTTCGCTATTAAGCCTAAATCCATGAACAGAACAATCAGAATATATTATAGTGTCACTATCACTACTATCCGAATCTGCTTCAGAATCAATATCTCAATTTCAAATAATTTGCGCCATTTCTGCTATTTCAAGCTCTAACACTTTCGAAGCTTCGACATTCTAACTGTAAAATGAGAAAAAATCCACGTCTACTAGATCTAATTATCCACTAAAAACTGGACTGCAAACCGAAATACCCAACGCTGTAGCGAAAGTAAAACTCCCTGCTTACTATAAAGAAATGCCACGTACGAATTTATAGAGCCGTCATAAAGTATACCATTTAGAAACATTCCTTTCAACTTACGTTTATATTATCAAAAACCACGTGTATGCGAGTCATGCTACTCCCATTCTGAGTAGAAGGTCAAATCTACATGTATCTGTAATCGTATGGACATACAATGCCATCTTGTGCCAAAAGTTATAGTTTTTAAAACGTTCCAGGACACTGGCACAACTGTGTGACGGCCGGGGGTGAACGAGGAAACGCTCTGGCACGCCAGCGTGTCGGCGGGAAACTGAGTGCGTTTCTTACTGGCACGTATGCGTGACAGTCGGCGCGAAAAGGTTAAAACTGTGTAAGTCAACTAACGCGTTTTAAAAAAACAAAAAAGTTATGCCAGAGCCGGATCGAGGAAACTATAGTAATAAGAACAATATATGTCATATAACCCATAGTTGACCTCTTTTAAACTTAAATGTTAGGTATCTGGTTAAGATATTCATTTACAGCACGTGTGGCCACAGCCTGCCAATCTCTTGATGTCTCGCCAGTGAACTCCGCCTCTGTCTACATTAGAGCAAATTAGGGTTTTGTTATTAATTTCTGGTCAAATTGGTGATTAGAGGGTGTTGCTGAACCTAGCGGGGTGTTGCTGAACTACTCATTGTAAAATTCCTGAACTTAGTGCGGTATTGACTCTTCTCGCTCATACTTTAACATACTCATGTAAACCAGACGTTTTAAATATGCTTTGTATATTATTGTACATAATTTGTTATTGTAAATAAACTCAAGATGGACCTTCTCTGGTTATTTCTGTACGTCACCCACTCCATGAATGACATATATGCCGGGTGATTCAAAACAGATGTTAAGGCGATTATTTTTTAAACCGTAAGTGATCGAAACATACTTCCAATTAGAAAAGTTCGTCGAATTAAGAAGAACTTTCAGATACGGCATTTTTTTACTAGGGGTTGTGTATGCATATCAAAATACGAAATTTAATTTTCATACGGTCCCTCCTTTCCTACCTTTTATATTTAGAAGAATGTTTTATTAATTTTCTTAGAGACACGGGATTTGTCGCTCTTTGCCTATGTGGAATAGTTTCCGAGATATATCAATTTGAAAATTTTGGCATTTGTCGCCAAGCAATAAGGGGATGTCTCCAAAGTGAGAGAAATGTAATTACTTTTCAACTAGCGTTAATTTATATTAGTGTCCACTCTACAGATGGGCGAATTCTGGAGATTAATTCAGCCAGAATTCTTCTTGAAATGTATGCTTGGCAATTTCTAATATAAGTAACGGCAGTGGTTCTATTCACTAGCGAACAATTTGGAAGATGCGTGCATGTCTAAGGATATGCACTTGCACTGAGATATAGCTGTAAATTGCGCGTGTGTGTGTAAGTGATTATGGCAACGCTTCACTAGGGCGATCTGCCAAGGAGGGGGTGCCTTGGTAGGGGGACTTTCTAAGGGGTTCTAACGCGTATTCACGTTACATCTGGAGAAAACCTACCAAAACTCCAGTCCGTTAGATCGACAGCCGCGCGATGGGACCCGAACCCGGGACCGTCACACTTCGACCATCTACCATTTTCAGTGGCATAACCACTGTGCAATGGAGAGGCAGCTGTAAATTGCAATTAATTTCTAATTGAAAACATACATTTTTGTAAACTTCCTTCAGTAAGAAAATGCTTTCTAACGTAAAGAAACAAGGAAGACAACAAGGAACGAAGCATGGATTACGTTGCTATTCTCATTATAATGAAACAAGACAAATAGGGCTGGCAAATGAATTATGGTACACTTAGTAGGACCCACGGACGGATAATGAATTACGTTACACAACCGAAAGTAATACAACTCATTCGTGGATTATAATCAGTTCTACTAACTCCGCCGAGGAAAAATTGGCTAGAATCAAAGCAAAATGCAGCTAAAAAGAATTTCGAGCTATAAGAAAAATAAACTACTCATAACTGATACAATAACAAAATAAAATTTTGTTTTAGCCTCGTTTCTGTGGAATGTCTGTCCTAAAAGGACTGAATCGTGACATCAAGTGAAACTGCCCTATTGCGTTGTCTACATCCGGAGAGTCAGGCCCAGCGAAGGGGAGGGGGGGGGGGGCGCCAGGGCATTGCCCCGGGGGCCCGTGAAATTTTCAAAATGCACTACAAATTTGCTTTCTACATCTTTACTTTTAAAAAATCACAGCCCCACGCAGTGCCGGTCTGAGCTATTTTGCTAAGTGGTGCAAAATACAAAAATGCGCCCCCTCCGTCACACATGCAGCTAGAAAAATCAATTAAAGCCTCTGGATTTATTGAACATACTAACAGAATATAAACTGAACGATCTATTTCCAAATGTTTGCATTGCCCTTAGGGTACTTTTTAACCATTCCAGCAACGGTAGCTTCTGCTGAACGATCATTGAACAAATTGAAACTCGTAAAAAATCTCTGAAGATCAACCATGTCTCAAGAACGACTTGTGGACTTAGCAAGACTAAGCATCGAATCTGGCATTGCCAGAAATTTTGATGATGTTATAAGAAATTTTGCAAGTAAAAAGGCAATAAAAGCCATTATTAAAATTAAATAATAAATATGCTAATTCTACCATTTATATTTTTAACCTTCAAGCATGAATAAAAAATCGCTAAAGATGAAGATTTCCTTACTCATTCTTTTCTTTTAGCATTCTATATAAAAATCACTAAAAGAAAAAAAAAATCGAAACTGTGTGTTTAACTATAGCAAAATATGAACTGATGCATTTACAGAAAAATAACACTCTGTTGGTGATGGTGATTTGCAACACATGTTAGACAGCGAGGGTGGTAAGGCAAAGGAAGATTTTGGAATTTCGTTATAAAAATACAGCAATGATACTTCATTTTTTTAAATATTTTTTATAATACATTATTACAGATTGTAAATACTATTATTAAAATTATAATTTAGGTAAGAATAAAAATGACCCCACAATATTAACTTTTTTATTTTTAATAACTACTCTTAAAGTAAAATTGGGCAGAATTTAAAATATATTTCTTGAGCCAAAAACAAGTTGGGGAGAGGGGGGGGGGAGCCCCGGGAACATTTCTGTCCCGCCTTATAAAATTTCTCTCGGAGGCCCTGCGGACAGTAGTCTAGGTCGTTGCAGTGGAGTAGTAGTCTATAGAGATGAGACGGGCTCGGGCTCTGTAATTCACAATTGCGTTCGGGCTCGGGCTCGTGAAAAATTTCTCCTTTACTGAACATACTCCTTGAAACAGATTTTAAAATGTGATTCATGGGGAAAATAAAAGTACAGTCAACTCCGGTTATAGTGAACCTCTGGGGACCATCCAATTTCGTCCACTATATCCGAAGTTCACTAAAACCCAAGTGTCTTCATGATGGATAAAGATACTGTGTGTGAATCGAGACTAAAATGGTTATCATTAATGGTTTGCGATCACTATATCTGATGGCTCACTATATCCGGGTTCACTATAACCGGAGTTGGCTGTACTTATAAAAAAAAATATCGGCACTGGCGCCGAGAAGGTGCGTTAAGCTCTTTGGATATTTCAGAACGGCGGCTTATATTCATTAGTTAGTCATGAGATCCGGCATTATTTGATAAACATATGGATAAATAAAGAATTAGAAAGTGCATTGAGAGTTTGCAACTAATATTTGTCTTTAATTTGCACAAACGGCAAAATTCATTGTATTCTATCAATGAAGTAATTGGATTTTTTTTTAAATCTTTAACTGAAATTTCGGGCTCGGGCTCCGACTTAAATTATATTGCTCGGGCTCGGGCGGGCTCAGATTAAAAGTCCTCGGGCTCGGGCTTCAAAAAATGAGCCCGAACTCATCTCTAGTAGTCTAGTCTATCCCTAGTACGGATCTAAGCCGGGGATGGGATTGCTCTCCGTGAGGGACTTTCTAGGGATCCTAACTTGTATTTACGCGAAGTTTCCGGAGAAAAGCACGGAAAACTGCGAACAATTAGTTCGGCGGAAGCGACCTGGTTTCGAACTAGGCACCTTCCGTCTCCCAGTTCAAAGAGCTATCGGAATGGAAAGTATGATCAACGACAGTTGAAAATGGCTAGAAATTGCTGAAAACAGAAAGAATATGGTCTAAATAGGTAACATTTCCAAAATTTGTGGCTAATTAGGTCCATAAAGTGGCCAAATCAACCTATAAAGCGGCTAAGTTGGCAATTATAATGCACATTGCATTTCTACATAATGGAACAATAAGGAAAAAAAATATATATATATATATATATATATATATATATGCATATATTCGTTTAGAACTTTTCAAGTTGCCATTATACTATTTTGCAGTATTAAAAGTAAAAGGAAAAAAAATGAACGCAGACAATATGTTTGGAGTAGTTTTTTTTTCACATGCATTATTTTTCTCTGTGGAAATACAGACAATTTTTCTTCTAACGATATAGCAGGCGATTTTTTTAGCATAAAACAGAAGAGTTACACTCTGGATTATTCATTTTGAATTTTTCTGCAATTCATTTCGTAATTTTTTCTAGAAACTGCATCAAGCACTTTCTAGCCTATCTTTCGGTGCAATGATTTGTGAAAATACATGTATTTATTTATTGAATTTTAAAGATGTACAGTAACTGGGAATTATTTGAAATTATTATGATTTACGCTAAAAATGAGAATTGCTACGAAACAGCCAGAGAATTCCAAAGACACTTTCTTAATTCACCTCGGCCTTCTATGTACGTTCAACGATTAGTGCGGCGCGTTTAAAACATACGGGATCTTTACTTTCAAGAAGACGGGCTGCCGGCCCCTTGAGAACGATTTGTGATATGGACATAGACATTCTTGGATATTTTTCAGCGCATCCATAAACAAGTATACGAACTGTGACAAAGGACTTAACATATCTTTCTCATACGTGTGGCGATTGTTTCAAAAGGTATAATTGGCACCCTTACAGTTTACACGGCTGTCAATCCTTACTGCCCACAGATCTTCAGAGAAGGTTAGATTTCTGTAATTGGGCACTAAATCAACATGCCATGAATCCTCGTTTCTTAGGAATGTCATTTGGACAGACGAATGCCATTTTTCCCCAGGATAAAGGCATCAACCGCCAAAACGACCATTACTGGAACAATAGTAATCCAATGATAGTTAGGGACTCGGTACCAAAAACGATTTTCTGTAAATGTCTGATGCGGTATATGGGACACTCAGATTATCAGTCCAGTTATGTGTACAGCACTTCCCTTACTGGAGAAAGAAATCGTGATTTGATACTAAGTGGTGCTGTTGAGAATTTCCTGGATGATGATGTACCGTTGGCCGTTCATCAACGCATTTGGTTTCAACATGACGGTGCTCCTCCTCGTGGACGCAGTATAATTACTAACTGGCTGAACGCAGAATTCCCAAATAGGTGTTGATGGAGGCCATTTTGAATAGTTCGTGCTGTTAATTTTTATTGCACTTATTTTTTTATTATTATAGTATATGTGCTATTGTTACTTTTAAGATATACTTCTTATGAAATGTCTACGTAAGTTTAAATTCATGTTTCTTTACAAATTCCTTTGAATCCAGTATTTATGCAGTGCTTTATTAGAATTGCTTTTTCATTGAATTTTAGAATGACAAGTATTTTGTAACAAATGTTTTATACTGCTATTATTTCTAGAGTTATGTTTATCTACTAAAATAAATGTATAAAAAGTCTGATGGGGACACCGCATGATTATCTTGTACAACTAGGATGAAATTCATTAAAATTATTTAATTTGAAATTGAGATACAATACTTTACTATGGTTTGGCGATTCCTCTTTAAATATAAGAGATATTGCCAAACAATATTTTGGCAAACTCTTGAAGCTTGGCAGTATTTCGCGATTAGCCTGAATAATGACTGCCAGTAGATTTTTCACTGTCATTGCAGCTGGCTGTAGATCTTAATGTATTGAAAGTCTTTTGGGACCCTGTAATAAACGTTTGATGCAATTCATTAAAGGTTATTTAATTTAAAACTGGGATATGGTACTTCAAAAACATTAAGATTTGGAGAAACGTATACGATATCAACAAGTGGGCTTTGGGTCTAAAAACTTATTTTTGGCACCAAATTTGGCAATATTTCGTCAAATCTCTTCCCTAATATTTGACGTATTTTGGACATGCCCAAAACAATGACCATCTACATTTGTGTTAAAGCTGGGTGCAGATTTTAACGAAATGTCTTTTTGGTGACCCTGTAAAACTACAAAATGTATTTAGTCGTAAATGTAGGCAAATATGTTTAGTCGATCGCTCCCAGAAAAGTTTCATACAGTAACATCAACCAGTTCAAGTAAACTAAACTTGTTCATTTCACGAATTTGAACGCATTTAATTGTCAACAATGGGGCCATTATTTAACTTTTTTCAACTCCTAGTTGGTCCCCCAAAGTAAAGATTTTTTCGTTTGAAAACCGACGCCAACACAGCAGGCAAAGTGGTGTAAGCCATCATTTTTAAAAATAAATTTTTTGCTAACTATTTCACTTACAGACACGGTATTTGTTTTATTAATTTTCTTAGGCAAAGAACAACATTCTTCGAAATATAAAGGGTAGGAAAGGAGGGATCGTACAAAAATTAAAGTATCGTATTTTAATATGTATACAACCCCTAGAAAAAAATGTCGCATCTGAAAGCTGCTCTTAATTTGTCGAACTTTTCTAATGTATGTTTCGATCACTTACGGTTTAAAAAATAATCACCTCAACACTATTTTGAATCATCCGGTATATATATTATCTGTGTTCTAAAATGTTTCAATTCTTTTTTCTCCCCTCACTCACAACATTTTGTTCTAAGATAAACAATATAATATAAACGAATATGTCAGTGAAACATTGCATCTAAATGTTTTATCGACTATACACAGCACTTCAACAAATTGATAACATGCTATCCATTAAAATTTGTTTATACAAGAATAAATCTGAATTAGTTTTAAGTCTGAACAATGAAAATAACTCGTGATTTTTTTCTTTAATAATTTAATTGTAAAATTAAAAAATTAGAAAATATAAGATACTTGGGCTCCTAAAATCTGTGGGCCCTGGACAACTGCCCCTTTTCCCTAACAATAATAGGGCATTGAGTACCGCTATGGTTGAAAAAATGGGTCAAAGCCTTTAAGACAACAAAATAACGTTGCGGTAAATATGGAGGACGATTAAATGGTTTATGGTATTACAGAAACAATATGCCACCAGGACTTTTGTTTTTGCAAAGCAATCAAACATACAAAAACTATACTTCTTATCGGTTACTAATCCTAACAGACATCGAAAACATATGCAGCAAACGAGCGTAGTCTTTTCTAGTCTTCTTCGAAACCCACCAGACACACCATAAAGAAAACAAGAAAAGGTTAATTGAATTGGATCTAACACCGAAACATTATTTACGGTTATTCTCCCTTTTCTGATCAAATTTACAGATTGATAATGCATAAAATAATAATGTAGCTAGTTAACTTCGGATCGCATTACAAATGTCAGCATTTTTTCTCCGATACTGCGTTTTACACACGCTTTGCTTTGAGAGTCAGAGCCAATATTGTAATCAATTCTTCGTTAACTTCCCTATCTCCCAATGAAATGAAATTTATTATTGTTTCATGTACCTTAGTTAATAGTCTAAGAGCCAGCGACCGCCAGACCTTCGTCATAGTATAAAAGCTGAAACTTTCTCTGCGCATACCCCCCAACAGAGGTAGGAACAATCGGCCACTATTAAAGTTTGGATGATCGTGGCTTTGGCAGGTAACAGGTGGCAAAGGTGTATAAAATTGCCGAAAATTTCGTCATTTCATAAAGATTAATTTTTTTATATGTTCTTCTTCGCAGTACTAGAAATCACCTTATCCCTTGCCAGACACTTTTCCATCGTGGCAAACCCCCGCCAGACAACCTCATAGTCATGGAAAACTGTTGTGTTCGTAAACTCCCGCGACGAAGTACGTCAAGCTGTCACAAAGTGCCAAGCAAATTTTATACTGCTACTTCTGAACTTTCTTGCAGCACGCTCGTAATAGAATTACGTTTTCCATGACTTTGAGATTGTCTGGCGGGTGTTGGCCCAGGGTGAAGGGACTAACAATGTGAAGTCATTTTATTCCATAGCCACTTCCCTTTTCCTTGCGAAAAGCTAATATAGTTTGATAAATTTTTGTTTTCTGATAAAATTTTCAATTGGACATACACAAAACTGGAACTTACAATTAAAGAAAAAAAGAAAATCAATCGGAATATTTTAGGTGAAGCAGCTCTTCGCTTTAGTCATTTAACGAGTCACTATTGTTACATTTCCCCCCCCCCCACCCAAATATTTATATTTTCTGGGGGGGGGGTTCCCCCCTGGGCGGAGGAGGTTTAATTAGGCAAGTTTCGGTTTAGAAATTGGTAAGAATCGTAATTCATATCAATTCTCGTAGTTGAATACAGGTGGCAGTGTAGTCGAATTAAGCACGATTCTAATCAGAACAAAAACATACGAAAAATACTAAACATGAGAAAATCAAATAGAATTTAATGGTAGCAGCGACGTACTGATCTATCAGCTAATTTATACGGAATTTTTCTACTGTTATGCTAATTAAAGTATTAGCTCTTACGAAACTTGCAAAATTGTTGCAACCAAGAAAAAAATCATCATCGCAATATCTTTCGTAAAACAAATCTAATAAAAAAAAATCTCATTTTAGTATAATTCAGGAATGACATCAGTGAAAATTACAAACTTTTCACAGACGATAGTGTGCACATCGAGTTAGTCAAGGAAGTTGCATATAGTAAAAAAAGCAGGAATCGTTAATTACACCGCCAATAAATCATCTTCTTTCCTTTAAGATTCCAAACAAATTAAGACTTATTGCATTAAAGCAGTTGCACATTACATTTCGATATTTTTATAGCATATTATACGAATTGTACTTCTACCAATATATTAATTAACTGGAATTTAAATTGAATGCAGTTTCCAAGAACTAAGAAAGAATAGCCGAGCTGGAACACTATTTCTTTCCACAAGTATTAATGGATTTGTGTTATGCTAGGATAATTATTGTTAGGCTTTCATCTACTCCATATATCCTCTAATAGGGGGAGGGGGGAAACATCCTTTCTCATCACCATCGTGCCAGATGTTTTATAAAGTAGTTAGGAAGAGAACAGTTAAGTTATAGCTATCCTACGGAATATCTTCAATTATACACTGCTATAGACAAGCACTGCTCGAAAATAAAAGCAGCCATCCATTCAATGAAATGATGCAAATATATAAGCGTTAAGTTCAAGAACCCTTTAAAATATCTATTAGTTTCGCATCGCTTCACGAAATTTCTACTTTTAAAAATAGCGAATTTTAGAAACTGTCTCAATCGAGATTTCCCCCCCCCCTCTTTCTTGTCTTTATATTATCGTGCTATATCTGCGCCCTCTATTCGATAAAGTATAACCATGCCATACAAAGTTGAATTTGTGTTCTAGCAAAAATTGTTTTCAAGCAGCGTGTTTTTTATGCAGGACGATTCAAAATAGATGTTAAAGCGATTGCCCTTTAAGTGATCGAAACATACTTTCAATTAGAAAAGTTTGTTAAATAAAGAGCAGCTTCCAGCTTTGGCAATTTTTTTACTAAATACAAAATTTAATTTTTATAAGGTCCCTCATTCCCCATCACTTATATTTAGAAAAATGTTGCCCTGTGCCTAAAAAAAAAATTTAAAAAAATCCCATGTCTCTTAGTGAAATAGTTAGCGAGGCTTTTAATGTTAAATTCAATGACTTACACCACTTTACCTGTTGTGTTGGCGTCCGTTTCAGACGAAAAAAATCTTTACTTTAGGGGATGAATTATGAGTTGATAAAAGTTAAATGATGATCCTTTTGAAAAGTGGTAATTAAACGCATTCAAACGCGCGAAATTAACAGGTACAATTTTACCAGAACTGATAGGTACTGCGTTATGAAATTATCGGTAATTTAGTCTTTTAGAGGGTCATCCACTAATCACGTCACACTCTTAGAGAAGGAATTTCAAAGTGTAATAGAGAATGGCAAAGTAATGGTGTGGGTTAATTTTCGCTGGAAACTGCCAAACGTGCATCCGCACGTTTGGCGACCAAAGCGGCTTGTCATACGACCAAAGCGGCTTGTCATTAGGGGCCAGAGGGGCCTGCCCCCACTGGCTAACCACTTTCTAAATTAAAGATTCTTTCTATTATGTAACACCGTTCTTTTAATTATTTACCTTTATTGAAAAAATACACGCACTTTACTCTATTTTAATACTATGCATTAAAAATAGCACTAAAAGCGATAGTTACGATTTCCCCGTTTTCCGGGTTGACATATTTGACATTGAGCACAAAAGCCATGTTGACGTGTCATTAACTTGGCTTTCAAACGGCTTATTTGGTGCTGTCTTGGAGGCCCTGATATTTGGGCCCTCGCATTGTAATCTAAACGACTATACTGAGAAATTTCGCCAATCGGTAACTATTGGCGAAATTTTCCGATCAGGAGGAAATCATTTTTTAAATGCGTGATCGTATTTTTGAAGTGCAGTCAGATATTTTTCTGTTTATTTTTCTTGATTTACGAAATGTGATGTGTAAATGTATTTTATATGTTAATACTGAATTTAAAATAAATAAATCTAAAAATTATGAAGAAGCAGCTGTAAGCACAGACAGCACATAAGCTTAAATCAAGCTTGACATTTCTTTGAATTTGACGTATTAATACAAGCTTGACAGTTCAATTCATTTTCAGCTTGCAGCAAGCTTGGAGAAGTCATTTGAACTGTCAAACTTGAATGCAGCTTGATTTGGAAAGCCACATCCACATAACAAATAATTTATCATCAGTCATAAATGTACTTGACCATAGAATAAAAAAAAAAAAAAAAAAAGATTCTATATTTCCAAATATTGAAATTCTTCAAAATAAAATACTATTATACTACGAAATTGATTTCAAAATCAGTCGTTTATCTCGATTTTAGCCAATTTGCCCAACATGAGTGTCGCGATATTGAAAGTTTTAAAACGTGTGCTGCTTTTAAGTTTATATTATGCTTATTTCCTTATGAGTAGAGTCTATAAATCACACATAACATTATTTTAATTTTGATTCATCCCATGGAAAAATAAAAGAAACAAATCGGCATCGGACACTGATCAATCTCGCCAGAAAACGGCGTGATAACCATAACAGTCACTTCAAACTTTAGACATATCAGCGCAAGTCAGGTTGGTTGAGTGGTTAGGACGCAGGTTTCCCAAACCTCAGGTCCCGAGTTCGATCCCAGCCGCGGACACTTGATGGACACAGATTAAAATAACTTGAAATTTCACCGTAGAGGGAAAATGCGTGGAAAAATAAAATAAGTGGGGCGAGTTCGCCGACGGACGCCCCGTGTATTTAGGATTTTTTTTTTTTTTTTTTTTTTTGTGGAAAATTTTTTAAGCTTGAAATTAAGCTTGCTATGGCAAGCTTAATGGAAGTTGGGAAGTGTAAACTTGAACATTTGATTCAAGTTTGCATTAAGCTTACACGCTTGAAATTTTCAAGCTTAATGACTTGATAAATCAAGCTTACTGCAAGTTTGCTGTGCTGTCTGGGAGAGACATAAATACTAAATAAAAATGAAACGTGGCCTTTTGATTAGTAATAAGCTTTTCACTTTTCAATGTTAACGAAAGTAGGTAAAAAATAGCAAAAGTTGTACAGTAATTTTGATCATCATTTGCCAGCTGAAAAATTTTAAATACTTACACTGTGTGCCCGGAGGGGGGGGGAGAGGTTGCTCTATATGCAGTGGCGTATCGTGGGTTATTTAAATGGAGGTTCACAAAATTAAGTTCGAAAATTAAACATGCACATACGACGCACCTTACAAGTTAAAATGTACTTGCATTTCCAGCAGTTAAAGGAAAACAATGCATGCAACTGAAAGAAAGCAAGTCATCTTTGGTCTTAACATTTCGTCAGCAAGATAAGTTTTAGCAAAAGTGTTCTCTTGATTTTTTACTTCACTTTTTTTTCAAAGGATAACATTGCAAAAAATCATTGCTTTAGCTCCGAAATAATTATTTAACTCCCATCTTATTTATTTAGAATAATTCGTAAACAATACTGTAGTGAAAAATGATGAAAATAAGAAAATGGAAAAAAAAAGCTTTAAATAACCGAATACAACAAAACAAGGAAGAATCCGGAGGCGATAACGGCAAAATATCCTCCGTGAGCACAAAAAAAGTGTGCGAACGGAGTCGTATCAGCAGCGCCTCGCTTCTATCGCAACTTTATCTGCGTCTTTCCTCAGAGACCGGTTCATAAGGCCGTTCGGTCGATCGCACATGCGAGCGACAAAAATAATAAGCGTGTTTAATAATAGTGATGGGTGGGGGAGAGTAAAACTAACGTTTTAAATTCACAAAAATCTAGAAGTGTACTTAATGTGTTTTTTAAAATTTAATTTGTGAATGTGTTTATTTTTTACTTTTCCTCTGGGGATTACGGTGCTCATGTGCTCAAATGGAGGGGCCGTCACTGTCTATATGTATACATATTTTCCCCGATTTTAACTGCCACTACTTTTTTCTTTTTCGGGCCCCCACCACTGAAACTGGCCACGAGCCGCCACTGCGCACATCATACGAAAATTCCAGCCAAAATAGGATTTCCCGAAGTCATATGTAGCTGTCGAATCACCGGTAACATAAATTGATGCGAGTGGAAAAGTAGAGTGGAAAAGTAATTTTACTTTCTCACTTTTCAGACATCCCTTAGTATTTGGAGGAAAATGCTAAAATTTTTAACTAGCGATATCTCTGCAACTATTCCACTCCAAAATATGGAATATTTTTTATTTACCATTTTAGACACAGAACATTTTTTCCCCCCAAGTGATAGGAAATAGAGGACCGTATAAAAATTAAATTTCTTATTTTAATACTTATACAGCCCCTTGTAAAAAAAATTCCATACCTGAAAGTTACTCTATTTGAAGAGCTTTTCGAATTGAAAGTATGTTTCTATCACTTACGGTTTAGAAGATAATCGATTTAACATCTATTTTAAAATCACCTGGCAGGGGCGTAGCCAAGGGAGGGGATTAGGGGGAGTCATAACCCCCCCATGAGGAATTTTTTGCCATACAAAATGTATATTCTTCACTCCAAACGTATATCCTTATCACACACATGTATGGATACATGCGAGTTGCAGTAGTCATAACCCCCCCCCCACATGAAAAATTTCTGGCTACGCCACTGTCACCAGATATGATAGGTCTGTATCATGAAAACATTGGAAAGGGAGTAAAAGTCGGAAGAGGTCGCATTTTTATTACTTTGATAAAGAAAATAAAACTTTTCGGGGTTCTCATACATCCCTGCCCTCCTTTGGCTTAATTACTATTACAAAATTACTTCGACAAATCATTTTTGAAGCCATTTGTAAAAATGAATATCTATGCAGAAAAACAACTCAATTAGGCTGAAACAGTAATTTAAATACAATCTTGATATTAAAATACAATGATAATAAAATAAACGAATATAAAAAGTTTTATTAACAAATTCAATTTTTGCGAGTGAAAACTGGAGTCCAATGTAGAAATTAAAAAATGCAAGATTAAAATGTAACATTAAATAGTTAAATTAAACTTCAAAATAGAGTTAGAATTAATGTTTACTTGAGAATTAAATTATAAAATGCACAATGATAAATTTAATTTTAAAAACTGCTTTAATATTGACTAAAAGACATGTCACTGCATAGCAGAGCATTCAATTGTTTTGAAGCCATTTTTACTGACACTAGCTACCATATGTAACTTAACCCCTTGCCAGTTTGTTTTCTAGTTGGGGGGGGGGGGTGTCAAAAAATGTTAATTTTTTTAAATGCATATTTTGATATATAAACATTTTCACTATTCTCATATAAGATTTCCTAAATCGTGTGTATTGCTGCCGTCTAGTGGGCAGAAAAGTAAATAAAAATGTTTGAAAGCAAAACGAAATAATTCGGGAACGATTACGCGAAAAATAAAAAATTTCCTACCGCCCGAGCTACACTTGGGATAATACAGAATGGAACCTTTTACTTGCCCGAACTCAGATCAGGCAAATCCGGTAAGGGGTTAAATAGGAAATTAAGGATAATGTATTCCTTTTGGAAAGTAATTATTTTCCTAAATGTTGCAATACCACAAATCTGCACCGTCATCCATTTATTAATTAGTTATTTTACGAGCACAATTTTAAGAAACCGATAATGTTAAGTTCAGCATGCATTTAGGCTTAGAAAATAACTTTTTTCAAATTCAGAAAGAGGACACATTTCGCGATTACGCAAGTGAAAATATTCTCATTTTACTTCCATCTTAATTATAAAAGAGAGCGTATTGAACATTTTAAACTCGTCAAAAGCTGAAGGTGTGGTCGATGTGGAACTCTAATGGTTCATAAACAGAACTCTATTCTGTCAAAACTTGTCTAAATTACTGGTTATTGCTAAAGTTAAAAGAGAGAGAGGTACAGGGAGATAAGATATATTACATTTTTAAGTAAGCGGTTAAATGGTGAACATTCAATTTTTGACATAAATATTATTATGATTCGAAAGATAAATTACTACAACAAATAAGTTCACATTACAAGACACTGATTTCGTGTTTTGATTTTAACAACTTATTGAATCAAATTAGTTGCTTCCATAAAAAGAAGGGGGCGGGGGGAATCGCCTATTAAAACCTCTCATTTTTAATAGCCTCTCAAAAAAGTGAGAATCTGAAGAGAGCATTATTTGTTGAAGCATCCCAAACTAAAAACAAATCAATGCAAACGTAATTTTACAAAATAACAAATGCAGAGAAGTACTACAGCAAACTTGAGACACTTAGAGCTTAAGTAGGCATGCGTGTATAAAGCTGCGGTTTTAATTGAAGCTATAATAAGTTACTATACTCAGAGTTGGGCAGTATCGCAAATATATGTATTTGAAATACATTTTCCAAATACATTTGTATCTTGTATTTTCACTCGTAAAATCAAAATATTTTGAGAATGTATTTTAAAATACATTCTCAATGAATTTTGTATATTAAAAATACAAAAAATACATTTTGTATTCTGACACTGAATTAGTCGTAACACCAGATTGCTCAGATAGCATGTGCAAATGAAAATCGTGATATTGCTGATATTCACTTTTCCACCTCTCTTGACGTAATTTATGAGTTGCACCATAATTAGATGTGGTATTTTAACTGAAATGTTAGGATCTCTTGTGATCTTTAACCAGGAAAGGGAAGAAAAGGCTTTCATACTCCTGTTCGAAACAATTTGTTTTGGTCTAGAAATGCTTCTAGAATTACTCTAGGAATGGCTCTAGAATTACACTGTAACTTAAGCCAAAAGCAGTAAAAATCGTTTGAGTAGTATTTATTAGATTTTGTAAGGTAATTTAGCAACACATTTCAAATTCTTTATAAGTTCTAGGAAAATAAGGCTGTCAGTATTTCTTCAGTTGTATTATTGGGTTATTGGACATTCTGGTTATGAGACAAAGCTACACGAAGGCTATCTGCCTAAGGGGGAAGGTGCCTAGAGTGGAGGACTTTTTAAGGGGTTTTAAGGCGCATTCGCCTTAAATATGTAGTAAAACACCCCAAACTCCAGACCATTAGAGCGAGAGCTTCCCGTAATAGGATGGAATGAATCAAACTTCTATTCTAGATGGTATTCTAGATGGTTTGTGCAATTCTTCGGGGACAATGGGAAATGTTTCCAGGGAGTCCATCAATGACAGGAGGCAAAAATAGTATCATTAGTATCCTCACAGACATAAAGTCTCCAGTTTAGTAGCTATTTTCTTAATTTTAGTTGCCAAAATAGTAGCATTTTTGCATATTTTGTAGTTAAGAAATAAACACACGTCATTTAGCTTAATTTAAGAAGGAATGAATAAAATGATAAATTGGGAAACTGCATGCGTTACATAACAAACCATATAGTACATTTATTTTCACAGCACAGTTAAAAAAAAAATAGATTAGAATGGTTGATGAACGACCAATAGCACATTTGAAAAGAAAAGGGAGTTGACAAAAACAGAAATCCGATTTTCAAATAGGCCTCGAGTAAGGTACAAGTAGCCAAAAACTTGCAAATAGTATGAAAATGCCGTTTTTGATCAAAAAAGTCGCATAATCTTTAAATTTGTAGCAAAATTCGCCTTTTTAGTCGCTGGTGGACACTGCGTTGCCACATGTCTGTCTGTAGAAAAAATGCAAAAGTTACGGCACAATGTCAATTATGGAAGATTTAAACTTAGATAATATGCAAAACATTTAAATCTACAATAAATTTTAAAAATAACCTAAAGACAAACTTGAATTTTTAATAAGTTGTGATTTAACTGAGTATGTATATTCAAACGTTCAACTGAAATCAATAAATAATAAATATTACATGTAGAGGTTTATTTTACGCACTGTGACTTTTGGAAATTAAAGTTTACATAAACGATTTTAAAACGAACTAGTATTTATTGTTCCCGTGTAGAAATTATGTATTTTTATTGCGTTTTGAGTATTAATGCAATTTCTCAGAAATGGTCCGTTTTGGATCTTACTGCTATATAGTTAAATTTTTGAAAGTATCGTTTAGAAAAAAAAAAAAAAAAAAAAAATGGTAGGTTTTTTTCTTTAACTAGGGGCCAAGGACACCAGACTCGCTACGCTCGCTTTTCGTATGAGGCATTCGGCCCCTAATAAGGCTTATTCGTAAAAAAGACATAATTTCAACAGACAAATCCCAAAGATTGGATCAGATAGAATGTTACTGAGCTACACATTGCTTGGTTCTTGCATGTTCATTGGTACATAAAAATTTAAACTTCACACTACAGTAGACCCCCTCCCCGGAACACGGAAGCTATTTTGTTATGGGAATCCGTGTTGTACGGGTCCTGAGCTATACTCCGCCTGGAGTGCGGACTCCGCTTATAATCGCTGGAAAAATTATTTGCACTCCTCAGAAACACAATGATATTTAATGTTGCCATTCAAAAGTTATATTAATTAGGAGCTAAAGCGTAATAAAATCAGAACATCTGTTTCAGCTGTATTTTTAATAATGTAAAACCTATTGGACACCTTGCGAATTTGCCACCCATGGCGATTTTTCATTATTTGGCGACTTGCGTACATGTAAAGTTAATAAAAGCTACGGAACAGATAGGATAGCTGGCCACCAATGGCGACTTTTCATTATTTGGCGATTTACAGATGCTCACAACCTATAATTGCTGTTCATTTAAGGTTACCGGAAAACTTATCCATACTTTCATTTACATAATCGTTTGCAGATTGGCGTACTTAACACCACGAATTATACCATCTCGTCGCGCTAGCAAATATCCAAAGTGTACTATAACTTCTATAATGGTATAGTTAACGCCGCCAAATATTTCTACTGGTAGCAAATAATCCAGCTGGACGAGAACCGGCTTTAAAATAATCTGCATTTTAATTATTTTTCATTTTCAAGATATTAGTTATTCTGTTTTGGAAAAACGAATAATCGCTAATTCTAAACTCCTGTTGTCTAAGCGAACTTACTATTTGAAAATTGTCAACTTTGTGTAACACATTTTGAGTTACTTATTTCATATAGTTTTTGTTTTGGCGTAAAATGGGCGTAATTCTAACTCATGTTTGTAAATTTCACGTGATTCTAGATACTTGGAAACGCTTTGTTGCAAAGGAATGAATGATTTTATGCCAAATCTGGCAACCATTATGTTTATTTTTTCAGTTTATTAATATCTTCCAAAATAATTCGATTTTCGAAATTTAAGTCAGCTTAGCAGGTTTCTCGGAATTAGCAGCCAATCGAAACTCAAATCCCCACAGCTTAGGAGGAGATAGGCGAACAATCTCTTGAGAGCGGCGGCGACAGCGGCCTTTACTTTTTTTTTTTTAGAATAGAGAGACAACTATTAAGATTTTTTGTTTTTCACGTTAAAATATATCTCAATAAAACAAACTAGGATCTCAGTGAAAAATTTACCTTATTCGCAACTAAAATACCGTGAAATTTTTACATGTATTTTGTGTGTATTTTGAAATTACATGTATTTTGTAATTTGCATTTTTTTAAATTTAAGATTATTTTGTATTTTAGTGTGTTTGAATCAATATATTTTGTATCGAAAATACATTTTCGATGTATTTTGCGTAACTCTGATTATACTAATGTTAATGAATACTATACTAATGTTAATGAATTTAAATAAACTGAATACTAACTAACAGACAAACAAATACTATTCGATTTGTTTAAAAACTAGGAAAATACTTCAATCGAACACAAGTGGGCATGAGAAGTAAAACAAAATGGCAATATTTGCTCTCCTGTGGGAAATTACTATTGCCAGAGACGAAGGATAAAATTTAAGCGTTCCAAAAATGAATATTCAGTAATTAAAATATCCCTACACGGGAAAAGTTGGACCCTAAACTTGTTTTGTATACCCTCAATCAGATACGTGAATAAAATTCTTTCATTTTCTGCATTAATGATAAATTAGTCCTTTGGCTTCAAAAATAACTATTTTTTAACATAAAAGAACTACTTTTTAAAGGCTAAATTAATAATTTTTTGGAGCTCCGCAAATACACTTCAGCTAGCAATGGGTATCTAAGAGAATAATGAAAGAACTTATTGTTTTACTACTGAAGTTCTACTTATAACAATAAATAAGTACAGTTTGTTCTCCTACATTGAAGACCATACATAGGTTTTAAAATCGCGGAACATAATTCATTTTGAATTTAGTACCTGGAACGTTTAGTAAAATATGTTAATTCATCAGCTTTGAATAAGTTTTAAGATCACAAAATTTTGTCCATACTTTTCAGCACTGGTGGTACAGACTTGTGCCTATTGTATACAACCACTTTTCCAACTTTCCAGGGGTTTTGCAAGGAAGCCCTTTAAGTTACAAAATATACAGGTTATCCGTTAAGTCATATTAAAATATTTATTAGATTAAAAAAAGAAAAAAAAAAGAGGGGACATTTCCAAACTGGCCTATTGCTGACGTCTCCGTACTCAGCCTTTTACCTAAGTCACCCTTTGTCGCACTCAAACAGAATGAGCATCATTCTTTTTATTATGGCGTGATGCTTTCTTATTGCAATGCTTGAAATACGGTATAATGTCGCACATGCTGTACCCATCAATTATGCTTATAAAATTTTTGAAAAGTCAATTCAGATCCTCACATTCTGAATGTTCGTCTTTTCCGCAACAGACGTGGATGGATGCGAGACGTTTTTAGCGAGGCGAGACAGAGATACAGCTTTTTTGCGAGACGAGATAAAGCTTTTCGGCTGTTTTGCGAGAGACCTACTTTTTGTCTCGCGTCCATCACTACAAACAACGTAGTTTGTTAACGATTATTTGATGAATTCCTGCTCTTATTTTAGGGTATGTATAAAGCTAGCTACAAATCTACGAGTAAAGCTTACACACACACATATATATATACATATATTCATATTCTTGCGTACAGGAAAGAAGACAAGGCTGGAATCACAAGTCGGCCTTGCACCGGGTGGCAAAACCTTTTGGTACAGCCCTGAACGTGAGGTAAAACATGCATTCAACTACCCCATTTAAATCGCATAAAAGCCGCAGCCTCACAATCACGAAAGAATTTGTGAAAGTAAAATTATTTAGCTTTTGTTAGAGAAATGGTAGTAAGGTCTCTAGTAATAACTACTCTCGCAACCACAATTTCAGCAAGAATGTGAAACGCCTTGAAAGGGGCGAACCACAATAACAGTGGCTAGTGAAAATTTTTTGTAAAGATGTCTGACTTCGGTGCACGTAGCACCCTCGCGAAAAAGGAATTTTCACGAAATATTTTTTAGAGAAATGACGACTGATGTATCAAAATCACAACTTTGCAGGAACAAAAAAATTACAGTTCAATCTTGATAATCCGCCATATATGCAGGCGTGCCAAGTTTCCAAACTTGAAAAGCCAGAGATTTTTTATGCATATTCTTTCAACATAAAATGCACCCATAATATACTTTTCTTAACTGTCACGTGTATGCGTTTCCATATGAACTTAGTATCATATTACTTGAGCTGTATAATGTTATTCAACATCAGCAAAAAAGAAATATCCGAAAATATAAAACAATTATAAAACATATGATACAAATTATTCATATATAAAATTTATGTAGATGTAACACATAAATGAAGCTAAAGAGCGGGCGTTCTTGTTTACATCCGCGGTGGTCCGCAGATCGAAAGACAATATGACCTGTGTTTCCCAAGAGTGCCGGATTTCTGAACAAGCCGGACTGATGGATCGCCGGATTATTAAGAGTGTACTGTAGTGGAAATGATTGTAATTGTAACCGTAATGCGTTAGTTATTCTTTCCCTGAATTAAATATTATCTTTTTTTTTAAACTAAATCGAAGTCTTATACCAGAGAATAAGTATTCAATTTACCTTAAAATCTAGGATAATGCATCCAATCGAGCAGAATTGGGTATCAGAGATTAAATAAAATGGTAATATTCACTCTTTGCAGAGGGAAATTACTGTTGTCAGATGAAGGATATTTTTTTTTCTTTCCAAAAATAAATGTCTAATCATTAAAACATCACTATAGCGGGAAAAGTCGAGCACAAAAAAATGCTTGACATACCCCTAAGCAGCTACGTGAATAAAATAACTTCATTTCTTATTTGAATGATAACTTAGTTCTTTAATTTGAAAAATAACTTTTTTTTTAAACGTAAAAGAAGTATGTTTTGGAGGGAAATTTTTTTCTCTGAAACTATGCAAGTACCCGGTTTTATCTGACCAGGTCGGATAAAAAAGGGGAGCTCTATGGGAATAATGAAAAAACTTATTGTTTTACTACTGATGTATTTGTTTATAACAATAAATTAAGTAACGTGTGCCTCCTACATTGAGAATATACATGGTTTTCAAAATCACAGCGGCACTTGCCGTCTATGGGCATTGGCCACTACAGAGGCAGGAAATATCGGATACTTTATTATGGGGCGCCCTATGGGTGGCCCATGCGGCCAAAATTCCCTCTATGAAGGAAAGAACCATCTAACAATCAAGTCCAAGCCGGGAGTCGAACCCGGACCCATGATCGTAGAAAGTAGAGCTTATACAATCTAGAGCGATGGTTTTATCAATTGGAGAAACGAAACCTAGTATAAATTTTAAAGATGGCCACATTATAATAAAAACAGAATTTTTGTGAGGAAACGGAAAAATATTCTTTCCACCATCACCTCAAATATTTTTTGGCTATGTGCCTGACATGACAACCGACTTTGTTCATATGCAATTTTTTTTAGCATAGTAATTGCATTTTTTTCTCCCCGCTCGAAGCAAGAACAATCAATTCATTCCCAGGTTTTTGACAAATGACAGAATTTATCACTAAATTACTGTGGCTCATAATATAACTCATTACATAACGGTTTCAGATCGTTCTATTACGTGATGGAGGAATAATAATATAAATTATGAGGAGTCAAAGACAACTAAAAATGGTGAAATATTTAAATGCTCATCTGCAGTTATACGTATCATAACGAAACAAGAATTCCCTTTAGCACTCGCTGATTCAACTACTCATTGACTCTGGAATGTTCCTGGTTGTACCATTCCAAAACAAAACTTATGCGATCGGCTTGATATTTTTCTATAACTGTGTAGAAAAATATTTTAAAAATCTGAGGTACTTTAAAAATCTGAAAATCTCCCTTTCGCAGATTTTTTGTGCCCTTTTTTAAAGGGGGGGGGCATTTGTAACTTCGAGAAATATTTTTATTTCGGTAGAAAAAAGTTAAAAACTTTCGGATCCATGTCATAGTTAGATTTTCAAACGTACCGATTCGCAATTTCTACAATTTCAGTAGTGAGGTCAGTTTTTGAAGTAGCTCTTCTTGAAATTATTCAGATTTCGTTTGCATGTTGGTATGCATTTAGAATTAATTTAACAACTTAAGTGGCAGCAATGTTACTTCGGTAACTAATATTACAAACTGAATAAGAAATTACTTATGCTATTGGTACAGCTTGGATATTTGTCACCACGGCGAGATGCAATACATCGCGGCGCTATATGTGCCAATCTGACAAGGATTGTTATAAGAATACATGAAGAACGGTTTTAATGGAAAAAATGACAGGAAATGATTATCGATTACGCACATGCGTAAATGGTCAAAGAATGACCGTAGAATGAAAAGTCGCCACTGGTAATAAACATTCAAGCTATTCCTTATTACTTTCCGAACAGGTACCATGTAAGGAAAGTATTGTAATCATGAAAAAATTCGACTCGCATTTTTCAGCATACATTCAGTTTTTTTATTCTTCAAAAATGGACATATTTAGTCGCTTGTTTTACAAAATAATGTCAGTAAAATTTGAATAAACATTTTATGCGGAAATGGGTATGTTTTTAAGTAAAAGTAAGAATAAATAAGATGATTTTTAAAACATGCAATGCATTATCACCTACTCTTTGCCTATTTTTCTCGCCCTCCCCTGCAAATGCTTCGCGACCCCCAAGGGGGGGGGCGCCCCACCGGTGGGGAAACGCTGTTCTACAGCAAAAACAGTGCAATAAACTGTACAGAAGCTGTTATTATATTGAAAAAGAGCAATACCGTATGTACTTATAGTACATATGTATGTAATGTAAAAATTGAATGTAGTCTACAGTAAAAATTAGGGGGGGGGGGGAAATCGGCTCGAGCGATATTTTCTAGTACATACAAGATTTTGGAGCTGTGTGAAACGGAGAAAAATGTCAACAAAGAATGCACGGAAAATGCAATTCGTCCTTTTCGTTCTAGGCCGGATCTAACTTCCAGCTATCCAATTTCCTGGAATTATTTTTTCCATAATTCTCACTGCTTTATCAAGCATTGGAGGTTTAACGAAAATCATGAAGCCCAATAGCCACCGCAGCATTAGACTCTCCGGTGTAAAAGAACGTTTTGTTAATTTATTTAGTTTATTTCTAATTATAAATGTTTACTATTAATGCTTTTGAAAAGATATTTAAAAAAGTGTTTCAATACTCTGATGCTATTTTAAACAAAAAGAAATGAACAGCGATATTGGTTTGTTGTATTAAACAAAATTTTACTGCATCAACTAAATTTTAGTAGGCGTTGTTTTAACCAAATAATTTTGTTGGATGGATTAATACTTGGATGAACTGAATCAATGAAATATGTTCATTAAGCAAAATTTTAACTTTGGCAACAACAAGAAACCATTTTTTTCTCTTTCGATAGGTATATTTCAGCATACTTTTCAAGTAACTTAAAGATGGGGGATATTGCAATGATCCATAGACGTTCAATGGCTATACTGAAAAAAATGTTTTGTTGATTCAACAAAATTTTGGTTCTATTTCAAATAAATATTTTTGTCGGATCAAATTTTTGTTAATTCAACGAAATACGTCCTTAATTTAACCAAAATTTCGCTAAAAACCAACCAAATCATTCGGTTGAAACAGTGCCAGTGCCAACCAGTTTTGTTCATTCAACGGAATTTTGTTGAATTCAACAAAACTTTTTTTTTCCCGTGTACTAATTACATACTTAAAAGTGGTCAATAAGAGTATGTGGGGGGGGGGGAATAACTATAGCTGTTATAAAACACGTGTCTTGTTCGTATTAAATAAAATACTCATCAACTAGACGGAAATTAAATTAATGGCACAAAGTTGGAAGTCGTAAAACTGTAACGCTGCTCACAGCAGAGCACGCAGTAAAAAGTCTAAATTTTATAATCGGCAAGAGTTACGAAATTTCCAAAACAGCAGTAAATTAGATTATGTTTTATTTAGTACCTGCCAAGAGCTAATTCTTTAAACAGGAAACCTCCAGGCAGACGAAGATTCCCTTCTCCCAACAGGGTAATTTATAGAAGGAGAAAAAAAAAAAGAAAAGAAAAACTAAATTTGGGGAGTAAGAAAAAGCGGTTTTAAATATTAAAACACTCATGGTTTAAAAAAAGAAGAAAAAAAGGAGACTGAAGAAAGCTCCTGGAGTTTTGAATTGGATCTCGTAACTAATTTTGAGAATTTTTAAAAATTATGTTTGCGAATTAAAAAAGTAGACAACATCTTTGAAACAATAGATCATATTTCTCGAACAAACGAATTTCAGCGATCAACTTACAGGTGTAAAGAAACATCTCGTGTGATAGCTCGTTTGTTTATCTGTATGTAAAAAGGTAAATCACACAGTCGATCACTTGCGTATTTCAATAAAATTATCAGCTGAATTGTAGCATGCAATGCTTCTTAATTCGCATTTATTTCAAATATTAGAAGTATTTTCCTTTAAAGACAAGTATTTAGCGTGTGATAAAATTCATCTTTATTCCCCAACATTTTTGAATGACATGTGGAATTTCATTTGAAAGAACTCTTCCTCGGTTTTTAAAAATAATTTCAGTAAGGTAATCTTGAAAAGTGGTTTCCCCCAACACAACTAAGTGTAAGTTTTAGAATAAAATAGAACGAATAAGTAAAATAATAAGTGCAATTTCTTATTCTATAAGACAAAAGTGTGTTCATATCACATTTTTTTTTAGTTAGTTTGAAAAAATTCACAAATGTCGCAAAGCTTAGACCGCACAGGAATAGCAATGTTTGCGACAAAGTATAATCTGTCATTTTCGCTCTGATTATCGGCGAAAATAATATTCGGTCTGATATTGTTACGAATAAATCTTGGGATGTTCTGCCGTTCAAGGGTTAAATGTAGTTTAAAATTTGCATTTTGTTGCATCAAAATCTGTTAACTAGAACGTGAGAGAAAGTTTTAGGTGTAACCATTGCTTAACATACGGTTTCCTCGAATTCACCAAAAATATTGGTGCTAGTGCTTAGCTGACCTCACTTTTAGGAACTTGTTTTTGGCACCAAATTCGGCGATATTTCACCAATGGGGGTCTGTACTGTTTGTTTTCCTGCATTAGCATTACGCAATAACAGTATTGCTGATTTGCATTTCTATGATGCGAATTAAACTCGCGATTGATGGGAATTTTTCTGGATTCTCGAGAAATTGCAAGCGATTTTGGCCAGGGAATCTCTGAGAAGTGTCCAAGTAGCTCTATATGACACAGTTATGCGAAATGTCCTCTACCCTGATAAACAACTCCTCTCCAGAAATTTAATATCTCACAAACACATAATCAATATTTAACTAAACATAATGCAAAGCTTTCAAAGTTTAATACTTAAATGTAACTAAACTACAAACATTAGAATAAAAAAACTTAAGGATCATACCCAAAGTGACGAGTCTCTTTAAAACTAACTGGATTACCACGAAATTTCCTTTACGACGAAGAAAGCACGTTTTCACTACGAAATCGGAAAACCATACTACATGAATACGAGCTCGGAACGAATTTAAATTCTGCGTTAAATAAAAAATGGCACTTTATTTTTTTCACCTATTTATTGTTAGCGGAAATCCAACAAATATTTATTCAAACGATGTATGTTTCACTTATTTTTCTTAATTAGAAAAAGCATTGTGCGCTTTATGAAATTTAAAAGAAAATATAACTTTCACAAATAACTTCAGATTTTTTTAAGTCCACCTCAAAAGTAAATAACATTTTACGTATAGTTCTACCTTATGAATCACATATGCATAAAAGAATTTCTTAATAACAAATGTTTCGAAATATCTAATCATTATCTCATAATGATTTTTACTGACCTAAATGCTTTTTGCTGCTTTGTAGGTTAATTTACAATTATTATGAAATAGGTCTAGCAACCCGTTGATTTAGAGTTAATTCTTAACAGAAATGACGCGTTTTTCCCACATCAAAATTCAAATTTAACCATTGACACCCGCAAAATATTTGAAAATTATATAAATTAACATGTATGTAACAGTGAAAGGAAATTTATGGCGCAGACTCTTTTTTCCCTTCTCGGCAGGCATTTAGAGAAAAGGAGGAAAACAAATTTTCCTCTACTTCGGTATCTAGGAGTTCTTTCATCACAGATTTTAATAATGTCGTTAGTTTATTCAAATAATAAAAGTAATCATTTTGACCTCGATACGAGGAGTTTTCAAAAAATTAATATAATACTCCATGAAAACGTATTGCAAATTTAAAAAAGGTTATCTTAATAAATACATTTAACGAACAGAAGAAAGGAGGTGGGGGGAAAAAAGGAAAAGATACTACCAGCGAACTTAGTGAAGAGAAATGTGTTAAAATCAAATAATCTGCACTTAGCGATATTTTTTTAACAACGCAAATTATTTTTCAGTCAAAAATAAGTCTAAATAGCAGGATTTTAAAATTAACACATAAATTAATAAATTCGAATATATTGGAGCACCTCGTTTCTCATCCAATTAGATGAATTATTAAAAGAATGCCTCGACATTTGTCATTAAATCATTGTCAACGTTGTTGCAGGATTTTTATTTTATTTTTAACAAATACTATTAAACTTTAATACGAAAGTGAGAAATGCTATCATGATTATTCCTAAAAAGTCCTTTGATCAAGGCATCCCCCTCCCGCCGTAGGCAGTTGCCCCTCATGAGAATGCTTGCATTGGCTCAAAACAAACAAAACATGATTATTAAAACGGCTGGAAACACTGCAGTTACAAAAGCGTTTTTTAAATAACACCCCCTCCCCCCTCCCGGCGATAATCAAATTTTATGTCGTAGATATTTGTATACTTAAATCTTAATGCGATAAAGTTTCTATAAGTGGAAAGGTAACGACAAATTATTTCTTCGGTGGTTTTTCACGCATCTAAAACATCTCTTCACTGATTGAACTTAAAAAGAAAATACTCATTTAAATTTTAATTCGAGAAACTGCCATTGAAAAAAAAAAAAAAAAATACTTACTAAAAACACTCGCTCTGGATCGACAAGAAAAACCGAAACTTCCATTACTTAATTTCTCACTCCATTTTCACAGAAGAAATTTAAAATTACTAATAGCATCATTACATTAAGAATATCAACCCACATCACTTACCGCTCCGGAATGTACCGTCAACAAGTCCGCTTCCCTCCCGTTTGAATCGCTAATGGTATCGGAGGAAGTATGAGCTACGCTAAATCCAATTCAGAAGAGCGAAATGAGCGACAACCAGTGAGGCGCGCGGGTTAAATACTCGAAAATAAATGTCTATGATAATGGAGCGTCGGGGCGATCAGACTAAACGCTATTATATGCTACCACTGACAAATTCATCCTCAAAATTCTATAATTGCCCTTTGATATATGCTGGCTCGTGTTCTAAACCTCTAATGAAGTACTATTTTTAAATGGGTAAATTTATAGTCTGGGATATGTACCTCGATAGAGCGAAACTGAGAAGCCTTACAAGCATGCATGACCTAAATGTGGAGAAAAATTTTAAGTAGGGGTGATAGGGATATCAAATTAAAGGGGCCCCAGCGTTAAAGTACTCCGCGCGTGCACAAAATGGCAGACGTACAGATTATGGACAAGTACGAGGAGGATGAAACCGTGCAGAAGGAAGTTGTGTCTGGTGCACTGAATATAAAGCACTTTCCAAACAAAAATGAAAAAGTAGCGATAGAGAAAAATTTACTTTGAACGATACTGCTGAGATTTCAGAAAAATACCTTTGGATAATTTAAACAATATTTTGAGTACTTATTTCAATTTACATTGCTCACTCATCCCTAAGTGGTACAGAATTAAAGAGTGTTACCACCCTTTTAGGACACCCTGCATCATGTAGAACGACAGTTCTACTAGTGACGCAGCCAGCCCCAACCAACCAACCGTAGAATTTCGCGGCACTTATATATTACAGCTAACTTTTCCATTTTTAAACGTTCTCTTCTGGATCTCGGAATACGCTCTAACGAATTTTTTTACAATTAATCTATGATTTTAATCCGTGCCAAATTCGATAAGTGACGTCGCCGGTTAAGCTAGGAAACCTCGTTTTTTTTTTTTTTTTATTTAATCCAGTTCAAAGAGGGAACTATTTAACCCGCGTAAGAAAATACGGAAAATGATCTTGTTTCAGAGGCGGTAAACAAGGCAGGGAGTATGAATACAGTGCTGTTGCCGGACGCGAAAAGAAAATGTTTTTTAAGGATAAGTAGGCTCTTAATATTTTTTTTCGGGGGGGGGGGGTTCAATTAATCATCAATTTTCATCACAGTATTCCAAATTGTTATAAATATGCTCTGGACAAAATTGATGCAAAGAATTGACCTAAAAAATCTAAAGGGAAATGACTCTGCGCTCAATCTCAATCCATGATTTCATACACACATAATAATTCCGTTCATTCTTCCTTTTGAATATGTTATCCTTTATATTTTAAATTAGTCACTCTTTTAATAATATTTTTTCCTTTTGCTTTGCGCTCTCAACTATCCCAGATGTCAGTAGATCCGTGACAAGATTTGTACAAGTTAACTTCTATCGTAAACCAGTTTGGTCTCCGACAGCTACTACGTTTCGCTTCCGATTTCTGACCCGTTGACTTCAGTTCTATCCCCGACGTCGCATTTTTGCTAGATGAGCTTTGTGTTACTGTAGTTTTTGTTTTATATCATTTTAAAAAATAATAACAGATTATTATATACTTTACTTATTTTTTCTGTAATTTATTTTGCTATAATTAATAATTAAAAATAGTTAAGTGTGATATATTTGACAGCGTATTTCATAATTAAAAGAATTGCTTAAATGCGTAAATCTTCTTTAGAAAATAAAACGAAAGTAACTGTAATGGAATTTAAAAACAAATCTTTAAAATTCCCAGCAGGGCGTCACTCAAAATTTGATATCATTATTTTTAAGACCCATATTTAAAATTCATAGAGCTATAAAGTAAAATGCTGCGTTACAAATTTTTAACCAGTTAAGGGTTTTTGCATGGGGATAATATATACAAGTATTTAATAATTAATTAAATACGGCGAAAATTTTTAACATGTAATTAAGCTTTTTTTTAAAATCTTTAAATCATTTTACGGACTGGATCCAGCCCGCAATCCATTAATGCTGACAATATTTTTAATAAAAACTTCAATGTTGGGCGATCCATAATATGAAAAATTGTGGGCAGGATTCTTTTTATGTCTGCTAGCCAATTTGCTGTCACCAGATTATTAGCGAGAAATTAATCACAATTAACGATTAAAACTGTTCAATCATGATCGCTGATTAAATTCGTCGATCGCGATTAACCTTTTCGCGACCGGATGGGAGGGGAAAACATGCGCTAACAGCTGCGGCCGGCACTCTTTCGCGACTGTCTGTACAGGCCCAGAGGGTTTCTTGCTATTAAGCCTAAATCTTAATACGATGAGGGTTTCTTGTTATTAATATAATTAAGTTGCCGAATTATGAACGCACTTTTTAATAATGCTTTCTACAGCAGCGGTTAACTTAGGTGCCCCCTCCATCACATTTTTCGGCATACATTCAGTGCTTTATTCGTCAATCATGAATTTTTAACGGAATATATAACACTACACTACTATACTACAAAATAATGTTATTACTAAAGTTTAAATGAACATTTTAAGTGAAAATAGATACGTTTTTGAGCAAAAATAAGAATAAATAACATTATATTTCAAAACATGCACCACTACTTGCTCCTTGTTTATTCTCGCCCCCCCCCTCCTTAAACACTCTGCAAGGTTCCCAAACTTTTATTCCTCGAAGACCACTTTCAAAATTTTACTGGCTTTGGTGGACCCCCTGCTGCTACATTTCTACCATATTCCCAACTCTCGTCAAAAAACACTTTGGGAATCACTGCTCTAGAGAGTATGTATATATACGGCATATACTTTATACGGGAGATCCTGAGAAGGTGGTAATACGCAATTATTCTTGAAATAAGTGGGCGATGTAAATAGAAAAAATGTTCAATATAAGGTAGGAAAAAAGACTATGTAAGAAAAAATTTCCTCTCGTTAATTTTTTTTAAAAGTTACAATTTTTAAATTTGTGTACAGACCACCCGTACAAAAAAAAAAAAAAATCCCAATTAGTTAAAATGTGCCCTATACCTAATGTGGTGATGTACAAAAATTCAGCCTTTCATCATGAAACGTCACAGAGATGTCTTCAAACAAAGATGATCAGAGGCTAAACATAACATGAATTTGAAAGGAAAAATTTAATGCCAGAGTGCGAAAAGTGTTTTCGTAATTTCTGCAACACCACTGGAATGTGATCATCCGACGTGATTTTTCCCCCGGCTAAAAAAGTGGTTTGAGTCAACATTTATTTATCTTCATGTCTCTGATACTTTTTAGGATATAATTCTCAAATTTTTTTATGACTTCATTAGTGCACGGGGCACATTTTACCAACTGGGAATTTTTTTGTACGAGGGGTCGTATACAAATTTAAAAAGTAACTTTTAAAAAATTTACGAAAGTATTTTTTTTCTTAACATAGTGCTCTTTCCTACCTTATTTTGAATATTTTTTCAAACTACATTGTCTACTTATCTCTAATAGATGAAGAATTAAAGCGTATTACTACCTTTTTGGAACATCCCATATACTTTTATATCTGTATAGTATTTTATTTACTTAAGTTATTTTTTGTTGAAATACATATTTTTACACACTTTATTTTCAGTATTTACTTACGCTTTTAATAACCATTACACATTTGAAAACTAAATAAGTTACTTAATTTTTTTAAAGCATTCCAGGACGCCGGCACAAATGTGTGACGTCTGGAAAAAACGCTCTAGCACACGCCAGCGTGCAAGAAAAGCACCTGGAAATGAGTGCTTTTCTTGCTAGCAGATATGGGTGACAGTCGGCGGGAAAGGTTTCGATACTCAATCGTTAGCTTTCAATCGTCAATCCTCATAATTTTTCTCAGTATAGGAAAACGGTCGACGGCAGTTTTTCCGATGGGTGCGATATTCAGAAGTCATCCACCTTACGATGTCGTGGCGCCACTCTGCGATAGGTACGCTCCTGTCTGTATATAGTAGAGGAGTGCCCGAAATCGGTATCGGTAGATATTCGAAGAAAAAAAACATCCGTATCCGTTTTTTTTTTTTTTTTTTTTTTTTTTCTTTCCAGAAGATCTTCCATGGATCTTAATGACTTTTCAGGATACGACAAAGAAATAAAAGAATCAAATTATTCTGCTATTATTTTTTGTATATAAACATAAATTTTGTTTCTTAAAACTTAATAATTGTTTATTATTCTAAAGCGATTTTTCTTGTTTAGCACAAAAATCCCTCATGTATTACTAATTTACAGCTGTTAGCATGGTTTACTATTGGTACGCTTTTTGAAGCTAACAGTATGATTTTTGAATCTCTACATGGGGGACTTCATTTTCCCCCTCTTCGAACCCCCACCACCAATGGGTAGGGCCCGACTGTAACATTTTTGTGCCCAGGGTACTTTTCAAATTTTGTGCCCCTATATATAGCACACAATTTTTTGTGGACCTACGTATAGCTTTAAACTCAACTTTTCGGCCTATTTTTGCATGTGTGCCCAGGGCAAGCACGTATTCAAAAGGTGGAGTGGGGTTCCAGGGGATCCGGACTCTCCCCCCCCCCCGAAATTTTGATTTTTGTTACTAAAATGATAATGCTATAGTCTTATTGTGAAAAATTCTGCCTTTTGTACCGTTAAGACCCCTCCAAAATGTTTTTCTGGGACGTGCCACGGGCTAGGCACGATAGTCAGGGCCTGCTAATGGGCTCCATTTCTTATTCCTATAACCGAGAGTGTAATTTTCCTAAAGGGAGCTAAAATATTTCCAGGAAGGGCTTAGTCCCATCCTAGTTATATGCCAATGTTATTTACACATAATTATTCATGATTTTTAATGTTACAGTACACACAACACCATGTTCCGAAACAAAATTTCTTTTTTAAAGTTTCTTAACTAGCAGAAGTGTATCGTTTATTACAATTGTCTAGTGCAGCTCGTGAAGAGACATCCTAAAAATCTTCTGATAATTCTATTTATGTACCGAAATCGCATGATTTTTTCCGAGCTACTGTCTTAATGAGACAAGAGATTCTGTACATTTGAAAACCTACTTGGTTTGATAGTCGATATATTTAATGAAACCTTTTAAGATCTTTTAAAACTGTAACTTATTACAATTTTCAACTCGCGCAGTACACAGGTGGGCTATTCCATGTCACATATGGGACAGAAATATAAACTTTTTTTTATACATAATCATTTGTTAAACATATATATCTATTTTTTTTTTTTTCAGCTAAACCTAATGTATTGAATTGAAAATATAGAGATTTACCTTAATTTTAATTTGCAGTTCATATTTTAAAGGTTCACGAGATTGTAGCTAGAAGGATTTATACAAGTGTCACATGAAGGACAGAGATATTGTTCAACACGTGATGCTTATATAAATGCTCCTAGTTTCAAACTCATGAACCATAAAATTTTATACTATACATTAAAAGTAAGGACGAGTCTTATACTTTTATTTCAGCATATTAGATTTACATAAAAAAAAAAAAAACTGTAGCATGTTGAAAACAATTAAAATGTATCAAGCAAAGTTAAAACCCAAGTCCCACACGAGACATGGAATGGCCCAGGATCTGAAAGTTATCATTATAAAAGAATATTTCATACATTGTGCATGGAATTGTCGATTCAAGATGTTCTTCAAAATCATTTCTAAATTAAAACATCCATATCCAGGGATATGACAACAAACGATCAGTTTTCATATCCGTATCCGCGTATCCAACTTTTTAACGACCCGGCTCATCTCTAGTCTAGACGTACGATATATATGAAAGCATTGCCGTTACATAATCATGCAACATCTCGATCACGTAATTTTACAGGAACTGACATTCAAATTGTACACAATCAGTAAATTGATATGGAAATTACAGGTATTTTCCTAGTTTTGACATAGGTTTTCAGTCTGTGGGCGAAAGAAAGTTATTAGTAAATAATGTGCATATTTCTGCTTATATCGCTTATTTAGTCAAAACCTTTTTTGAACACACCCTGTGAATACGCTTGGCTCTTTGTTTTTCATGCGGTTATCGAGTTTAACTTAACAATCTTGAGGATCATCGTACAGCTTCAACGAAAATTCAGCATATTATAAACTTATATTTAGTAATAAATCGCAACGACAATGAAAACGCGCATAATGAAGTTGATACATAAACAATTTTGACAAATTAAAAAACAGTTAAGCAAATAGCTCTTAAAATCGCCTAATTAACGAATTAAAAATCGAATTGTAAAACTAGTACTCAGAGTAAGACACGTGCCTCCATACGTTCTATTAATAACATTCAGCGAACTTATTAAGTACTGTTTAATTAACAATTTAAAAAACACAAAAGATAATTGGTTGAATTTTTTGTTGAAGTTCCTGTTATTTCTTGGGATCATCAAATATAATGAGACTTACAAGACAAAGATTAGAAGAGCTTATGTTTTCTTTGGTTAGAAAAGGTAGTTTTTTAATTATCAAAAGATTTTAATCTATAAGGTTTCCAATTTTCGCTCGTCAGCTCCCTGCCAGTCCTTGGGAAAAAAAAAAAAAAAAAATCAGATACATTTAAGTATATATAGAAATACAACTCAAAGCTATTATTTGAGTACGCACGTTAAAAAGGGTGGACTGAAAGTAAATTAAATGGAACAAGTTCGTCATGTTTTTAAAGCCCGGGTTTCCTGCTCGCGTCGACGGCAAGCGCTCCAATTTGTCAACCGCGAAAAAACGCCCGGGGTCTTTCGTGCGTCCACCAGATCTGGACGACCCCAGCAACGCTCAACGCCGGAAGGAAACCACCTTTTAATAAACGCGTTTGGACGCGTTCTTTGGACGCATTAATCACTCTGGTCGCTGGACGCTTGCAGGAAACCAAGGCTTAAGAGGTACAGTCGACGCTCGGTGGGACTTTACGAGCTAACCAGTAGTCCCGAATACAGTCCCATAGAGAATTTTACGAACAATTTGATTGGTCCCTACGAGTTCCTAAAAACAAGCGTCGACTTAGTACAGTACAATCTGGATAATCACAAGGGACCACACAACCGCCGGATTATAGAAAATTCTGGATTATCAAGATCTCTTGTTTTTGACACAAACTTGTCATGTGCTTTCGTTTGGTCGACATTGTAATACAATCGATAAATACATTACAAAATGCATTAGGTAAGCTAGAAAACAATGGCGAAAGAGGAAGGGAAGCACAAGAGCGGGCTTTCTTGTTTATATCCGCGGTAGTCGACGGATCCGAAGACAAAAACCAAGAGCGCTGGATAATTGAACATGCCGGACTGACCAACCACGATATTATCAAGAGTACCGTATTTTCTTGAGTGTACTTAACCCTTTTTACCGAACAAATATAGCATTGTACCATATGCGGGGGTACAGGGGCGTAGCCAGAAATTTTTCTTGGGGGGGGGGTTACGACTACTGCAACTCATATATGCATACATGCGTGTGATAAAGGAGTGAAGAATATACATTTTGTATGGCAAAAAATTCCTCATGGGGGGGATGACCCTCTAACCCCCCCTTGGCTACGCCCCTGGGGAAAGAGGAGGAAACAATGGGATTTTCAGCCTTCCCCTACACCCTAGCCTAAGGCATAGTGAAAATTTTTTGTAGTATAGTGCAGATTTTTCAGATCTAAGTGCTCAGTACACCGTAAAATATTTAACAGACTAACATAACCCCCCCCCCCACACACACACACAAGTATTCACATGGATGCCACTGATGGAACAGGGGTGGGCGCTAATGAAAAATCAAGCAATTAAGCATTTTGCCAAATTTTTTTAGTCCACAAAAAGGGGGGGGGGCACAGGGATAACAATTATTTTCATCCAAAATCTTAAACTATCGTTACAGTTTCTTAAAAAAGTTGCAAAATGATAATTTACTTTTATTTTTTCCTGCATAGCCAGGTTGCATATGACTTTGAGCATTATTGAGGGAAGGGAGGTAGGGGCAAATCTACAAAATTTTCAAGGGGAGGGATAATGGGAGATCATCATCAGTTTATTTATGAATGTTCACATGGTATACTGCAATTTATACATTGTATGTGCTCAAAAAGATCCGCCACTCGGGACCGTGTCATTAAAAATTTTCAAATAAACATTTCTTTCTTTCCTAAATACTTTTGAAGAAAGTCAAAATGTTAAGAAATTTATTGCCAAGACTGACAGCTCAGTAATAGTAGGAAAAATAAATAACGTTTTCGACCGATAGCGAAAATGCCGTCCCAAAAAAGGTACACTAGGCATACATGTTACAAACTATGCTGTTATAAGCATCTACATCACTGAAACTAACAAAATCAAGACACACACACACACACACAAAAAAAAAAAAAAAGAATTTCGCAATCACGTGACATCAACAATTGGGCCCGAGTTTTCTCACGACAGCCTCCACTTTGACTAAAGAACAACTTCAACGAACAGCAAGAGAAAAAAAAAGTTAAGAGCATCTTACAGGTTATCATAAACTGCAAGAGAATTTACTGGTTGACAATAGAGAAACACGAGAACGGCCGGCGGATGTGGTTAAATTTTAAAGAAACGGCCGAAAGGAAGAAATGAACAGAACAGCCATATTTTGTAAATGAGGTATTGGTACTTTTGACTACAGTTGTAGAGGATTACCCCTTCGCACACATGGGACTCTCGTCTACGAGTGCACAACAAAAAGCAAAAGGGAGGGAGAGTTATTTAGACTAGACAAATTGATTCTAAAAAATAAATTCCATACTATAGGTAAAAGTGCCCTCCTTTTCCATAACTTTTTTATCATCATCATTTTTGTTTAATGTCCATTTTTTTCTAACTATACCTCCTTTCCATTCCTTAAAGGAAGCTTCGAGCTGAACTTAAGTTCATTCTATCGATAATTATTAAATACGGTTTTTAGACAAGGAATTTTATCGGGGGGGGGGGATAAAATATTGTCAAGGCATAGACGCGTGGCTACGTTCCGGTTTTAATATTTAACGCAAATCGTCAAACATTTCACGTGGGGCAAGATCACAACTTGTTAATAATGATTCATACAGGTTAACTAATTTCCATTACAATAGGGAATAGGTTCCAAGTAGATGTCTGCGCCGCCGCCGGGGTCTAGGACGGCACGTCGGCGATGAACGCCGAATGTACACTGCGGCGTACAACTGGCTTCAAAACATTTGAAAGTTTAACAAACTTTCAACTGCTTTTTTTCTGGATACTTCTTAACGCTAGTAACTTGCGAAGACGCAATTTAAATTTTTCAACTGATAATTTTTTTTAAAGTCAATGGCGCTATTTTATTACTTTAAAAACTTTTTAAACATTGTATCATACCTCAAAAGAACATTATAGGTTTGGACTGGTTCATAAGAAGGTTGTGGAGGAGAAAAAAAAAAAAAAAACCGCTAAAAAGCAAACAATGTATCAATCGTATACTAATAACTAAATGTATCGTGAATGTGCCATCTAAACAACATAAACCTATCGCATTTTGATAAAAGCTATTGTTTCAGTTTTGCAGTAGAAATACTTTAAAAATGTACCACAACGACAAGCTCATCTTCAAGAGTCCCCTTAGTGGCCGAGTGCATAGCGCTCCGAATTAGAAGACGGAAGGTGCGTGGCTCAAAACCAGGTCGTATCCGCCGACCTATCCGTTCGGAGTTTTCCGTGATTTTCTCCAAAACTTAAACGTAAATACGCGTCAGGACCCTATAGAAAGGCCCCCGGAGGCCACCCCACCCTTCGGTCTAGAGCCCATGTGTAGCTAATTGACCGTAATCCCACAACAACATCATATTCTAGTTTTCGCAGTCTTAAAAGAAATCTCATTTTAACGTCAATTTATACTTATATATTAGACTTCCCAAGCAGCCCTATTTCACCCCACGACCTCCATTGTAGGTTGGGAAACGGTCCCTAGACTGTTCGCTCCGGAGCGATTTTGCGCGTCTTCGGACGATATCCCGAGTGATTCTACGCGTCTCCGGACGATTTCCCTACAATTTGTTCGCATACCGCGATTCTATATTTCCAAAGGAAAGTAATAATTAAAAAGCACAATCCAAAATAAGAAACACAACAATGGAGGCAAGTGCAGCAGCAGAAGAACATAACGTAACTTCCGATAACTTTTATCGAGCCGATTAAAGTTAAATACTTAATACACTATTTAAATATTAAGTTTAATCCGTGACCTATAATAGGAAAACTAATACAACACGGAAAATAAAATTTAAAAAAATTACTTACCAGGATTAACTTTGATAAGCTTGACGCGCCAATAAAAGAAAGACGAACGGGAAGCGTAATTTACATATCCACATTGATTATGGTCAATGCAGGATAACAGCCAATGAGAGACGGATTTTCGTTGCGCGTGCACTTTAATTGGTTAGCAGACAAGCTTTCTCTAGAGCTGAAAGCTAGTGTCCCTAGTTTCGGAGTTTCATTTGGTCTTTACGCATGCGCTTGCAAACTAGTTATGTCTGAACGAGAGAAGAAAGTTTGCTTTTGAATTCATTAGTTATTCTGCATGCTTGAGAATTTCAACTACTTCGAATTTAAATACGCTTACAATATGGTGACGGATGCCTTACGAAAGCAATTTTTGTGACTGTTTAACGTTCATCTTTATAATAATTCATGTTTTTTTTTCTTAATAGTATCACCTAAATTTAATAGATAATTTTTCAAGTCAAGCTGGTGGAAGTAAAACATTACTAGTGCAGCTAGTATAAAAATAAATGCATTCTTTTGAACGTTATTGTTTTTGGTAAAGTTTGAAAATTTTAAATTATACAATTCCCCCCCCCCCCCGAAACTGATTTTGTTAACATAGCATGAATGTTTATTTTCTATAGATGATATCTCAAAAACTTGCTACATAAATCAATTCCGAATACATTTAATTATTTTTATCCAATTATTTTAATTGACGGCAGAAATTTTTTCAAGGGCTCTTAACTTATTTTTTGACGTAATTTAATTACGAGGGTTTATTATTATTATAAATGGGGTTGGGTGGTGGTAATATTGAAAACCACACCCTCTCAAAAAAGTGTTCAAGTATGAGATAAATTTCCTTTACTAATTTTTCGATATTACATGCAACTGAAATGCAATTAGTTGTTATAAGTTACGCAATCTACTTCGTACAAAGAATAACTTTTTAATGAAGGCTATATGGGAACTCTGACTTGTGCTCAAATAGTTTTTTGGGACTTTTTATTGAGCTCTCTTGCTGCCAGGGTTTAGTCTGTGTATTGCTTGGAATTCCAAAATTTTGCGATTTTTATCAGTTTCAAGCACCTGGCAATCCTAAGACCGTCAAAGAAAAGTTTGTTTGTCAGGCCCTGATCGCACGGCCACTCTTGGCACATGCTTTGGTCACACATGCAGAAATAGGTCAAAAAATGGAGTTTAGAGCGATGTATATGGGCATAAAATTGAACCAGCTGTATATAAGGGCACAATATTTGACAAGTGCCCTGGGCAGAAAATTGCTGCCCAAGGCAGCAATTAGGTTATTGCTGCCCAGGGCAGCAATTAGCTAGTCAGGCCCTGCTGTCTGTCATTCTATCTGTGACGCTTTTTTTGTTCGCGCATCACGTAAGAATAACTTGAACAAATGAAATGAAATTTGGTAACATGATAGGTGGTCATTCAACTTAAACTATAGGAGTCGAATTAAAAATAATAATAATAATAATAATCATTAGATTTTGAGAAAATCGTTTCAAACTGCGTAAATTTTTGTTCGCGCATCACGAAATAACGACTAATGGTATGAAATTTGGTGGCTTGATAGTTGGACACTAAACAAACTACAAGCATTTAACTTTTTTAAATTTCAATTAGATTTTTAGAGGTTGCGAAAATCGTTTCAAGTGCGTAAATTTTTGTTCGCGTATCGAATTTGTTGAAATTTTTGATAGGATTTTGAGATTTTGCGAAAATCGTTTCAAACTGAGTACATTTTTGTTCACGCATCACGTACTAACGACTAAAGCGAATGAAATGAAATTTGGTGACATGATAGGTGACCATTTAACATAAATTATAAGGTGGTGATTTTTTAAAAATTTCGATCGTCGAATTTGTTGAAATTTTTGATAGGATTCAGTCGTCGAATTTGTTGAAATTTTTGATAGGATTTCGAGATTTTGCGAAAATTGCTTCAAACTGCTTTAATTTTTGTTTGCTCATCACGTAATAACCACTAAAGCGAATGAAATGAAGTTTAGTGACATGATAGGTGGTCACTCAACTTAAATTATCACGAAATAACTGCAGGGAATGAAAGGAAATTTGGCTACATGATAGGTAGTTATTAAACTTAAATTATAGGCGTCGACTTTTTCAAAAATGTTAAATTGGATTTTGAGATTTTGCGAAATTTAATTCAAAATGCGTAGACATTCGTTCGTGCATCGCGTAATAACAGCTACAGTGAACGAAATGAAATTAAGTGCATAATAAGTGGTTACTCAATTTAATTGCAGGTGTACAAATTTAAAAAAAGGTTTAATTAGATTCTGAGATTTTGCGAAAATCTTTCCAAAATGCGTAAAAGTTTGTTACTCATCATGTGTTAACTAAAACGTATGAAATGAAATTTGGTGACATATAATACGTGGTCACTCAATTTAAACTATACTATATTTAAACTATCAAATTTTTTAAAAATTCGACTGCTATCCCTTGTGACGTAAGGGATACTATCTAAAGATACTAAGGGATGCTATCCCTTACAGTCGTAAGGGATAGCAGTCGAATTTTTAAAAAATTTGATTAAATTGAGATTTTGCAAAAAATTGCTCAAAATGTGAAAATATTTCCCGATTACGTATAAACCACTGAAGCGAATGAAATAAAATTTAGTATCGTCACAGGTGGTCGCTTAAAGTATAGGCATCAAAGCACTTTTAAATGTTTTTATAGATTTCGAAATTTTGCGAAAACTCGGAACATGTTTGTTCCATTCCTGAAAAATGGCAATGGAATCGAATGAAATTTGGAATTTTGTTGGACGCAAGTTAATTTAAACTCTAAATACCAAAACTGTTTTAACTATTAAAAAAAATTTAATTATACCCTATTAAAAACTGATCTTAATAAAAAATAAATAGAAACTTACCAGAATTGTATCTATTAGTGAGCCTTCGCAGTTAGCGCGGCAGACGAGAGAAAAGTTTAAAGCCTAAGAAAGGGGGGGGCGGGGAGAAGAGAGGCTCCAGAAAAGTTCTAACTCAACAATTTTTCTCTTCAGGAGGTGCCGATTACAAATTCGGTGTCGATTCCATCCGATAATTCTTTGTTTTAGGCTTTGGGTGTTATGCAATAACTCTTGCTGCTTTTTTTTTTCTTTGTCATTAAAAGAATGTAGCTTAAAAATATACGCTTTTCCGTAGTCCGTAGAAAACCAAATTTTCAAAAAAAAAAAAAAAAATAAATTCTGGAGAAACTACGGAGAATCCGTAGAAGTTGGCACCTCTGTGATGGGATTTTGAGAAAACCGTATAACTATTTGTTCTAGCATCCCTTAAAAATGGATTAAGGGAATACAATGAAGTTTAGCAACATGATCAGCAACGATTTAAACAACAAATGTCGGAACTTTTTGAAAAAAGTGAATGAGTTTTAAAATGTTTATTTGCTCTTTTTGATTTTGAGGAAATTGCGCAAAAATTGTTTTGAGGCATAAAACTAAAATATCTATCGTGAATCAAACAAAATTTAGTTACAGGTTAGGAATGACCTCGACTTGAAAAGTTCATTCAACCAGAATAAAACTTTAATTTTTAAATTAAAAAGAAACATTATTTATCACTTTGTTACTATCTAATCTGAAATCTTAACAATACGCAGAAGTTACGATTTTGCTTTCTATTCTATTCCCAATATAATAATTTCATTCTTTGGATGATTACAATGCTGACGAAAATTCAGGCTTTTCGGAAAGTTGCATTACGTACTAAACCGTCAAGGACAGGTACTTCAGCTAGTATATACACACTACTATATACACATGTGTGTGTGTGTACGCACGTACGCATACACCCATTTTCATTATGCTCTTTTTCAAAAATTTTCCCACGCCGTGGCGCGCCGACAGCTTTCTGAGGTCGTTACGCCGCTGCCGCGAATTTCTGTAAGGCGCAGATCTCTAGTTCCAGGTATATACAATACAGCATTGCGATACATGTTCGTAGATTTATCTAGAGGTCTGCGCCAGGCAGAAATTTGCGTCGGCGGCGCAACGATCTCGGGAACACTGTGGCGGCGGCACGCAGCGGCGTGGAAAAAAAAAACGCATAACGAAAATGGGTGTATGCGTACATATATACATATCAGTGGTACATAGATATAATGAAGAGATTTCAAAAACTAAATAACTAATTGATACCAAAATTTACATTGCAGAAGTAAATTATTAATTCCTCTATTAAAATTCGTAACATTTAAAATTTTACTTTTCTTTCTAAAAGAAAAAACCCTACTGTTGACAGTTTATATTAAACTTTTCTCTAAAATTATGCCGCTGATGCGTACAATCGGCGCGCCGGCGTAACAAAGGCGGCTGCAGACTGAATTTTCAGAGGGGGAGGGGGGACATTGAACTTTATAGATAGGTCTATACATTGTCCAAAATATAAATTGAACGCATGAAATCATGAAGTATGCGAATATAAGGTAAGAAAATTTCGGAGGGGGGGCATGGCCCCCAAAGCCCCCTTGCTGGAGCCGCCCTTGAGGCGTAGTACCCGGCAGCGATGGTGTGGTGGAGCAGACCTGTAGATTTATCCAGCCGTCAATAGCTTTTCGTTGACACCCGAAATACGAAGGTCATACACTTTGAAATCGTAAAACTTTACTGTGAAATGGGGGGGGGGGGTGTCATTTTAGTGCACGTTTATTCTTCAATTAAAAGGGATCAAACTCAAAGAAAACACGAGTTTGTGATTTTTGACGCATCTTTCTAATGGCCGGGTAAGCGGCCTACTTGTAAGCTTGACAGCTACGAGGGCTGGAGATGGCTATCATTTTATTATGGGGCACCAAGTAGGCAGACCAACGTTGCCTACCAACATAAGTAGTCTCCTGATTGTGAACCAATTTCAGATGAGTCCTAGCACTTGGACTGGCATCCCTGGAAGTATAGTTTGGACATGATGGCCATTGGAGCCACGTCAGATTTTGCGTGCACTAGTTCCTAGCGTACACGGCCCAGAGAGGACTTCACCCTCCCAAACACTGGCCAAGCCGATGCTGCTTTACTTTCGGTGTTCTAATGGTAACAGAGTTTAATCGACCGATCTGCTGCTAGACATTTCTGATACACAATTTCAGCTAAAGTTTTTGCATTGTGATCTCGAAGTCGACGACAACTGGGACAATTAACCCGAAACCTACGTAGCAAGTATTTCTATTCGGCTATCAGTACAATTTTACATTAATCAGGGGCGAGATGTAGGGGGGGGGGATCATTTAGAGTAAATTTTATGTGAATTTCAGGTGTAAAATATATAGTAGTTGATTACGTAGATAATCCAAGTGCGTGGGGAAGCTTTTAGGGAGTTCGATAATGAAAAAATTCTGGTAGACGGCAGAAATATGAAGGTCCCGGGCTCGGGACTATTGCACGAATATCGATCTAACTGTCTGAAGTTTGGGCAGTTTTTCTCCAGATGTAACGTGAATACGCCTTATAACCCCTTAAAAAGTCCTTCACCCAAAACGCCGCTACACAGATGCCCTTTATGCAGGCTTGCCATAACACAAACATCATAGCAGTTAAGTGAATAAATTTAAATAAGATTTAAAATTGTCAAATTTTACTAACACTCACAACGTGCTTGTGCATCTATACTATAAATTGAGAGGGCCGTGAAATTTTCAATGTCAGTTCTTCCTTAATAATTAATCTAGTTCGAGCAGCATAGTAAATGACACACCTGACAATTGTATTTTCCTTAACAGTCATTTTACAAGGAATCAAAGGGAATTGGATCAATGAAACAGCCAAATACAATAGGTTTTAAACGTCACATAGCTTTGGAGCAAGACAAACAGATGCACGCTCAAATAACAACGAAAATCATGAGAAAAAGTTTTCCTTGACTTTCAAACACTATGATTTATGTACAACAGATTTCTTTCTGAGAGATGGTTTATTGTTTACGAGGATAACTACAGCTACAAATTTTCTAAAACCATTTGTTTGTTAGCAGATGTATGGTATCAGTCAAATGAAAAAGACCTCCCGATATAAATTTTTCTCAACGCACGCTTATTTCTGTAAATTAAATTACTACCCACGTAAATGCTAAACACAAATAATTTTAAGATATACACATTTTTTTTTTCATTAGTCAATATTTATTCATTTTTTACTTGCATGTGGGCAAGAACTAATATCATTAAAAATTAAAAGCTACACAGATAAGAATTTCCATTTTTTTTAAAGAATGAAGAGGTAATAATATTTTGCAAAATCAGTCTGGCTGCATTTTCTTTCATGCTTTAAAAAATTTCCAAGAAAAGTGTTCCAGTAATTTACTTTATTAAAGACTAGTTATTAAAATGAAAATCAAATAAAGAACACTAAATTATAACATTTTGACTTATTTTGTAGAATTAGAATCTACTGTAATCGATTAAAAATGTTTACTTGCAACTTCATAATCATAAGCTATATAAAACTGTAAAATTCTAAAATTTTATATACATTTACACAGGGTGTAACCAAAAGGTGATAATACGGTTTCATTCTTTATCCATTGGAGATAAAGTAAATTGAAAAAAAATGTTCAAAATAAGGTAAGGAGAAAAGACTAAGTTAAGAAAAAATTCTTTTCGTTCCTTTTCGAGAAGTGACATTTTTCAAATTCGTATACGATCTCCGTACAAAAAAAAAAAAAAAATAAATAAATAAAAAATTGTCAATTGATAAAATGTGCCCCATACTCTAATGAGGTGATGGACAAAATTTGAAAACCATATCCTAAGAAGTGCGAGAGATAACGATACATATAAGCTGACAAACCACTTTTCAATGGTTTTCGAAAGTAAAATATCACGTCGGATGATCGCGTTTCAGGAGACGTACAAAAATTATGAAATACTTTTTTGTTCTCTAGTAGTAAATGCTTACACTCAAATTCACGTCTAAGCCGCTGGTCATCTTTGTTGTACGATATCTGTGAGATGTTTTATGATGAAAGGCTGAAAATTTGTCCATCACCTAATAAAGATAACATTCCCTAAGGTAAAGTTTAGAAATATCTCCTCCCCTCCCCTCAAAATATTTGCAACATCACAAGAACTGCATGATTTCAAGCTTAGTGTAATGTTGTTGCTAATATTTCATTTTATTTTATTTCTGAAGAGCGCAGCTCACAACATGAAGGCCTTCAAAATCAATATTTCTTTCAATATTTTACTGTACACTTGCACAAAGTGTATCCAGCCAGACTATATTAAATTATTTAGTGAATGGCATCTTAATTTCATCAAATTCCTAAAGTTGTCACGATATACAGTACTTTTGGGATCAATCCGGGGGAGAAAAGTTAAAATCTACAGGCAGTACGGGTATTTTCTGAAGTGGAGAAAATGTCAAGTAATAACCCTGTCATCTTAATGGATAATAGCGCTAAACTAGTACGAATTTGAGGTGGAGCTGTCAGGTATCACTAGTCTTAATATGAATACAGTAAACAACAGTTAAGCATATGATGGGTCTGAGCCCCACCAGTGGCAGAGCGCACAGCTCTCTGAACTGGGAGACAAGTGCCTAGTTCAAACGTAGGTTACGTCCGTTGACCTAGCCGTTCGTTTTCGCCGTAACTCAGCGTAAATACGGGTTAGGACTAGAGGTCTGCACCACCGTGCCAGGCCGCCGAGGTCTAGGCCGGAGCGCCGGCGAATAACGCCGATTTTACACCGCGGCGTACAATCGGCTTCAAAACTAAATTAAAAAATTGCACCTAAACTTTCAAATGCTTATTTTATTCTGAATACTTCTTAACGCTTGTTACTTGTAAAGATGCAACTTAAATTTTTTGAGCCAACGGCGTAATTTGATTGCTTACCTCAAAGAACATTATAGATTTGGAATGGTTCAGGAGAAGGTGGTGAAGAGCAAATAATGTATTAATTGTATATTGATAACTAAATGTATCGTGAATGTGCAATATAAACATAAACCTATCCGATTTTGATAAAATCTATAGTTTCAGTTTTGCAGTAGAAATATTTTAAAAGTGTACAACAACCGCAAGCTCATACTCTGGAGTTCCGCCAGTGGCCGAGCGCAGGCACTTTGAACTAGTAGGCGGAAGGTGCCTGGTTCAAAAACAGTCGCATCCACCAACCTAACCGTTCGTAGTTTTCCTCCGAAACTTGGCGTAAATACGAGATAGAACCCCTTAGAAAGACCCCCCCCCCCCACCGAGAGCCCCAACTAGACATGAGTTCGGGCTCATTTTTTTAAGTCGAGCTTGATGACTTAATTCGAGGCCGCGATTTCAGCTAATCGATAAATAAGAGTTAATTACTTCATTGATAGAATATCATAAATTTTGCCGTTTGTGCAAATTAAAGACAAATATAACTGAGCTCACGCGTAGCTAACTGGCCGAAATCGCACATCATACGCAAGTCTAGTATTCATAAAAATTCTAGTCTTAAAAATATCTTATTTTAGCACCAATTTATGCTTATATATGTGTATGTACGCATATACCCATTTCCATTATGATCTTTTTCAAAAATATTCCCACGCCGCGGAGCGCCGCCGCGAGTTTCCGTGCGGCACAGACCTCTAGTTAGGACCCCTACGAAAAACCCCCAAGGAGGGCAATCTCCCCCCCCTCGTGCAGATAATCGGCCGTAATCCCACAATAAACCCAGTTAAATAATGTAAATTTAATTTCTAAAATTTACAAAAGAAATAACATAAAACAGCAATCAAAATGCTTACGAGATAAACTAGTGAATCTGATAAATAAAATTGGGAAAGTTTCAATTTCTGAATAAACTTGAAAGCTTGAGAAAATTAAGAAAAATCTAAAGGCCCAAAACAGCATAAAAGAACCTTAGGCTAAGGCCAAAGCCCTGAGATTTAGCATGTCTCAGGGTTATCTTACAGGGGCAAGCACAAGCACCATCAATATCTTTTTGTGTGAACAACTATTAAAAACTTTAATGAAAGCATCCGTAAGCTGAATTGCTGATGGCATTCATTCTGTAAAACTTGTAGTGCATCATTCTACAAATAATTTTATTCACAGTACTGATAGATTAGTAATTCAGTAATACTCTGCTCACCTCCTCCCCAACAGGCTGTAAAATCCTAATAATTTAATTTCTGGTCCTGCTATTTGCATTTTACAAAGAAAAACTCTAATGATGAACAACCTGTATGCTAGAAATTTGTAATTGGCAAAAGAATTAATCATTTTTCAAAAACAAGAACAGTAAAACAGGAAGACACTTTAGTATCTTGCTGCTTTCCCTTCCTTCCAAAAATGAGTGGGAGCAATTCTTGAAGAAAGCATTTTACTTCTCTATAAGTTACCTCTTTCACACAATATATTTAATTTTGTGGAGAACAAATGACTAGTATCCCCTTCAACAACTGTAGTTTTTAACACTATACAAATATGATTACATAATAGAAATAATAAAAAAACAGACTTTAAATAATTTGTCAAAAACAACATCAAGGAAACTCATAATTCCTGATACCAGGGTACTATTTATGTGCTTATAAGAAACGAAGAATTCCACTACTTTGTCTTTGATCATTATCATCAAAAATTGGCTAAATTAATATAGGATTACCTCTAAGATAGCCTCTTTCCAATAAAAAAAAAAGAGTTATTGAAATCAGTCCATGTGGTAAAAAAAAATTGTAGCTGAACATACATGTAAAAATGACTTAAAAAAAAAAATTATATTTCTATTGCACAGCAGCGTTCAGCAATTTCTTGCTAAATATAGACGATATCCCTAAGCTGGCTTCAGTTTTGGGACTTTATTTTCTGGCGACAAATCATCAAAAATGGTTAACTTTGACACCATCTCTTCAGCAACCCTTTAGGCAATGGTTTCGAAAAAGTTTATTTTTTTAGATTTGCTTAATGATATCAGATTTAGACCACATTAATATCAATACCCCTAAAGTACCTCCTTTCTAATGGAAAAAGAATCATACAAATCATTACACACGGTAGAAAACTATTGATGAACATACAATTAAAAAGAAAAAAATTCCAGAAAATTGAAACCTCTTCCTGTTTGAAATATGTTGAAAATGGATTTATTTTTTAAAGGCTTTTGGAAAGCAGTCCTTTTTAATTGAAACATTCTATGTTAACCAAGGGAAAATATTGGTAATAACATATTAAGGCACTAGCCATTTTCACGGATAATTTTTCCTTTCTAAGTGGTGTGAATTAGTGCCAATAATTGAAAATTAGTATACAATTTGAAATAACTTTTCTAAGAATTTGCTAAGAAAGTACTAGGCCACTGAAATGATTGATTCAATCATAAACATCCACCGCTGTTGGTAAGTTAACATGCAGGAACCAAAATTTCTTTCACCTCAAGAGTATCAGAAGAAGGTAAACTATTTAAAACAAATCAACAAGAAAGTTCAAGTATTTCTGCAACGGATATTTTCTTTTTGACACCATGGTCAATATTCAAAGCATTTTTGCTTTTCATATCTGAGAGTGTAAACTTTTAAATATTTAACTCAATTTGTAAAAGACAATGCAAGAAATAAAAATTTTACTACCTAAACAACTCTCATTAATTTTACAATCTCCAATAACTTTAATCAAAGTTATAGAATTAAGACAGGAAAAGTTTTTCTCTCAGGATAATATGGATCAAGCAAGTTTTCCATGTTGGTTCTTCAACAGCCTTTAAGTTTAAACATTAAATTCTTCGCTGCAATTAATTAGAAAACATGTCTTCTAGTTTTCCTTCAACTATCCCTATAAATAATTTTAAAATACCTTATTTGATTATCTTTAACTTAAATATACACTTGAATCTGTTTTTAAAAAACAATGTCACTCCTTGATAAGATAAAACATCTAGTCAATAGTTTAAAATATTTGCACATTTTCATGCCAGCATATTACATAAAATATGTATTGATATTCGTCTTCTGAATGAAGAGGCACCCTTTTTGAAGTAAATCTATTTCAGCATAAATCCTTTTTATCACATGGGCTCTTTATCACCAAGTGACACATTCTTAATATAAGTATTAAAATTACTAAACAATAACATCTTAGGTGAAGGTGGAAGAGGGACACAATCACTACACGCTAAATTAAATTTCTTATAATAAGTGTCTTTTGAGAAACATTGTTTCAGATGATAAATTTAAAAATCCTAAAATGTAAATATATATGAAGCCCAGTAGTGTAATGGTTGTACTGATGTGCCATAGGTTCATGGTTCAATTCCTGGGCTGGGCAAGGTTGACTCAGCCTTTCATCTTGTGAGTAGGTCAATAAAATGAGAACCAAGTTTGCTTGTGGACTGAACACTGAGGCCTCCAGTTCAGGTTCATTACCTGGTAGCAGGATATGCTTGTGCAGTGCAGGCCTTGGCTCTACGTGGGCTGTTAAACCAATGTTTAGTTTATATAAAGTGTGTCCTAAAAGTTCCTATACTCCAACTTATAGAACTTATTGTCCATGGATTTTTTTTTTCAATATTAAATTTTATCATCTGCCTATCATTGCAGATGATTCTTTAGTTTTTATAGTTAGTTTCTTTTCGCTCTGAAGTTTTGAGAGAATAAAGTTCAGCTATTTTGTTCTTCATAGCGAAATGAATTTATCACGCATTCAGAGAATTGTGTTGCTTGAGGCTTATTTTGAATGCAAATTGTATGAGAGATGCAAGTTTGTTTGGTGAAATAAATATTCAAATGATGCAATACCGAGTAGATAGGTCAGCTCGTTCAACAATTTCACAATACAGGTTCAGTGGAAGACCGAAAGTTGTTGCACCAGCCTTTCTGTAAGACATTCAACGAAGAACATTGGAAACTCCTCAAAAATCTGTAAGGCATTTGGCACAAGAAATGGGCACATCCCATGGAACAACTCACAAGGCTTTAAGAACTTTGCACTTTTGTGTAAAAATGGTACAGGAGATAAAGCCATCTGACTTTGAGAAACGGTTTCATTATTGCCAGTGGATCCAACAATATCACTATTTCGGACATTACAGTTTTCTCCAATGAGGCATGCTTTCATTTAAGCGGTTACTTGAACACACAAAACTCTTGCTTTTGGGCGACGACCAATCCTCACTTATAACATGCCATATGAGTAATGAAACCATGGGCATGTTTTAAGATTTTTTCAGCGAGCGACTCATCTCAAAAAATTTTTGGCCACCTCGATCCCTTGATCTGAGCATCCTGGACTTTTTTCTGTGGGGATATTTAAAGAACAGAGTTTATACAGTTTATCCTCAAACAATAGATGATCTTAAAATTGCCATCACTTAAAGTATACAAGAAGTCACTCCCATCATGTTAAAATGAGTTTCTAAAAACATGCACAAACGAGTTTAGCTTTGCTTTCAAGAAAGAGGTGGACATTTTGAACATTTATTATAAATTTAAGTTCAGTATTTTTTCTAAATGATGTTAAAAGTGCTTTTTACCAATAGCATAAAAATAATCTTTTTAAGGTTTGTTATTTTGTGAATAATAAATACATATGTTGACAGTATGGGAACTTTTAGGACAAACACACATATATATATATATATATATATATACATACATACATACAGGGTGTCCACCAATGTCAGGAGGCAAAAATAGTATCATTATTAGCCTAACCGATATAAATAAGTTGCCACTTTACTTAGATCAGTTACTGTTAAATTCTTTCAACCAATCACATAATTTCTCATGACATCATGAAACAACAACCCAACTCTGTCCAAGGGTTGCTAAATACAAATACCTCTTCTGGATTAGCAAAGCTGACAGGCCTGTTTACTTATAAGCTTTCGCGACATGTGGCTTGGCGACCTGCCAGTGGATAACAAAAGTCCTTTTTAGTCGCCAGTGGATACCCTGCATATATGAACTCATTCTGAATGTTATATGAATGATTATTCATACAACTTGTACATGTTTCTTTAAATCATAATTGCAAGCTAAAAGAAACATAACCGTTTTTGGGGATTATTAATTTGAGTTTGAATGTTTGGTTGGACAGATTGATATCGGAGGTCAATCCAAGAATTTCCCCCCCCCCCCCCCCGGATTCCATTTTTGTGAATTTTAACATGCATTTTTGGGAATTTTCATACAATTTTTTTTGTAAAAGTTACTTTATTTTGTTAAAATAATTTACAATAAAAAAATGGTAAGGTAAAAGGCCATTGGAGGGACATTTTGTTCAATCATATTTTTGCAGTGGCATAGCTAGAGGGCCCTTTGTCTCCTGGCGCTGCACCCAAGGGACGCCAAATTGTATATAAAAAATTCCCCCATTACATTTTGACAAATAGGAGGGGGTGCAAAATTTTCAACTATCTCCGGGCACTGAAAACACTAGCTATGCCTCTGTATTTTTGTGAAGGGCCGTTTTAATCGATTGAAATTTCAAGAAGGGGCTGCAAAACTGACTAAAATTTTTGCATTGGTCCTTGGCTATATTACTAAAATAGGTTAATCTGCATTATGCTTTTCTAAAAGAGTTTCTTTTTATCACATACCTATTCTAAATCATTTTTATATCTTTTGGAAATCAGGCACTAGTATCAAATTAACAAGATTTTGATGTCAAATGTCTTTGGACAGAATTCCTGCCAGGAAGTAATGAAAAAGCATCATAAGAGCAGTGGTGTTCCCATGAATTTTGTTCAATTGAGTTACAACTAAATTATACTGACAATATCAAAATATTCCATACAATTCATTTATGCACCCATATAACAGAAACTTGCTTTATAGCGATAAATAGTTTGTTCCCAACAATGATTCTATTATGAAGCTCTGAATATGAAATATAACAAGAACCAATAATTTATAAAAGGTTGTGTACCTTATAAGAGGTGAATGGAGAAAGAAAAACAGGGCTAAAAACTAATAGGCCAAAAAACTATGCATTTCAATATTAGTACTATCTGATGCACCTTAAAATTGCAAGTGTCTTTGAACATCCCCCCCCAACACACACACATTGCTTAATTTTAATGGCTAATTAGCATCAATGAAATTGAACAAACAGCATTCCTTCTTTTCAGTAAGGTTTAAAAATACGATGTGAAAATATGAATGATTAAAGTTTAAAAAAAAAAAAATAATTTATAAAGCGAAATATGCTTGTAGATGTGTTCAGTCACCCAGTGCAAACCTTAATTTTGTCACCCCTTCAGCACGGTGCCGGGGCATGTGTCCTGCTAGTGTTAGCTTCCCTCTAATCACAGTCCTGGATGCATTAAAAATATCTCTAAGTACAAATATATATGATCATTGGTACTTGCATACTAATCCTAATGATTTTCTCAAAAGATTTTTGCTCCCTAAATATTGTAATTAAGTGTCAATAGCAAAAAACCATCATGCAAATCTTGCAGAGTACTTAAAGAGGGGATTTTGGATCCACCACAACTTATGATTGTGCTGTAATATCAGAAAATAAATCTTAAATGCTCCAAAGCATTAATTTTAATTTTTGTGTACTCAAAATGATGGTTTACAAATGTCATTTTTTAATGCTTTTTTAAGAGAACAAACTAAAACTGTATAAACTGAACAATAAGAACATAAGTGAACTTAATATGTACATACAGCAAAAGTTAAAAAAAATATACTATTTGTGTGTATATACATATACACGCATATATATATATACAGTGGTTGCTGCATAATTGGAGCAGCCGCTTTATCAAATCAAATCACAAAGAATGGAATGGAATCACTCTTTTCGAAGCCTCAATCAAAGTCGCCACTTTTTTGAATCAGCCATTTTTATTGGATCAAAAATTGATGTCACAAACTAGATCCAATTAAGCGGTGGCCACTGCACATACACAGATCTTAATTTCTAACGAAAAATGCCCCGGAGCCCAAATATTCTCTAGAGCTTATGTTCATATTCAGTGGCTTAAGGCATGTTCAGATGGGGCAGGCAAATGTCAGAGCTCCAAAGGGTAAGGAAAGTTTTTCAATGGTCAATTTTCATTTGCGGGGCATTGCAATAAAAAAATGTATGGTCTTTTAATGACCAGTCACGATCCACCAACAAAAGCTAACTTGTTAAACCACAAAACCGCGTCCACCCCCAGCATATAATGGAGAGACGGAACGGGAGAATACATTGATTTGCCATTGGAGTTTGAAACTATGACATTGCCCGCACATCTAAACAGGCCTTTCTTATAAACCGCCAGCAATCCCTGCAGTATGGGAGACAATAATACGTTCTAGTAAAATAATGATAATTGAACGATTTCCCCATGTAATAGTATTGAACACATTTTCATTATTTCACAGAACAATGACATGAAATAGTCTGAAATTAGCATCAATAAATCTAAACAATATATGGTAGTAAGCCCAAAAATTTATTGGTCTCAGGACTCTCAGATCAGTTCGAGGCAAAACAATTAGTCTGTCTACTAAAATCGGTTTGTGTGTCATAAGTGGCAAAATTTCTAGTTAATGTACTGGCAAGCTCCGGAGGGTTTTACCTATTATGTAAAAGCTCACTCTGAAAGAAGAAGTACAAGAGCTGAGCTCTGGTAAGCTCCTACAGGGTGTCTACCAAATTTCTGAAAGTCAATTTCCTGACTTTTGGGAGGTCCCGGGAAAAAAGTTCCTAACCAATGCATTTTACTTTGGGAAATTGCACAGTGCCCCCTCCCTTGTCTTTATATCTGCATATTTTGTACAACTTCTTGAAATCAATTTTAACTTAAGTATACAGAATTAAGCTTTCATCAATTGAGAAACTGAAGTAGTCGCACTTTCTGATAGAATTAACTAACTGTTCTTGGAAATACAGTTCTAAGCCTTGGTTACGAAGTTACCAAGTAAGCTAATTTGTCTTTTACTCTCCCGTCCCGATTGATGAGCCCCATTTCTCCCTCCTTATACAAACACATCGCTTGATGCTTTCGCGGTCCGAAAAATGTGTTGCAGTTGCTTTCAGTCTTGAGTCTGACAATTAGAGATTAAGGGTAAAAAAAAAAAAAAAAGGACACACACACACACACACAAAAAAAAAAAAAAAAAAGTTTCTTTAGGTGAATTTTCCAGACCTCATTATCCAATTTCCCGTTTTTTTCCAGACTTTCCGGACCCATTTTCCAATTTCCCAGCTTTTTCTAGACTTTCCAGAGCGATAGACACCCTGTCCTATGCAAATTAAGCACTGCATATATATACATAATTCTCCTAATTTCTAATAATTTATTTAAAATCCATGCATATTTGTTAATTCCAACTATGCAGACTGTAACTGACAATAATGTAGTGATTTTTATCCTACATTAAACATTGCTTATGTTTCAGAGAGTTATGTTGGGCTGGCGAAAGTCTGGGACCATTAACTGAGAAACACAGAGTTGCAATACAGTGAGTTAATGGACCCTCTAACATTTTTTTCAGTTAAAAAAACCGACCACTGATTGAGGACTTTCAAATACAAAGTGGAGGGAGGGGGGGTGTCACACAGTAGGTAGGAAATTACCGCATTCCTTTCGAAAGCACTAGAAAATTGAAAAACACTCGGGCCTGGACTGGCACTTTTAGAAACAGGAAAGGGGTCACTTACTAGGGAACTTAGAAGTAGAATATCAGGATAAGTATTACTAGAAAAATTAGCCTTATATGCCTAAAAACCACATTTACCTATTTTGTCACTTGGAAAACAGTTGAATAAAAAAGTGAGTTTTTTCTGATGGAGTTCCCTTACTTTCACAATAAATATTTATATACCTAACCTAACTACTATACCTAACCTACTGTACCTAAAATAGTTCCCTCCTAGAAAAAAGTATACTGATGAATTACAATATATACTGATTAATTATGCATAGTTTACTACTTAAAAATTATAAAATAGTAATATCCAATTTTTAGAGGCCTCTCCGGGACCCTTGGCAATTGCCGACCACCCATAGTATATATAATACATGCATTTATATAATGTAAAAATTGACTATAAACAGCTAGTAAAGCTAGCTATACTTCAGTACATACTATTTAATAAATAGTTTGAGTTTATTATTGCCCAAAATTAAATAAATGCACCACCAAAACTTAAAAAAACGCACAACTCTTATGATAAGTTTATATAAATCTTTATTATTTAATTATTTATACATACCCAGGTCTCCAGGAAGTGTGTGTATGCAGGAGGGGGGATTATTTTAATAAATATACTAAAGAAGGAAGGGGGAGAGACCTGTGTGCACTAATAAACAAATATAGAAATCATTAAAAGTTTTAATCCACTAAGTTATTAGTTATTCGATTCATGATGTGTTAAGTATGATTTATAAAGTACTTCTAAAAAAAAATATTTCTTACATGGACTTTACGCATGCATTTTTTATTGCCTTTCAATTTATTTTTAAGGATCACATTGAAACGGTATACCTATTTTTGACACATCTTTCTTTTCTTATGAGAATATATAACAACTAAAAAGCATGGATAAAAGGGTAAATTAAGTTAATAATTATACTGCAGTACTGGAGACAAAATATTTTTAAATAGTCATACTAATCAACTGAATTTTAAACAGGGCAGATTCTGCGATAAAGGCACACAGTAGTAAATTTACCTTATCAAACGGTAAAAATAGAGCTAATTCAAGCACTGGAGTTTTAGTTAAACCAAGTAAATTAAATAACTGTTTATCATTCATTATATTTCCCTTATGAATTTAAATGATTTATTGCAATTATTAAAAATGAAGAAATTTAATGGTTTCAAAACTAAAAGTTCGAACAATCATTCTACTAGAAACTACACAGAGATGCAGATGTAGTTTGTGCATACTAAACATCAATACCTATTGTGAAAACAACAATTTAATTAGATTGTAAAAATTAGTAAAACCACTTGCAACTAGGATAAAACTAGTTGCAAGTGGTTATAATATGGGGGCATAAGTACCAGCGAATGTTTCACTTGGGATTCATAATTTTTGAAAACAAGATAAACATTATTCTATATTTCACGAAAATATCCTACTCTATTTTTCTAATAATCTGAAGTTCAAGGAAGAATATATCCATATAATATTTCTCATAACATGGGAATGAATAGAAGATACCAAGCAGTAACATAAAATCCAAGCTCCATAAATATTTTATAAAATAAATGAAGTATTTCAATATGCAGACAATATAGTAAGTTAGAAAATTAGCGGTTTAGCTAAAATGAATATAATACAGTTTCATAACCTCCAATCATAACTTATCACATTTATAAAAATACTTAAAGAGTTCTATTAATAAGAGTGGCGTGCATTTTTGGAAACTTAAATGTTTACTAAATTAACCCTTCAAACGATTTTTATAAAGAGCTGTAACATTTGTGAATTGACTACATAAACAGTACAGTAAACTGAACAGTTTATATGGTAAACTTTGACCTTTTCTACATTTCTCATAAGGAGAATTGAAGCTACCTTTACAACCGCAAACTTTCAGGAAAAAAATTACTTATTTTAAACACATAATTTTGTAAGCTTATGGTAGAGGCCAGTAAATATAACGGAAGATAACTTAGAAAGCTGACGAGAGCTTTTGTTGACAGATGTCATAAAAACAAACAATAACAAACACAGATCAACACAGAATTCACCGTAAAAAAAATTGAACTTTCAGTAACCATTGAGCACATAGGTAAGGCAGTTTAAAGTGAAAATTTTGGAATTACATACCAATAAATCATGAAACAATATATTGCAATCTTGGACGAAAAACGTTTTTCCAACCGCATGCCTGCATGGTAGGATGGGCAGTAAAAAACACACAGTTAACAAACATATTAACAGAATTATTAGAACTAGAAGGTAAGTATTTTTCAGCTAAAATAAATCTGTTGGCTCAAAACTTTAAAAACATTCACTATCCTCATCAGTAGCAAAGCTACATAAACAAGAAACATGTCACATTTTAAAGGAAACATTGAAATGGTGGTTCAACCCAGGCTTCAGTAAAGTATATAATATTTTCTGCATTACATTGCATAAGCATACACCACAAAAGCAGAACCCTACATCATAATCTTTTCTATTTATTTCATATGAGCAGACTAGAAGATCGGCCATATCAGCCCGCGGCTACTAGCACCATGCTGCAGAAACTAAACCGTCATGATGTCACGCAATAACGCCCTTCACGACTGACGTCATTCAGAGGCAGCATCGCGCTACCTTACCAACTACTGTGATGTTTCAGTGAGAAGCATAAATTATCCCTCTAGAGCTAAGTTACTAATCTATGTATGGAAAACATTTAAGTACGGACTTAGGATGTTAATCATGTTGTAATCGTTTTGTTTACCGAATAGTTTTGGATTAATAGAAATGAAAAGTGAAACCAAACTGTGAGAAGAAAATTTTTGTGGGAAATCTAAGTTTTGAAACTGTTTCTGAATAAAGTAGTAATAGTTGATTAATATACTTAGGGACTTACAATTTAAAGAGATACATTTAAATTAAATTTTTGTTTCAATCACTTTTTAATAGGCATTTAATATTTTACATGTCAGAAATTAAAGTTAAACGTTCAAAAGATAACAATTTGAGTGCCAATTCAACTTCACTTAATTACTATTATTAAAATTTAGTTTATTTAAAAGACGAGATGTTAGGATTTTCTCGAAATACTTTTTGATTTCTAAACATGTCGGAAAATGTTTGCAGGACGAACATATATAAACATGTAGATGTGCATTGCATTGCTAAACTTTTTTAACAGTTCAGTAATAGGAACACTCGGAGTTCTCCAATTTTCAGTTTTAATTATTGGTATTTCTTAGAATAAATTCTATTTGGGTAGAATTCTATTTTATCGCTTTGCTGTGTTGAAAGGCCTTAGATGATGAAGACTATGATTGATATAATAGAAATCTAAGTAAGTTTCTAAGATGGTCTGTATCTTCTGGAAATCAGTGTGCAACCTTTCCTATAGAAAATATATCTTATTAATCTTATTATTGAAGACCGGTTTTAAGCCTATATACCCCCCCCCTCTCTTTATACTGGGATATTCCTGAAATTAAGATTGCTAATATTTCACCTGATTCCCCATTTGATTTTTTAATTCTTTGTTATAACAATGCAGCACAGTGTTCGAGCACGACATGTCCGTTCACTAAAATGTGTTACTTTAGCATACACGTAGTTCGTGCATTTAGATCGAACTAAAAAAAAAACGAAGTTTCGATTTTTTTTTTTTTTTTTTAGTAATTGTGAAAATTATTTTTCTAATTAATTTCAGAAAAAGGAAATATTTTACTTTTAGATTTCAAACGATTTACCAGTTCCTCAACGCCTCTGATTCTCTAAAGCAAACGAGATACCAGCAATATTTGTATTTAAGCTATTTTAAGTTCATCAATCAGCTTATACTATTGTGCAATACTCAAATGAAGAGATGTTAGTCATTACACAAGAACAGGGTGCGAATTGAACAATTGAACATTTTCTCCGGGGGGGGGGGCGACATTTGAAAGAAAACATTCTTCTGGAGGGGACATTTGAAAAGAAAAAAAAAAGCATGGAAGGCGTAAAATGCTCTACTCTTATAATATATTAAGTATTACATGACAAATGCAGTCGCCAACATGTCTGGAAAGGGACTTAAACAATAATCGACACCCGATTTTCTGTGCACATATATTCCTGCCTATGTCGATTCTACGTTTACCCTCAAATTCGGCTCGCGGCGAAACAGCGCTTGTTCGTTCATTTCGTAGTCTTAATTTGTTGCAGAATGAGAAGGGGCATCAGGCATGTATATATCGATTTCAAAGGGATTTTTGTAACTTGCTCTTTTGTCTAGTAAATAAAAGAATTTCTATTTTCAATACTTAAAATCGTTAGGTACTGTTGAATTTGTAAGGACAGAGACGAATTTTAACATTTCTCCAGCAGGGGATAAATAGTATCCCTGGCAGGGATCAATTAATATCTCTCTAGCCAGGGATATTACATTCTTCAGCCAGGGACAATCCCGGGCATCCCCCCGTCAATTCGCACCCTGCACAAGAAAATAGTTTGACGTTGTATATACTGATACTTTCGTGATATTTGACTTTGATTGATTTATCACGGTGTGCTTTCCTTAGTAGCAATAACACATCGGTCGATGAGAGGCGGGTGAGTTTAATCCGAGGAGAAGGAGCATTGGCCAATCACGGCTTTTCATCCAAAAAAGGGGAAATTTTATCGGCAACTGGTACAAAGTGTCGGCTTGGCCATAAAGCCGATCATCATTTCCATATGACTCCGATGAAATAACTAAAAGAAACCGATAAACTGTTTAAAATATTGAAGTAGCGGTTATTTTAGTCACCGATTGGGACTTGGGTGACTTTTTGACAAAGTGCTGTTCAGCTATTATTAATAATAGTCAAATTATTCGATTGGTAAGAAATTAATTTCACTTTTTACCAATGTATGTAAGTAGCAACAACATTCAAAATTAATAATTAAAAAACAATATTGCAAATTGTATAGGAATTTTAGAGTGATTTTTAACTTTCATACTTCTTGGATAACTTTTAAAAATTAACTGATTTCTCTTCTTGCTGTTTATATTAAGGAGGTTTCAAAAGAGTTGCTCATTTTAATGGTTTCCATTATTCTTATAGTGCAGCTGACGCTCAAACAGATTTTCTTTTCTTTTTTTAAACACATTTTTTTAATTATTTAAATATTACAAACGATTTTATATAATAAACACTTACTTTTTTTGTAAATATTTCTTTTCAAATTTAAATTTTGTGGGGGGGGGGCAAGGGGGGGGGATATCACCCCCTGCCCCGTCCCAACCCCAATATAAGAAATTTGAAGTAAATTATGTCATTAATTCAAGAATTGTTCAAAATTTCCCCTAGATTAGCAAAGGCACATTAAACCACTGGGACACCTGCTAGGCCCGATGACTATATAGTTGCAGTTTTGGATAAGATATTGTTTGTCGGTTTCCCATCGGCGAAACTGCTCGTCTAGATCACTTCTATCCATGAATAAAAATTCATCTATTGCAGAAAAACAAAAGTGCACTTGCCGGTGACTGAATTCGATGAGTCGATGAGTTAACGATAAATCGATGAACGACCGAGCAGGATGATTCTACTTTTGAATACTAGTTGATTCAAAATAGATGTTAAAGCGATTATCTTTTAAATCACAAGTAATCGAAACATACTTTCAATTAGGAAAGTTCGTCAAATAAATAATAGCTTTCAGATAGGGCAATTTTTTTACTAGGGGCTACATACATATTAAAATACGAAATTTAATTTTCATACGATCCCTCCTTTTCCAGCACTTATATTTTTAAAAATGTTTCTTTGTGTCCGAGAAGGTAAACGAAAAAAAAGTGTCATGTTTCTGAGTGGAATAGTTACCAAGATATCGCAAGTTAAAATTTTTAGTATTTATCGCCAAACACGAAGGGGATGTCTCAAAAGTGAAAAAAGCAAAATTACTTTTCTGGTGATATTAGCAAGTAGTCATTCGACAGCTGCAATTGACTCCTGGAAAACCTATTTAGCTAGAATTTTCATATATTACATGTTTGGCAATTTCTAATGAAAATTACACTTTGAAATTCCTTCTCTAGAAGCGTGACGTAATTAGTGGATGACCCCCTAAAAGACTAATTATCTATAATTTCATAACGTACTGCCTATCAGTTCAGATAACATTGTACCTGCTAATTTCACGCGTTTGATGCGTTTAATTACCATTTTTTAAACAAAGTGGTAGTTATTCAACTTTTATCATCTAATAGTTGGTCCCCTAATGTAAAGATTTTATTTCGCCTGAAAATGGAAAAAAGTGGTGTAAGCCGTCAATTTTAACATTAAACATCTAGCTAACTATTTTACTTAGAGACATGAGATATTTTTAATTAATTTTCCTAGAAACAGGACATTTTTCTGAAACTAAGTGATACGAAATACAGGATAAAAATTAAATTTCGTGCTTTAATATGTATGGCCCTACTCTTTATTTGACGAACTTTTCTAATTATTAAAGCTTTAATGATGCATATTCGTAGTCATTCTGCAGAGTACGTTAGTAAAATTTTACTTAAAAAAGTATAAAAATATTAGGTTGTAACGAAAGTTTTCCGCCACTCCAAGTATTGCCTGCACAAGCAGTTCCCATTGGTGTCTTTGCCAATATTTTCTAAAACATTTTTTGTTATTTGAAGGAAAAGACTTGTTTAAGAGAACTGTGTTGTGAAATCTGTAAAACAATATCGTTATGATTAAGGTGTCTAAAATGGAACTACCACGCTACCAGATTGATCCATCATTTACTCTCAGTTCTGTCGCAAAGGTCATCTACATAATGACACTGAATCATGTGTACAGCTTAAGGTACTACTGTGGTATCTCATGACACTGTGAAGATTTGGTACCCAAAGTTCAAAAACGAGGACTAGGACATTTAAGAAGCAGAGCGCTCTGGCCGGCCTGAGGCTGATGAGGCCCGCCTAGGTGAATTTGTGGAAGAAGATAAAATATTCATCTACTCGAGAGCTAGCTAAAAGAGTTAGACTTTAGTGCCATGTCCATTAGTCGCGCTAAGCATTGCATAAACTTGACATATAAGGTCAATAGCTGGGTACCGCGTGAGCTGACTCAAGCAAATCTGGCGGAAAACTTTCGTTTCAACCTGATATTTTTGATATCATATACATGCAAATATCTACATGAAACACTCACTGTTTCGTGTATTTTTGGACTATCATGACTTTCGTAAAAATAAATGTTTGTGACATAATTTTTGCGTAAAGCGCATTACCCTTAATGAGTTTCTGATCCTATTCGAAATTCGAGACATCAAAATTATGTCGAATTCACTAACAATTAGAATTTAAAATAAATAACTATTTTCGTATTCTATTACTCATAGTAGTTACCATAGCGTCAGAATTCATTACTGCTTCATAAGTTGTCAAATTTAATAATCAAATGAAAACTGAAGTAATTTTTAGAGTTCTCAGTTAAAAAAAAATGAAAATAGATATCACGAAACAAATAAGACATTAATTCACTGGCGCTTTAAAAATTCTTGTATTTATAATGTTTTTGTTGATAGTTTGGAGTTTTCTCCTCGCATGTATGGCAACAGAATTTTCAACTTAGCTACAAAAGCTTACTATGCTTCACGGCCATAGCTACAGCTATCACACGGTAGGAGGCCAGCTATTGGGCCGGGGGTCCGGTTCATTCTTACTATGAAATTTAACTTACGGTAAGTTTTACTATAAATAACTTGTAAAAAGTTTCAGTTACATTACACATTTTTAATTTTTTTTGTTACCCGTTAAAATATAGAGTTTACACGTAGAAATTCGGCCAAAATTAGCATTTTTACGTGGACTAAGGGGGTCAATGTCAGGGAGAGCAGACCTCCTAACATTGTAAAAAAGCATTTTGCATTTATACGTGCACTCGTTTGTTTTGTAACGCCCCTGGCAGAAACACAGACATCCGTGATATGCTCTTACCCGTAGCAGATGCAACGGAGTTTTATCCTCCTACATGACACTAAATTTTAATCCATAGTTTCTTTAAATGCAGAATTACTCAATGCTTTCGTTGCGTTGAGAACTCAAAAAAAAAAAAAAAAAAATCTGAAACACTTTCAGATTTTAAACACGCATTGAAGTGCTCTATATTAAAAGTGTATCGTATAATCCGTGCGTCTTCGCTATTTTCTTTCATTATTTCATTAAATTGGAAAGTGTATCATTATTCATGCGTGTGTCGTATTTTTCTCCCTTGTCCCATAAAACACATCTTTGAAATCGAAATCTATCTTGAAATCGCCTGCTAAAACTGTTTAGCAGTTTCCGCCAAGCATATTCCAATTGTACTTAACTGTTTTAAGTACTATTTGGAATGTGCATCATAATCCATGAGTGTGCCGCGTTTGTCTTTCTTGGGTTGATAGCTACTTTGACGCCTCGACTCTCACCAAGGTGCAGGGGCGGATCCAGGGAAACCATCTTGGGGGGGGCTTCGTTTTTCATTAGGATGATACATTGATTTCCCAATACTTTTTCTCCCAGTGTATTATTAGACATGGTATATCACAACTAAATAAGTATGTTGTCTGCTGCAAGAGCCATCGAAAGAAAACTCGGAAGGGGGGGGGGCAGAGCTATCGTGCGCTCTATACCGATCAAGTTAAGGCCGATGCTCATAAGCCACGTGTTTTATGCGTTTCAATGGATGTCAGGACTGATACGGGAAAAAAAAATGTTCCGTTGCTCTATCCATTGTGTGGAGAGACAGGGTCTTCAGTTTAACACATTAATCTTTTGTTGATAGATCCCGACTGGTCATTAAAAGTCGTAAATTTCGCGAGAAAAATGTCGCCTTAACCCCTGTAGTGACGACAAGACGTGGCTAATCAGCAACGACTTTATTCATGTTGTTGTTCGCGGGCCCTACCCATTAACATTTTAGTGTGTACAGAGTATAATTGCTGAATGCATTATTGAACCCATTTCAGGGCCACCGTGCAATATACAGTGTTCACAGCCTACATTTTCGAATTTTAGGATGGCATTAAGTTTTACAGATTAAGTAATTCCCATCCTTTTCTGTGAGGACTGTAGTAAACCAACCTCAATTGCTATTTACAACTATTATCACTATTACCTGATATTTACAATTTGAGCTTTCATTTTTCAAGCCAGACCAGCTATACATTGCCAGGTACTCGTTTTGTCTGATATCTTAGAATATGTTTTACTTTTATAATGAGGATTTGTACCCATACGTCTGGGTGGTGTGTACAGCTTAAGAGAGCAGTTGAAAGAATGAAAGCTGTACAAATTGCGGAGGGTTGGATAGTTCGTCTATGCTTCAGCATCACTTAAGCCCGATGCTGATTGCCTCTGCGTCTAACGTGACTGCAGTGGGTAAGAGGGCACTTTCGTCGCGAAATTTACAACTCTTTAATGGCAATTTTGAGTTTACCGATAAAAGATTTCTGCACTAAACCTCAAACTCCGCCCCCTAAAAAATGGAGAGAGCAATGGAAGACCCCCCCCCCCCGTATCAGTGAGCCTTCGTCCATTCAAATACGGTGGAACCTGCTAAAGTGACCACCTTGGTAAAGAGATCGTCTGTCTATAGTGACAACTTTAATGCAATTTCGCTTTACAACCATCACACTTTACCACCTTTGTAAGGTGACCGTCTTTATAAGGTGACCAGTTTTGTTCTTCCCAAGGGTATTACCATTAGACAGGTTCCACTGTACAAATAAAACTGGGAACTGTGCTTCAGCTACTGTGGCGATAGCGAGTCAATAAAATTTGTCCCTCCTTCTGTTTAAAAATAAAAGCTATCATTTTTGTAAATAGAGAAATTATGTTTAGTCCACAAGGATTCAATAAGTATTGGTGTAAATAGTCTTGTTATATCTATATATATATAGTTGGCTCTCTGTTTAACGACTTTCAGGGAGCCGTGCAAATGTGAAAAATCGACCTTAAATAGAGATCTCCCATAAACAGAATTTGTAAAAGAATAACATTTCCCTTTAGACTTTGGAAGGTGCCTGGTTCAAAACCAGTTCGCGTCCGCCTACCTAACGGTTCGGAGTTTTCCGTGCTTTACTCCGAAAACTGAATAAAAAAGGGCTAGAACCCCTTAGAAAGATCCCCACGGAGTGCATCTCACCCATCGGCTTAGATTCCGTTTGCAGATAATTGGCCGTAATTCTACAGCACCAACACCAATCTTTTACACTTTACATTCTTAGGACTGTGAATATTTGTCTTGATATATTGGCGTGTTTAAAGATGTTACTTTTATTATCATTATATTATTTTATTATCCACAAAAAAATATTTTAAGTTACCTTAAAAAAGGTAGTAAAAACAAGCAATACAATAAAATTAGGTTTCAAGAAAATCAAATGAGTCAGTTATTTCATTTTTCGCCTTCCCGTTATTCTTTCTTCCAGATTTTCTCAAATGTGAAATGCGTCAGCTTCCATTTTATGAATTTTTCTAGCTAACCAGCCGAAGCCTGAAAATATTGCAATTTTGCATTCCAAATTTTTCTGCCTGAATAAAAGCACTGCAGTAATTGCTTGATTTTATTTTATTTTGGTAATACGAACAATTATCTACTTGATGGATCTAGGCCGAGTACGGGGTGCCTTACGTGGGGGGTTTTCTAAGGGGTCTTAATCCTTATTTATGAGAAGTTTCGGAAAAAACTGCGCAAGACTCCGAACGGCTAGATTGTGGCAAACGCGACCTGAGTTAGAACCAGACACTTTTCTTCTCCCAGTTGCGCTCAGCCACTCGTCGGGTCTCCAGAAATTGGAGTTATGTGTTGTTATGTGGGAAGCCTATACTTGAGACATCTGCATTCGGGGGCGGTTGCCTTGGTCGGAGGATTTTTTCAGAGGTTCTAACGCGTATTCACGTTAAATCTGGAGAAAACCATCTGGAAAAACTCCAAATAGTTAGATCGACAGCCACGCGGTAGGCCCAAACGCGGGACCTTCACACTTCAGCCGTCTATCATATCGAGTGTCTTATCCACTCGGCCATGGTGGGGCCCAGAAATTAGAATGTTGGATGCTCCTGCTTCATGCAACCATTTGCATGCAGAAGTGCCTTGGCAAACTCTTCCAATCGACCACATTGACTTTTCGGCCGTTTGGATTTGGATCCCGAACTAAATTTTTATGCTGCTTCAAGAATTTTCTCTTTGCTTCTACTAAAATACCTTTGAAAATACACACAGGTAGTTGAGATTGTCTTGAGAATTGCACTTTTGACATTCCCCGACACTTTTTTCCCACTCTTAAAAAAAATTTCCCCTGTTCCTGTGGCGCAAGATGAAAAAAAAAATCGTTGTTAACACGAAATGACGTCGTCTTTGAATAGAAATTTTTGACGTTGGAGTTGCTGGGACTTTGAAGTATCGTCTTTGGAAAGAGATCGTCGTTAAACAGTCAGTCAACTGTATATACAGTGCTACTTTTTAAAATTTCAGTTCATGTGAAAATTTACAATTTTTTTTTAACTTCCCTAATCCATAGTGTATTTCTAGCTCTCGGGGGGCTCGAGCACCCAGAGCCCCCCCCCCCCGTGGATCCGCCACTGCCAAGGTGGCGATAATTAAACAGATGCAGTTACCACGACAATTTTTTGGTATTAAAGTGGCAACCATAATTCTGAATTAAAATGGCGAATTGGAACAACATCCAAGTACAGCATTCCATTATTTATGTATTTTTTTTGGGTTGCCAATTAATCTAGTTTTAATGATTAAGTGTCTTAAAATTCCTTAACTGGTGCGTTTATCGCTAATTTGTTCACTTTCGTTTTCATCTAGTTCTTTCGGGAGCGTTGAAACTTGTGCATAACTCTTAGAGACTTTTGACTGCAAAGCTCGCCTAAGTGCGGCAATATTTTTCAGGTTGGCGAGATTGGGGAGCTAAAATAGGAATGAACTATTTCTTGTTCCATAAAACACATCTTTGGAATCGAAATCTATCTTAAATTGCCTTCTGAAACTGTTTTACAATCTTCGCCAAGCATATTTCAACTGCACTTCAAAATTTTAAATACTGTTTGGAATGGGTATCGTAATCCGTGAGTGACTCGTGTTTGTCTTTCTTGTTCCATAAAACACATATTTTGAATCGAAATCCATCTTAAAATCGCCTACTGAAACTGTCTTACAATCTTCGACAAGCATATTCCAAATGTACTTCAAACTTTTAAATACTGATTGGAAGGGCATCATAATTCATGAGTGTGCTGTATTTGTTTTCCTTGTTCCATGAAACTCATATTTGGCATTGGAATCTATAACCGTGTGCGACTTTCAACACTTCATTCTCTACCCCGTCCGCGTTATCTGGCAAACACACTTGAAAAGATCTTCACCGTGGCAGCTCATGTCTACAAATCCTGACTACAAATCATGTCTGCAAAGTCGAGTAGAGAAAAATCTGGGCTTGAACGAAATAGTACCCTAGTGCTAAAAAAAGCACTTTGTAATGGCGTCTGGAATCCGCCAATTAAATTCAAATTATTGTTTTACTTTAAAATTTAGTAAAAGAACTCTTTATTGATATTTCTTTATTATTTAGCTCTTAATAAAGGCCTAAATGTGCATTTTACTATCTGACAAAATTAAAAAACCATTCTGAGTGATCTATTTCTTGATGCGACAATTTCAAAATTCGTAAATGATAACCTTGAATTTTAATCAATGGGTACTCCTGAATTAATCGGAAATCTGAGAATTTATTGAATTATTACTCAACGTGATTTTTACGTCGGAGTATGTTAATCTTCTAAATCTAATCTAATGGATTTCGAATGCGTATGTAAATTCGTGACATCAAAGTGACGCTGATCTCACTTACGATTTAATACTTGGAGCTACTTTTTAAAGTATTTTTCCCCCTTCTTTAAAATGCACAGTTTCAATGTTTGTGTTACCAAGACGACGCAATCGGAAATGCAATGGCTAAATAACGAAATTTTTACGCACTACCGAATTGAATTTTAAATTCTATATTTCATTCTAAAATTCATAGAAAATTTCCTGATTTATATTATGATTTTGTTTACAGTTTAAAAGAGGGTTGGATGTGGATTTTATAATTTAACCAAATTAAAAAACATTCTGACGCATAGCTTTTAAGATGCAACAGTTTAAAATTTATTTCTGGAAAATTTCCAATAAATGTGCAATATCTTTGAAAAAATCTCAAATATAAGAAAATTATGGTAAGCATTCAGAACAAAATGGTTTTGAAAGAAAATTTTCTCTTCTATCCGATGACACAGTGTTGTTTCCTTGCAGATATTATTAGGTGTGTAGGAAAGCAATATCCTTTTTTTTTTACATAAAATTTAAACACATTTTTAACAAGTATTGAATTACAAATAAGCTGTGCTTAGGCATACAACTCATATACGTTTAATTTTAAAACGAGAATTTTGTAGATTTTTTTTTCTTTCTGGAAAAATGGCCACCCTCCACCCTTTTTTCGCGTTCACCCTCCTTGGAGGAATATATTCGAAATGTTCTGAAGTCGATTTTGAAGTATCCGTGAGTGTTATATTTTACAGCAAATGTCTTATGGATATCTCTTTTCTTCTTCGATATCATGTGGGATATGTGAAAAGAATGTTTTGGCCGCCTTTCCGTTTTCAGTTACGAATTTTGAATAATGTTCTCCAGTCTAGCACGTACGCTATAAAACTTACATACGTTCCAAATTTCGTATTATTTGCTTCAGTAATTTTGGCTATGCAAAATATTGACGTACGAAAAAATGGTATTATTTTTCGGTGCACCTAATAATTCCGCTCCTATCGCTGAATATTCGTGAAAAATCGGTCAAAAATCCACAACATATTGAATAAAAAACGTCTAAGATGAATTTTGAATAAATCGCTCTGAGGTGCATAACTTCATGTTTAGAACTTCCTTTGTACCAAATTTGGTCTTTCTACGTGTAGCCGTTTGTTTTGTAACGCCACTGACAGACAGACAGACACACAGACAACTTGTATAATTAAATAGAGATAATGCTTACCGAAATTCGAGCGAGAACATCAGATAGAAAGCATTTTCACATTTCTTTTGAGAAAAATCTCTCTTTTATGAAATGCCCCGCCGCCCCTTGTAAAATCATCTTAGTCCTTTTAAATGAAAACTTAGTGTACTTTATTTCGAAAATAAAAAAATTAAAATACTTGCAGTTTTGTTTCTCAATCGATATTTTTACGAATTTTCGGGGCAACCTGGTGTTCTGGGGTATAAAAAAGTTTAAAATTCGTATTCCACGCTTCAAATAGTTAAAATTTGCTTTTTGTTGCATCAAAATCGGTCAAATAGAGCCGGAGATACGGAGGTTTGGGTTTCAACTCATTTGTATGGCGTTTCTAGAAATCTCGAGAAGTACTGGTCCTGGGCCTTCGCTAACCTCACTTTTAGGGACATATTTTTGGCGCCAAATTTGACAACATTTCGCCAAAAATCGCCAAGGTTGGTGACATTTTGGTCATTTGGCGTGATTTTCTCAATGGAGCTTGTAAAGGTAGTTTTTCTGCAGTTTCCGAGTTACGTCAGTATTCATTGAGCTCTCGTCGAGTGAGTTTGCTGTGTTACGCTTTGTATTGACGCTATAGAAGCGGTATTTCCGCTTGCTTTTCGAAGCTGATTTTTAAGTGTTGTGTTTAAATTCTTCATTGCTGAGTCTTGAGGGATTGTTAGTGTTATCCCTCGTATATTTCCTCTGAATTTTGCGTGTGGAAGTGTTTTATTTTGTGTGAGAATTACAGCATTTGTGAAAGCTTTGGCACTGAGTGAACTGTCATAAACGAGCTACTGGCCGTTAGTGCCTGTGAATTTTGTACAGCTGATTGTTGGAAGAAGTTCTAGAAGCAATAAAGTTTGTGTTCCAACCTGACAAGTGCACTCTTTTCTAGAACATTCTACTACACCAAAGGGACTTTAGAACGACGAACCCAGGAATTAGCAGAGTTATTCTGCAGCAATATAAACTATATTTGTTATTATACAACTTTACAATAATTTGTGACGTTCAATATTTAACCGCTGTCCATTTTATTTTTAATATACATTTTCATCAAGGCCGCTGTCCCTGGAGCCGTGTTGAGGCGGGTGTCAAAATGGATGGAAGGGGGCACCCAAATTAAGGTTTGTCCCGGATGACGTGATCTCCAGTTGTAGCACTTATTCTATTCTTGAAAAGTTTGGAAGTTTAAATTTTAAGATAACTTTATTTAGCTTTAAAAACCTTCTTAAAGTAAATATCTTTTTTGTCATATTTTAATATCTAATTATTTTGTAACAACTCACATAAAAATTAAAAATTGCACTAACATTTTTATGTTACCGAAAGAGTATAGGATTAATTGATTAATGTTTCTATTTCAGTTTAAATACACATATATTTAAACAAAAATTCCTTTTTGTAATTATATCAGTTATATATAAACAGAATAAGAAAAATATTTAGACATGATTTCTCATTAAAAAAAAAAAGTGATTGTTATCATTTTGCTGGCAAAAATCCTTTGGGACTGAGATAAGTCTATCCCCTCACCCCCTGGTTACACATCTGAAAACGAATTTTCCGTTTATCTTTTATTATTTTACCCCCAAAGAAAGCTGACTGGCAGCAAGAAAAAAAATTTAAGCATAATTTCTCACAAAAAGGCTATTACTATTATTTTTTGCTGAAAATAATCCAAAAAGGGGATTATTTTTGCTGAAAATAATCCCCTCTTACTCATTCCTGAATTGGTTTTGTTTTGGATAAAGCAGCGCTATACGAGGGCTATCTGAATAAGGGGGGATGCTTTGGACGAAGGGTTATTTGAAGGTTCTAACGCGTATTCACGTTACAAAGACTCCAGACATTTAGACTGAAAGCCGCGTGAAAGGCCAGAACACTGTTAGTGGACACTTCAGCCGTCTCCTAACGTTCAATGTGTTATCCACTTGGCCAATGGTCGTTGTTCATGCCTGAATGGTTTTTTTTTTTTTTTATAGTTTATCTTTTATCATTTTACCGCAAAAATTTATTGTATTTGTTGCACTTATTTTAAATAGTAGGTTAAATCATTTGACTATTCAAGGTATGTTATTACCTTGTTTAGTCAAATAGTTGAATTTGCCAGCAAAATGACAACAATCACTTTTTTTTTTTAAATGAGAAATCATGTCTAAATAATTTTCTTATTCTGTTTATATATAACTGATATAATTACAAAAAGGAATTTTTGTTTAAATATATGTGTATTTAAACTGAAATACAAGGTATGTTATTACCATACGAGTAAATTGTAACAAATCTAATTAAATAAAAATTGCAATAAAAATTCATATTATACATGGCGATTTTAAAAAAAAGAAGTTAATTTTTTTTCAGCTTGTTAGTCTTTAAAAAGCATCAGTATTTTATAATCAGAAATTAAAGTTTGTTTAAAAGCATCACATGTTGCCCTAATCTGATTTTTAATAAATTTAAAAAAATGGAAGAATATTGGATTTTGTCATTTTTTGAAGTTGGGAGATTAATATCATAATTTAAATCCCTGATAACAAATCACTGTCATTCTTGAAATTTGGATAAATGCCTTTTCATAAAACAATGCCCTTTTTATAGAACTCATCAAAAGAAAAAGGCTCCATATTGGAATCCCTGTCCCAGGCGAATAATTCAGGGCAAAAAACTTGAAGGAGGAATCACGAGGGCGTCGTTTTATGTTCTGGCTCCGCCTTCGAAAAATCCAAGATCCGGCACTCTGTGTTGGTTCCGTTATTTATGGAATAAGTTACGGCTAAGTACCACTCCAAGAGCCCAGGGGATAAAGGGCATTTTTAGGATGCTCTGCCATTTTATTTATTGTTCACGAAATGATTCTTAAATTTAAAAAGAAATTAATAAATTGTCAAAATCAGGGCTTAGCACCTAGATCGGAAAAATAATACTTTATGGCATCTTTATCTGTTTATTTATATTTACTCTCCTTTAGTATATGCAAAACCCAATCAAAACAGAGACTGATTACAATAATAACAAAAACAATTTTGCTTATATAAGATTTTTACTCTTGTTTTTGTTGCATTACAAAGTTTAGGCTAGTTTTCCTATTCAGAATGAAAGTGACTATACAGTCTTGGCTTTAGGTTTTTTGATTTGATTATTACATATGATTATCTTTCTTAATGATACAACTTTATTTTACTCCTACTAAACTGAAAATTAATAATAATTTAGCAAACTGGTTTCTATAAAAAGGCAATGCGAAAATTCTTGTGCAACCACAAATTTAAAGACGATATTTTTCAAATTAAAATAAAAGTAAATCCTGTATTGCAGATATCGAAGAATTTGAAGATATATCATGTTAAACCTGGCATAACGTCGGGAACGTTTAAAGAGAAGCTGTATTTCCATATGGGTGCGTTAAGCTGGCTGCGCACCGCAGGTACGCCTGCTGCCTAGAACCGTTATGTACAAATTACGAAATTCGTCCCTTGCATCGCGGATTTGACAGGTTTATTTTTTGCCTGCTCTTAAAGCTTGTGTATTTAAAATATGCTCAAATCCAGGCATTTGTATAGAGTACTCTGAGTTCAAGTATACGCCCCAATATAGGCACAGCGTCAGATGGTAGATGTCCCTCCATCACAAAACTTTTGATTTTCAAAATTTGCTTGGAAAGTCAAAATAAACTTCTTTTTAATTATTAAATTCAATATGTGCGTCGCCCCCCCCCCCCCCTCCGACCACTTTTCAGTCACACTACGACTATGCTAACCGAGATTTAAAGAAATAACAATCCCAGAGGAGCCGATATCACCCATAATTTACTTGCTTATTTATGGAGGATGATTTCAATTTTTTGTTAGTTGAGGAAGTTGAGAAAAAACATAATCTGTACGATCCCAACGGAAGGGTTCGCTGCAAAATGCAGGTAGCTCAAGCCTCTGAAGTTTGCGAAAAACTGTAAAAAACGTTTGGGGATTCAAAACAAGGTAACGAGACATGTAGCTTCATCGCTTTAGTAGCGAGATGAGTCTCTTTAGTACCAAATTATTAATATTTTTACTGCAAGATAGTACATGTAATTTACAGCTGATTTTAAAAAAGGAAGTATTTCACTATAAGGTGTTTTCGTTACGACTGTCAATCGAGACGAAGAACATCAGTTAATGTGTTAATTAAACTAGAAAGGGAAAATTCACAAAAACGACATAAGCTTCCCGTATATGAAGTTTAAATACGCCAATTTCGTTTACAGAAAAGAAAACACGAGCTACTTTGGAGGAGTGACCCGAATAGGAACTGACTTTCAATTAAAACACTTACAGGAACTGACGAAACTTACACCCAAACAAGCCTCTTCAAAATTTTGCTACTGGAATTTACTGAGCTGAAAATCGTTGAATAAAAATTAAAAAAAAATGCACACACACACACACACACACACACACACACAAGGAAACCGTATCACAGAAAGAACTTATATTTTTCTGGATTAATTACTAATAATAACGTACAAGAAAATGTGTGCGTTAATGTGCTAATTAAATTTTAAAGCGAAAATTCACCAAATCGATCTAAATTTTCCATATAAGCGGAGTAAACAGTTCCTTTCACTTATAGAAACGAAAACACCGGCTACTTTGGGGGAGTGACCTTGTATCACAGAAAGAACTTCTAGTTTTCTGCAATAATTCATAACAATAACGTAGAAGGAGGTGTGTACGCTAATGTGTTAATTATATTACAAGGGAAAATTCACCAAAACTACCTCAGCTTTCCATATATGCAGGGTAAATAAGTTCCTCTCGCTTACAGAAACGAATAGCTGCTGTTTTCGTTTCTATAAGCGATTATTTTGGGGGCGTGACCCAAACAGAAAAATTTGCTCTGCAAATAAAATACTTACGGGAACCTTCGAAACTTACAGCCACACATGCCTATTCAAAATCTTACTAATGAAATTTACTCGAGATGATGGTCTTTGAATAAAAAAGATAAGGCACGCAAACACAATTGAACTGTATCGCAGAAAGAACTTCTTGTCTTCTGGACTATTACTAATAATAGCGCAGAAGAAAAAATGCGTTAATGTGTTAATTAATTTTAAAGGGAAATTCACAAAAACGACCTAAGCTTCCCCTATATATTGTCTGAATACATTTTTTACGCTTACAGAAATAAAACACCGACTATTTTGGTTAGGAGCGTGGCCCGAATAAGAAAAATTGCTTTCCAAAGGAAACACTACAGGGAATTTTTCTGTTTGGGTCACGCCCCCCAAATAGTCACTGTTTTCGCTCCTGTAAGCGAGAGGACCCTGCATATATGGAATATTTACCCTGCATATATGGAAAGCGTTGGTGGTTTCGGTGAACTTTCCCTTATAATATAATTAACACATTGACGTACACACTTCCTGCTACGTTATTGTTATGAATTATTCCAGAAAACTAGAAGTTCTTTCTGTGATGCAAGGTCACGCCCCCAAATTAGCCGCTGTTTCCGTTTCTATAAGCGAAATGAACGATTTACCCAGCATATATGGAAAGTTTAGGTCGTACTTGCTCTCATTCAAGCTTCTTGAAAATTTTAGTAATGGAATTTACTGATGATGATCCTTGAATAAAGAAATTACACACGTACACACGCAAGGAAATTGCATGACAGAGTGTAACCTTCCGTCGTCTGCAGTATTATTAATAATGGAAAAGTAGATAGAAAGATCATAGTCTTTAAATCGGAATGCAAAGCGATGTAGCATTTTTTTGAGAATTTCTCTTAATTTTAATAAATCATACTTTATTTGCATTTTTTTCAAACTTTACGCTTTTCTACTACGAATTACCATTTAGGGATATTTCCTTACGCATTTCAGATGAATGAATGAATTGAAATCAATGAAATAAATTACAGTTCAGTTTTTTTTCTCTGAACAAACGGAGTACACGGTTGTACTACACTCGATATGACCAATTCTGTGATATTTTGAAACGTGATGAAGCAGGTTTCTACAGTTTCACTGTTGAAATTTTGGTAAAAAATGGAGGGTTATTAATAGTCATGGAGAGTTATTAATAGTCAATGGAGGGTTATTCATAGCTATTTAAAGCACATTAGTACATAAGCAATAACATTTTTTTCATACAGCATGAAAAAAATGTTATTACTTATATTTATAGTTTATACAGACAAATTTGAAATTTTGGAGACCTCTAATATATTTTTTTTCTTCTGATATTTGACTTTTTATCTTGCCGAATGCGCCTATACTTATTTAAAAATTTAAGTTTGTGGTTCGTGTTTGCACAGATCAAATTTTTCGTTTAAAAAATCAACTAACGGCTGAGATTCTTGAGAGCGAAAATTAACATTAAAATTTCCAGTAAGAATCATCGGTAATTCATGATAATTACTTAGAATCCAGGAAGTGTCCATGTTGCAGTATTATTCTTTAACTGTTTTCTTAAACCATTATTCCGTGTATAGATTTGGCTTGAATGGGGGGAATGTCCATAGTCTTAGTATAATACACTGCTCAAAACAAATAAAGGATATTGTAAGTTTTATATAAAATAAAGATATAAGCGAATTTTTTTTTTGCCGAAAGTGGAAGAAGAGAATCAGAAATACAAATTTTTCTGATTTTCAAACTGTGGAGTATGCTAATTTTGAGTTCGACGTCAAAAACGTCGCTTCAGCGGCAGCGAATGAAATTGGACTTTCAACTGAATAAAAGACAATGAAGACAAGGATGATCGGCATTCAGTGACTGCTTTGTTTCGATGAGTACGATGTCTCAGCGAAGTCATTTAACCAATTCAGAAGCTTGGAGAGTTGTCGGTAGGTTAGAAGAGGGCCAAACTCAAGACGAAGTAGCGCAAGCCATTGGAGTGTCACAAAGTGTGATTTCCAAGATCTGGAACCGGTTTTTGGCGACTGGAAGTGCAGGCCGAAAAGACCAGGGCAAGGTCGCAGGCGGGCAACAACGCCCAATGAAGATCGTTATTTAGTGTTAACGGCTCGGAGACACCGGAATATGAACGCTGCTCTTCTCCAACAACACCTTCGCTCGGCTACTGGCACCACGGTTTCACCTCAGATTGTCCGAAACCGGCTCAATGGTGTAGGCCTGTATGCTCGCCGACCGATGGTATGTGTTAGAAAACATCAAGGCATCGTCGCGACCGCAGGGAGTGGGCAACAGAGCATGTGAAATGGAGGAGAAATGAATGGAGCAATGTTCTTTTTACTGACGAGTCCCGTTTTTCAGTTCATCCTGATAATAGGCGTATTTTCATCTGGAGGGACCGGGGCAGTAGGAATAATCCTGCGTTCGTGCACGATAGTGTCAGCTTTGCCGGTGGGGGTGTATGGTGGCATCTCCATTGACGGGCGCACATACCTCTACATCATTCGAGATGGACCTCTGACTGGTCGCCGATATAGGGATGAGATCCTCAGACCTATTGTAGTCCCTTACGCTGCAGCAATCAGAAATGACTTCATTTTAATGGACGATAACTGCAGGCCACATCGTGCTAACCTGGTGGAGGATTTTCTTTTCAAGGAAGGAATCGTACGAATGGAAAGGCCAATGTGTTCTCCAGATGTGAATCCAATAGAGCACGTTTGGGGCGCTCTAGGAAGACGAGTTGCTGGCCGCCAACCACCCCCACAAACTCTCCAAGAACTGGAAAGAGCTCTTCTGGAAGAGTGGGACAGAATACCCCAACTCGTGATTAATAGCCTCATTGACTCCATCCCTCAAAGGTGTTCAACGTTGCTGGCCGTCCGGGGAAACCATACCCCCTACTGAAAATGATTTCCTTTGAAGAAAACACCTTTTCTTATTCTTTTTTTCTCATATGCATAAATTGTGTTTTTTTGCCTTTTCTACCCAAATGCGCAATAAAATGCATTTTCTTCTGCCAAACATGTGTAATTTATTCTCATATAACCTATTACGTCTGTCGACCAAGTATCAATCAGCTAAAAAGTTTCCCAGCCACAAGATCCACCTAAAACCACAATATCCTTTAATTGTTTTGAGCAGTGTACTTTAACTGTGTTCTTTAACTGATGTTTTCCTCTGTTTGTTGGGTTCGAATGCGGGTAGAGTATTTTTTTTTTTTTTTTTTTTGTTTTTCTATCACACTTTTCTTAAGCGTTGATTTCGTCTGCTGGTAGGTTTCAAATTATTATTCTGTATTCGTGTTTTTAAACTGCAAGATCTGTCTATTGTTTGGGATTGATTGCAGCCAGGGTCCGTTTCTTTGTGGTATTCCATTCCCGTGTTAAACCGTTGCTCCGTCTTGAGGTTGGGTTAGAATCAACGGAGTGTTCATTTGTTATTCTTTTATTTTGTTCTTAAACCGTTTGCAGCCAGTGTTTGTTTCTTTGTGGTGTTACATACCCGTGTTCTTAAACCGTTGTTCCGTCTGGATATCGTGTTAGCATCCAGGAAGTGTCCGTGTTGAACTATTATTCTTTCACTGTTTTCTTAAAATGTTTTCCCGAATGGTTTGAATCGAGAGAATGTCTATGTTGTGGTATTTTTCTTTAACTGTGTTCCTAAACTGGTGCTTTCTTCTGTTGGTTGGTATCGAATGCACGTAGGGTCTATTATTGCGTTTTTCTATAGCAGTGTTCTTAAACCTTCCGCGTATTTTTACAGGATGAAGTCGGCGAAAGCAGCGGAGTGGTCGAAAAGGTAGGTTTTTCTGTGGTTCTTCTTTTTCGGCGCTTGGCGTGGAGTATAGACCTCACTTCCTTTACTGAGCGTTACTTCCGTCAGAAAAAAAAAATCTCAGTTACTCCCTAGTTGCGCCTAAATAAGTTTTATTTCAAAAATGTAGGTGATGAGATCATATAAATAAAAACAGTATTAAAATTTTGAAACCAGTTAATGATCAACAATTTTTGAAGCAATAGTGCAGCACGTAAATTTAGTAAACTTATCTTGAAAAAGGATGTTTTAATTATCTCTAATTAAATAATAATAATGGTGATAAATATGGAAATATTCGATATTTAAAAAAAAAATTCTATGAATCTCGATACGGCAATATTATGTGGGAATTTTTTATTAAGGAAAATTCAATGAAGTTTTATCTCACTTATTACATATTATGTTGATCAAAGGGGGGAGGGGCTACGGTTTATCGTTTTCAAACAGTAGTTTATTGTTAAAACTCATCAGAATTAAATATTTTTTATAATTCTGATGTTTGTCCAGAATCCCGTTTGACCCCCACCCTCACGATGAAGCTGACGAAGACCGAAAGAATTTTTTGGTCGAAACGATCGTAACACCTTACAAGTAACATTTTATGTGTGCTTTTTTAACAAAGTTTTTATTTATTTTATCATTTAGCACCAGTATTTTGAATGTTTTTTTCATGATACTCCTTGTTCATGGCATTGGTCCTAGACTGATAAGGTCTTCTTTTCACATTGCTAATGTAGGATGTGACATTTAACGGAGAATACGTCAAAAAATTATTGTTCTTAATCAATTTTGAAAAATCCAAATACTAAGAGCTAGCAAGGAGCCCACATGAGTGCATTTAGGGGGATCTTGCATTTATAAGGGGCGGCTTATGTCGTACTTCCAAACATTTTAACACTAAAATAATAGAAACAAGTCCAGTATGCTGTAAAACTGTCTACTATACTGAAGGCTGTAGGTAACCCCAGCGGCTGTTTAGGTCAATTCCCCATTACCGCCCAATATATGGGTGCCCATGGTTTATTGTATAACGTTTGAATGGAAAGTAATACTTTTAGATCTTATATAAAAACAAAAATGTGAAAAGGAAAAAAGAAGTAGTGAGGTCTGTTGTTGCGGCTCCTGTTTCTAGTTTGATTACCGTTTGGGTACCCCGCCCGTTCCTCCGGCCAAGCCCCCAGTACCACTCAATATATGAGTGCCCACGGTTTAGTGTATAATATTTTTCATTGAATTTTAAAGTAATAATTTTAGATCTTAAATAAGGAAAAAAGAAATAGAAATGAAAAAAAAAAGGGGGTGGCTGCTGCCACCCATATTTGCTTTCAGATTGCCGTTCCAGGCGGAATTCCCCCCCCCCCCCCGCTTGCTCCGCCACTAATAGAGCCTGCGTCATAGTTCTTTTTTACGTGCTTATAAATTCTTTATTGGAATAGTTAAGTTGATTTCTTTCATGATTACTCTTCTGCGGATCAGTATAATGCAAATCATTTTGAGAAGCATTCCAAACTTTGAATTAATTTGAAAACTTTTTGTAGATTTTCAAGAAATTAAATTAGGATTTTGATGTTAGTCCTTTTTTTAGAAAGAGTTAATCTATTGTTAGAAAAAATATCACATTTCAAGAACGGATTGCAATTCAAATTCTAACAAAAAATTCAACAAATAACTTAAGCACGAGAATCGTTAGCGAAACGAAAACCCGAGCCTCCGTAAAAATAACACAAGCCCATTATGTACACTAACTAACAAATATAAAAATATAATTTTGGTCATGTGAATTCTGTGAAACATTAAGCAAACATTAGCTCCCCACTTTTCTGAAACTAACGCCCTTATTCACCAAATATTTGACAAGGGGATTTGATCCCAACTCGCATGCTAAAGTCATCGTAAGCTATTTTACCCATGACTTTAACACGCGTGTTCGGATTAATTCGCGTGTCAATTGCTTGGTGAATAAGGCCATGTGTGTATCTTTATCTCCAAAATCCGTCGCTTACTCAAAAAGCACGATACTCTGACCTCTGAAAATTTCGAAGTATTGTTTATAGCATTGGTTCACAACCGGTGGTAAGAGGTTGTGAACCCCAAGGGGTTCTCGAAAAATACATGCTATTATACAACGATTATACAAGGGGTTCGATAAATTCTTTCGGATTTTGGTTCGTTGGAGGGTTTTGGAGGGTTCGCAGTGAGAAAAAGGTTGGGAACCACTGGTTTCTAGCATTGCTGTGCGAGGCCTAGTTCATATTCTTAATGACTCATTTTAAATTCAGAATTCCAACTGAGCATATTGCTTGCGGTTCACGTAAAAGTAAGTTCTTCGCTAATCAATGATGGTTAAAAGTTCCGCCCACAAAATACAACACCCACAATGAAAAAACTTGTCCCTCAATTTCCGCAACAAAAATTTTTAATTTACACTAAAACATGATTATTTATTTACATACAAAACAGGAAAAATGGCAAGTCAAACAATACATTCCAAGCTTCGAAAGTTCATATACACGTGTTTTATTTCAGAGGCGGAGGCATATCTAATAAGGCTGGCGGAGATTAATCTTTTTTCTTATTGTCGTTATTTTTTGCTGAAAGGCGCAAGCTTATAAAGTGTTAATATTTACATTTATCCTACTATATAGTTACGCTGATCCACGACTCACTGATTCTGTAACAATTCCGGGTAACCACTCCAAGATAAAACTGTTACCACCATTAATCCAAAGATAATAAAAGTTAAGCACAAGAAACGCAGTAACATCTGAACCGTTTGCATTATGCGCTTGAAATTTTTCATAATTATGCATAAAGAAAATAACCTGCGCTACTTTAAAAATTTGAAAATCCACCCGTTCCCGAATTTTCAAGCAATTTTTCGCTATTTTCAGCTCCATTTTATTTCCAAGAGTAAAAAAAAAAAAAAAAAAAAAAAAAGTAAAAATGTTAACAGGCTTTGAAGGGAAAATACCGATTTCAATAAGTTTAAAATAGTTTTCTTCAGATTATTCAGTTTAATATTTTTTCACAAATAAAATGATTTCCTCTGCGTGAAACATTGTTATAAGAAGGGATCGAAACTAAATCTTTCGAATGAGAAAAGTTTTCGCCCGCTTTTAGAAGAAAATGTAATTCCGATTTCGGCATTTAATAAAAATTGAATATGAGAGTTATTTATTTTAAGTGGACAAAGATTAAATATGTTGAGTGTAGACGTATTTTTCTTGAATGTTTTTTCTAGCGACAGTTATAATTACCTCCACAACGGGCTTTGATTCCTAGAATCTTAAAAAGAGGCATTCAAAGTAATTGATTACACATAGAGGTTTGATTTTTATAAGCGGCGATTCTTTGAAGTTAAAAATTGTTTCGACGGTAAATATAAGGAGAACACAGAGGCCTTGATGTATAGAAAATCTTATTTAACATTTCGGAAGTACGTGAGCGATGTTACCATTTAAGATCGTATTTTCCTACATATAATTTATGGGAAATATTATATTAAATTTGTCGTAAATGCAAAGTAACTTTGTAACGTCTAGATGATAAATAATAGTCCAACTGTAAATATCATTTAACAAAATTGCAATATTACGAGTGAAAATGAATTTCAAGAAGAGATTTCTCAAAACGATGAATAATTAACCTTTTACAGGCCAATGCTTCCAAATGAGAACATCAAATTATAACTTTATTGAAATTTTTTTTATCAGTATTGACTTGAAAAAAAATAGCAGATATTGTTAAAAGAAGACTAGATTTTTTTTTTTTTTTTTTTTTGAAATAGAATTTGCATTTCTATCATTTGTGGGAAACTGGACAAAAATAATAAAAATAGCCATTTTCATAAATTTTTAAGTAGCTATCTTGATAACCCCTCCCCCTTCAAACTTAATTCATATCTTTACGTAAATTTAAAAATAAATCATTTATTCTTAATATTTCACTTATTATTTAAACTACCCTTACAAGTATAGCCAAATATAGCCCTTAAAAGTATAGTCAGAAATGACGACTGTTCCCATTTGAGAACACAGTGAAAATTGGGGGGTACAATTTTCCCCCCATTTAAATTAGTAATATCCTTTAACTACGCATTAGAAGGCAAAATATGCAAAAACTTAATTTAAAAAATGCCTGGATCTGATTTCGGTCTGTAAAAGGTGAACTATTAACATTTTTTTTTCGTGAAATCAATTCTGTGATGCGGTAAATGCACCCATCATATTTTAATAACTCCCGGAAAACTTTAAATAAAAGATGGTTATACCTGACCCGATTGGTCAGGCATCTTATTAGTATTTTGAATACTTAGAACTCCGAGTAACAAGAAAGAATTAACCGAAAAAAGGCTGTACTTTGTGATACGATGAATTAACATTTAACACTATGATTTCCAACATTCTTAGAAGAAAGGGCCAGTAGTACAATAATGTCTGGTATATTTACTTGAGTATTAAATGATAGAGTAGTGCAAGAATAACACTCGATTTTGATCCAGGAATATTATTATTATTTTTTTTTTATGGTCATATAATTAAAATTGATTATCTTTTATAACTTTCATTTCCTCCCATTAATTAATCGACAGAATTGTAGGCGAAGCTTCTTAAGTATCAGATTAAACTTACAATATTTATTAGATACCCTACTTTATTATGTAAAACCCACGGACTATACTGAAACTCAGTAATATTTTTATTTACTGAGGGACATGCCACGATGTGAGCTATTCGACATATTCTTGTCCGGGAACTTTTTGACCTTTCCTGACCGGGAATGTTTTTTCTTAAAATTCGATTAAACATGTAAAATAAATCTAATAATTCATTAAAACAATTCTCATTAATAATGAACTTAGCGGGAATATTACAAACACTGTTATAAAAAATATATTTCACAGACAATATCAACCTGGTTTGTGCACGGGAGAATCTCCCTTATTGGTGAATAAAAGATTTTTGCTGTTTTTTAACGGAAGTTCTGTTAAAAAACGAAACTTATCTGTGAATCTTCTGAAGTTTAGTTCTAAAAGGGCATTTTCCGTTATCTTTCTGTCACCTGCGAGCTTGGACTAATGAAATGTCTCCGAGTCACTTCCGCTCGTAATCAAAATAATACCCACAAAGCTGATTTTAGCAATTTTGAATGCAAGATGTTCGTTGCTCACTCTGCCTGCAGTTCAAGTTGGAGTTGAGATCCCTTAAACATACCAAATATCGTCGCATTACGCATGTAACAGACTACTGCAGTGCTAAGTCCTTTTGCTGTGGGTGCTACGTTAATGCAGTGGACACGACGAAGTGGTGTATTCGCTTGTGATAATTTTGTTTTATATCCGAATACCAAATGCACCTTTTTCATATTCAGAGTTGTGAAATAAATTCAACCTAAATATGGAGGGAATGCTTTCTGTAAAGATTTTGCTTTAATGGTCATACTTTGTTACGATTGGATTATAAAAATCCCTTAACTGTTGTAAAACAAATGAAGTTATGATTTCTCCAGTCGAAGTGAGTAAGTACTATTTTATCTTTTTCATACCATCTTTTCCAACTAAATAAGTTTGGTTTCTGCTTTAATTATATTTCACAGCTGGTTTAACCATGATTGCATTTCTGTATTCTGACTGTACTGTGAATTCGTTTTATAACTAGAGACTAGTGAAATTATAATTCTATTTATATAAAAAAGATTTTTTTGTATAGTGTATTAAGATATATGTAATGTAATTTGCCTTGATTTAAAATTTATTTTCTCGGGATAATAATCATACATTACAGCTCTGATAATAAAAAATGAAGAAAACGAATAATTCAAACATATAGTTCTATAAATTGCGCACAGTTAAAAATAAGTACATGTATGTACACTTTTTTAAAACAACTCTGGAGTTTTAGCACGAGACCACTTCCACACACACACACCCGTCCCCCAAATATATATATATATATATATATATATACACACAGGGGCGTAGCCAGAAATTTTACATGGGGGAGGGTTACGACTACGACAACTCATATATATGTATACGTGTGTGTGATAATGTAGTGAAGAATATACATTTTGTATGGCTAAAAATTTCTCATGGGGACTTATGACCCCCCTAAACCCCCCCCCTCCCTTTGACTACGCCCCTGTATATATATATATATATATATATTATTGAAGCTGGCGGTGCAGTTACAAAAAACTAATTCTATATTTTAACAACTAAGAATCTTAAAAACTTTGTTTACGTTGTGTATTCATCCACCCCCCCCTCCCCACACATATATATATATATATATATATATATATATATATATAACTAACAAGTAAAACACAAAACATACTACAAATAAGACATATCTCGCATAAAAATAACAGCTATTAGCAAGAATTAGAAACCAGATTTTGAATCCAAATAAAGTGCAAGAATTATTGTGATAATATAATGGAACGGAAATTATAACCACTGTCACCATCACCATCGTCAGGGGCCACAAACAGTGGATTATAATTTACAGCAAACCAAATAGTAGGGTTTCGGTTGTGTGGCATATCAGAAGAGATATTAACTCCACACATCTGGGCCCTACCCTACTATATAAAGGAAAGAAGAAATCAAAAAGATAACAAAAATTAGAAAGATAATTTTACATACCAGACCTATATATATATATATGGAAAAGTTGGACTAGGACAACTTTCTCTCACGTGTAAAATAACTACATGAATAAAGTGCTTCAATTTCTATTTGAATGTATTACAATGTATTTGAATGAACGTTCCTTTCAAAAATGACTATTTTTTAAAGTATAAAAACTACATTCTAGGGTAAATAAATTAATTTTTGGAAGTATATAGGCATCCGGTTTTGTCCAATAATGTCGCTTATTAGAAAATAAGATATCTTTCAAATGCGATAGAAAACCCGATTCCATAATTTTAAATAACGCTTAAAATCCTTCCTTGGGATATAGGGAAAAGAGAAAAACATCTTTCTCCAATGAAAAAAAAAAATTCCTGCCTGAAAATAATGGAAAAAAACCCGATTCTGCGACTGAAAATAACGGAGAGAAACGGTTTCGTAAGAACACATGTGAACGAAAATTAAGCGTTTTCTCCGACGCCGGAAATGGAAAAACGGTTATTGTCCAGCAGTATTGCTGCCAGACAATGACCGTTTATTTCAGAAACTTTTTATAACAGTCTAAAAAACAAAATGGGTTTAACTTAGAGTTTTTATATAAACATTTCGGCATAATTTTTATACGTTTTCCAAAATTCGTCCATTTTTGATTTTGCAAGTTTGTATTTCTTTTATTCAAGAATAAAATATATCTATTTTTGTAACCGAATAAATATTTAATATATATAAGAACCGAATAGATATTTTAGCTGTTTTAAATGTTCCGTGTCATAGGAAAAGAGGGCTTTTGTTTTTACTTAATTTCAATCCATTGCTTAAAATCAATAATTTTATTTTTCTCCAGCAATCACCTCTTTAAGGAAAGATTACAGAAAAAAAAAAAACCACTTACACACAAAAACCCTAGAAGTCTGCAGTAATATGTGGGCTCTGCAAAAAACTTTCTTTTGTTTTGGAGCTATTTTTTTTTATGTACTGGCTAAACAACATAAGTGCTGGCTATAAACAAGCACCGACTGTATGATTTAAAATACTGAATCATTTTAGTGAGCATTATATTGGAATACTGGTATTTTTGAAAGGTCTATCTAACAGTATAATACAGGCGATATATTGGAAATGTTCCCAGTACACGAAAAATGAAATAAATATTGCACCAATAGTGTTCGATTTAAAAGGTTATTGCATTAAATTGCGTTGGAACGTTGACAGCATAAACACTAAAATGTAGAAATACACCCGATAAAATTTAAAAAGTTTAATCGAAACTGTTTTTCAAGGATTCCTTAAGAAATAAAAGACTGAAATCTGAGTCGTTACTTATCATCTTTTATTACAACATAATATTACAAACATTTATGAGACATTTATAAAACATTCTCGAAAGAAATACTAACAAGCGTCGATGTAAGAAATCGCTCCATGAACATAAAGATGCTAAAATATTTAAGACAATGAAACTCATAATCCTTGCCACACATGCTAATGATTCCTGACTAGACTGAAAATGCAAATCAAATAAATATGAAATGCACGTAATACACTAGAGCAAAAAATACAGAATTCATTATCTATGGTTATTTCATCACGATATATAGCTTCTGACATGTGTTACATAGATTTTTCTTCCAAAATTTTAAAGTTTACATGATGTCTGTTTGAATGAAATTATATACACAAAAGCTTTTTTCAGAAACTGTGTTGTTGCTATTGCTGGAATTTATTTTAAAATGTTTCTTAATAGGTGGTCTTATATCCTCGGTACAGTGAGAAAATGTTCCCATTTTTTAGCTAAATAATTTTTTGCATAGCTTCTCAATAGAACATTTTGTATCAATGAAATTATCAACAAAATTTTGAGTTAACATAATTCGATTAACCAAATGAATGTTTGTCATTTTATATTTCCAGATATTATAGTGAAACGTATCCTTAATTTTACGCCATATTCTTTCAAACAGACCATTTTGTAAAAAAAAAAGTTCTTTGACTTTACACAGACAATTAACATTTAAGTATTACACAAAAAGAAAAGTGGCATGAAATATGTGTCTAAAGCAAAATATGATAAAATTATAAAATTACAATTTTAAAGATTTTTAAGTCCTCGTATGTTTACTAGTGCAAAGCTGCAACTGCACTAAAAACACGAAACTATAATTTAAAGTTGATAAACTCCAAAGTAATAGAAAAATTTTTTGTCCTCAAAATATTAGGTTGTAACGAAAGATTCCCGCCACCGCAAACATCGTCAGCACACAGTTCGCGTTGGCGTATTTGCTCATATTTTGTCAAACGATTTTTGGCATTTGAAAGAAAGAGGCTTACTTTATAACACTGTGTTGTGAAATCTGTAAAAAATAGAGTTATCATTAAGTATAAGGTGTCCCAAATGGAACTTTCACTCTAGAAGTATTAGAACCAACCATCATTTACTTCCATTTGTGTTGCAAAAAGTCAGCTACATAATATCAACAAATTATGAGTACAGCTTTAAGTACTATTGTTGTATCATGTGACACTGTGCAGGTTTGGTAACGAAAGTTCAAAATCAGTTATCTAAGGAGTTAGAAGTTAGTTTTTCAGGCAGATATGGCGGAAAACTTTCGTTACAACCTGATATATTAGAGAAGCTAATAAATAAGCACAATAAAGTAAAATACAATATCAAGCTTTGTCAAAGGGAAGAATGGCTCAAAACAGACAAAAGTAGTTTTTGGAATTCACGAAGTATATCGAATCCTTTGGAATATTTAAGAGGATATGGTAATATACCGAAGAGTGTTTTAAAAAACAACAATAAAAAAAGGCTGTTCGATATTTTTATGATTAACACTTTCAACATAGCCGGTAAATTTCATTGCGAAAATCCACAATAGTTACTGAACCTTCCAAACTTTGCAACAAAGACGCCATCAAGCTCTTTCTGACTCATAGCAATGGCTATTATTTCAATCTCAGGCTCAATGCTTGATTTTTAACAAAAAGTGCAGGAGCTCTAATTTGCCGTTTCTTAAATTAGAACATTAATCGCCTAATTTATGGTAAAATTAAATACATTTTTGTTTGCCACTTTAATTTCATCAAATGGAATAAAAATAACATCAATGGAAACAATTATGATGCTTAAAGTAAATAAAAAACTTTGTAAAAAACACACATAAGAAGTTATAGGTAAGAGGATACGTATGTTTCAACCAAAAATTGTTTTGGCCTTCTTCAGTCCAAGCCCTTCGTTGCAAGCAACACAGGGAACTCTGTGTTGCTGTTCCCTGTGTTGCTTGCAACGAAGGGCTTGGACTGAAGAAGGCCAAAACAATTTTTGGTTGAAACGTACGTATCCTCTTACCTATAACTTCTTATGTGTGTTTTTTATTTACTTTATTGTTTAACACCAGTATTTTGAGTGTTTTTTCCAATTATGATGCTTATTAAAATTTTTAATTTAAAGTAAAAATTCACCAAGGGAAAAAAAAAAGAACAGTAGCTGAGATCCCAAGCAAACAGTAACTTTTCTTTTGGAGCCTGAAAATGTTGCCAACTCTCATAGCTGTCAACTCTCGCGATTTTAACTAAAGGATTTGTGTCACAATTTTTAAACAGTTTTTTTTAACTTTAAAAATTTGGGACTTTACGCAGAAACTGCTAAGGAAAGTTAAGGACACAACTCCTCTAGTTAAAAGTCGGTTGAGTTGGCAGCTATGTGAAATAATAGCTAGGCGATGAGAGAAAAAGGGCTTTTTGGTGTCTTTGCTGCAGAGTTAGAAAGGAGGAGTAACCACCATGGACTTTCGCCCCATCGACATTTTCCACTCTGCAGGAAACAGTAGTTCCATGCTGAAGTCCACAGCCATTACTCTACCTCCCAGACTCTGCCACAAAGATAATATCAAGCGCTTTCTCGTGAATAGTCATAGCTTTTTCTCTCATAGTCAGGCTATAGCCACAGCTTTTCTCTCAGTCTGACTGTAAGAGAAAGAACTATGGCTATGCGTGAAAAGGCGCTTAGTAGTATCTTTGTAAACAGAATCTGAAAGGTAGAGGAACTACTGTAACCAGCATTGTAACCACCATGGACTTTCGCCCCATTGACATTTTCCACTCTGCAGGAAACAGTAGTTCCATGCTGAAGTCCACAGCCATTACTCTACCTCCCAGACTCTGCCACAAAGATAATACCAAGCGCTTTCTCGTGAATAGTCATAGCTTTTTCTCTCATAGTCAGGCTATAGCCACAGCTTTTCTCTCAGTCTGACTGTAAGAGAAAGAACTATGGCTATGCCTGAAAAGGCGCTTAGTAGTATGTTTGTAAGCAGAATCTGAAAGGTAGAGGAACTACTGTAACCAACATTGTAGAAAGTGTCCATGGGTATATGTAGATCGAAATGCATTACTTTACTTATTTTGCTGCATCTAGAGCTTATCATAAAATTGGCATGCACTGTGATCAAAGCAAATTTATGTGGTTCATTTTCTTATATATGTATATTTGCTTCGTTTCGTTTCTGGATGGTATACATACGTTAACATAGCTGACAACTATTTCGGAATATAACTAACAACTTTTTGTGAATAGTATATTTTTAAAGTACTTTTTCAAAACAGTATATAACTATCTCGGCCGTTAATAAACTCAAATTTTGTTAGATTCCAAGGCGAAAAGTACTGCTTACAAAAAGTATTTAAGTATATTCCGGAGTAGTTGGCAGCTATACGTTAATTCTGCTTTTGTATTACTAGCCTTTTTGATTTTAGTATTTGTTTACTTTGTTTAATTTATGCATATAAATATCTTTTTTAATGATACATTTGCGAATATCAATAAGGTTATAATATTAATATTAAATAATATATACATAAATTTCGATATTTAATACAATAAGTAACTCATTTGGTGAGATTCGTTAATAGTTTTGTATTAGTGTATGACTATTTTAAAGTTTTTAAATTATATATATATATATATATATATATTTATTTATTTATTTAAAAAATATGATAAAAAAGCTGAATCTTTCATGTGTTTATCAGCGCAAAATTGCAGCTTTGCATAAATCATGAAATTTCATTAAAGTACATAAACCCCTAAATAACACAACAATGTTTGTTGTAAAAATTGCCCAAGAAAATAATACATAAACACAAAATTGAACTAAGAACCAAGTTCCGGCAGTGGGGAAAAGCTTCAAAACAGAAAGTGTTTTTCGGTCAAGGAACTTTACGCATATTGATTTTTTTTAACAATACTTAAGCATAACTGCCAACTTTTACGGAATATCATTAACCACTTTTTGTGAAAAGTAAATTTTTAAAAATACTTTTTCAAAATGGTAACGAGTCCGGACGTTAATTTCAAAAATTTTGCTAAATTTCAAGCCGAAAATTATTCTTTAGAATAAGTGGTTAATTATATTCCGTTAAAGTTGGCAGCTATGTTTAAGGAAACATTTGCTACAATAATTTATTAAAAAGTGTTTTAAAGCAATACACATAGGTTTTAGAAAAGTATTTTTTATGTTTTTAACTATGAAAACTTCAAGAGTCTTTCCCCCTTCGTCCTCTGATTATTTTCATTAGTTCCAAAATTTTCTGGTTAATCCTTAATAGTTTGAATCGGAACAACATCTCTTAGAACTTGCATGAACCTTACATAGTTTCTTTGGTCACAGTGCTTGCCGAAATTTTGAGAAACTCTAGATGCTGCAACATAATTCACGCCCTTCCTTTCACTATTGATATACACACAGAATTTTTGAACTTTGCCAGTGACTAATAATTTCATTGCTAAATCCACAGTCACTATTTTACCCCCAAGACTCTGCAACAAAGACACTATAAGTTGTTTGTGTTACAGGCTTTTTATCTCATAGCTATAGACCATATAACTGCGAGAGAAAAATCTCACAGCACAAAGACTAGTGCCGTTTTTGAAAGTACAGTTATGATTGCGGAATTTTAAGATGAAATTACTGTTACTGGCAAGATTGAAAGCGTTGATGCGCCTATGAAAACGCAATGAAAGACATGGCTTACGTTACTGCATCTGGAGTTCCTCAAAATTTCGACTAGTTTTATGGCCCATGAAATTATATAGGATTTGTGCAAATTCTAACAAATGTTGATTTATTTCCAGCATTTACAAATACCCCGGGGTTGGGTTATTTTGGGGTTAGTCTATTTTTAATTACATAAATATTAGTACAGACACAATATGCCACTAATTGAAAATTATCCCATAAGATATCTCAAGAGATGTATTGTCACTTTCAAATTTAATGCATGATTTTCCAATTAAGTCTTTATAATCGATCATTTATTTCTTCACTGGAGTAAGAATTCGGGCATATCGCACTTTAGTTCCATTCCTCTCTGATCATCGATACGATTTTGAAGACGATTCCAGACAGCATCCATATCTAAAAAACAAACTTTGAATTAAAATAGCTGACAAGAAGTTAAAATTGTAAAAAGAAAAAAGAGGTTTGAGATATTGATAAAGCATATGAAAACAGCATAAAAACGCCCGTTTATAAACGTAAAATAACAACTAAGAAAATAAAAGAAACTATCTGGCAAATAATAAAAGAAACTAACGGACTAAAGACGAGGCGTATTCGAAAAGCAAGTACAGTTTTGGAAAAAAAAATAGTTTAAAAATTTTTGAAGCCAATTTTATTTTTACATGAAAGAACATGCCTTAAACTATTTTTCTACATAATTTCCGCCAATACTCAAACACTTGTCGTAGTGTTACCCACCTTTTATATACCTTCTTCATAGAAACTTCCCGCCAATGACGATAACCACGACTCCACAGCATTTTCCATCTCATCGTCGGATCCAAAGCGCTTGCTCCCTAGCTCAAGCTTCATGTGCAGGCCTCCATGACAATGCTCGGCCCCATACTGCTGGTGACACTCAAACGATGATTCGACAGTTTCGTTGGGAGCAGTTCGATCACCCGTCTTACACCCGAGACTTTGCGCCGTCCTACGACCGCTTGTTCCTGTACATGAAGCGCGAGCTAGGTGGCAAACTCTTTGAATCCGACCATAGCTGCCAACTACTACGGAATATAATTAACCACTTTTTGTAAACAGTATTTTTTTTAGCATTTTTTTCAAAGAAGTAACCAGGTCACACGCTTAGTACAAAAAGTTTGCTATTTTTTAAGCCGAAAAATCATATTTAGAAAAAATGGTTAATTATATTCCATAGTAGTTGGCAGCAATGGATCCGACGATGAAGGGTAAAATGCTTGGAGTCGTGGTTATCGTCACTGGAGGGAAGTTACTATGAAGAAACTATAAGGAAAGCTGGTAATCCTCTACGACAAGTGTTTGAACATTGGTGGTAACTATGTAGAAAAATAATTTAAGATATGCTCTTTCATGAAAAAATATGGCTTGAAATGAATGGCTTGAAAAAAATTTTTACTTTTTTTTAAAAATCATTACTTTCTGAATACGCCTCGTACTAAATAAATAAACTTTTGAAAATTACGATAACTTCTCAAAGACTTTGATAACAATATGTTATTGTGCGTATTTGCCATTATATGTTCATTATGCCGATAGTATACATATTATAATTAAAAAATAGCAACAAACATAGCTGCCGACTACTACGGAATATAATTAACCACTTTTCCTAGACACGATCTTTCCACTTAAAACATACACGCGTATTGCACGCGTAGTACGAAATTTTTGTACTAAGCGTGCGAGCTCGTTAGTTCTTTGAAAAAATACTTTAAAAATATAGTGCTTACAAAAGTGGTTAGTTATGTTCCGGAGCAGTTGGCAGGTATGGCTACAAATATCACAGAATAAAATTAAATAAGCGTCTAAACTTGCGTACTAATTAACTAAATAGAAACGGATGAGCTATTACTGTTAAAACACACGGTTGAACTCGAGACGCTCTGCAAATCTCCCCTTTGTGAATTAATTAAAACAATATTTCTAATTATAAAATTTAAAATGAGGAGCAGCTTGTAGTTGTAAATGCATCTTGTCCTTCTTTGTGTTTGAAACGAAGCTGATAAAAATTAAACATCCGTGGATCTAAAATTTTAGTGGGGGAAAAAATCCTAATACCGGTTTAATTAAGAAATACTGAAATAAGTTCCAGCACAAAAACTTGTGATTGTGATGAATTATTCTGGAATACTTTTTGAAAAATGATATTTTCGCTTAGTGTATTTTGTATACAATTATATCTAATTTTATTTCTGAATTATTTCTTGGGGGACTGGCAATGAATGTGGCGAAGTTGTTTATACAAATGTATAAGAATGCATGGTGAAGGAGAGGAGGGCTTATGCCAGTGATCAGACGAAAGTAATGAATTATATAGTAACCTCAAAGTCTTCGTTCAAGAAATTAGAGAGTAAATAAGTGTATAAAATCGAATAAATAAAAAAAGCAATTAAATTGTTAGTAAACAGATAGAAAAGTGATGGGAATTGCGCTATTTTTGTAGAGTTTACTCACATAAACTATTAAATGAAAATGTACAATATTTAATTCTATTTCAAAATTTAATGATATGAAAAATTTAAAAATGAGCATTCCATTTAGGGGTAGGACAGGTTTCAGTATATAGAAAAACTATAAACAAATATTAGAAACTTAATTTCTGTTATAAAAATACAATACATATCTATTCGACAGAAATTATTTAATCAGGTCTGAAGGAGTCAAAAATTTTACTTGTGTGTAAGAAATCCTATTTTTTTTAGATTTTCTGGCGAAAATACATATAAATTATTGGTATAAAACCAGAATACTGAAAAAAAATCATGAATAATACGCTCTTTACTGTTGACATTTCTTTTGAATAATATCCAGTATGTAACTTAATTTTTTCTTTCCTTCTATATAATGGATTATATAGAAGGAAAGAAAATTCTTTTCCTTCGGTATAATGACAGTTAATACATTTGTAGTTGCATAGAATAGGCACATTCCAAATCGTCTACACTGTGAAAGGCTACAAATCTCACCATTATTCCTCCAGTCATCTGTTCACAATCTTTTTATTTAACACAGTTTATACTGCCTTTCTTGAAATATATAAATACAACTTGATATAGACAAAGCTGATAAATGAAAAACCGATGCTCTCAAGTAGATTTTAAAGATAATCTATTTGCATAGTCCGTATTGTGTCTCGTTGTATTCTATTGTTCGATGAGATTGCTTTCCGATTCTAGGTTTGTCGTAGCTAAATATCTATCTTTGAGTTACAGCCATATACACATAGCTATCACATTTCTACTGAACTTGTAGTAATCCAGTTCTCATGCTTTTCTTTTCAGAAGATACTAGACAAAATAACTTAAAGCCGAAGTGCTTCTTTAATTTTCTCGTCAAAACAATTTTGGAATCGCATAGAAGAGCTAAATTCTATATAAAGTATAGTACATAGCTCATTTCTTCCAGACAATCCCATTTGTTATATAAGTTTTTTTTTTATTTATTTAATTAATTTCCACATTTTATTTGAACGCTCTCGACATATTTTACTTAACTGTATTTATGATTATAATTTATTTTACATATTGTAAATGTATTTTTTAAAAGTGAAATTATTTTTCGATCCGTCTATGAATCGAAAGTATCAACCTCCCGAAGTAATTTCAGTATTTGATTTAGGATTTCGCAGAATTATCTGGAAGATCTGAAAGTTCGAATTATCCGAATTCAGCTTACCACGTGCTCACTATCCTTTCCCTAGAAATGAAATGAAATAAATACTTTTGCCCTTTAGTGAAACATTCCAACTGCTGCGTGGGAAGCAATTAAATATTTCAAGAATGCTACAGAAGTACAAATACATACGAAAAGACACATTCTAAATTCATATTCTTGGAGACATTAGTCAAATTAAAAAAATAATAATACAAATATGTGAGTATATAATTTTGAAACATTTTTTTTTAATTAACACACGCAAACAGGATTTGTTCTAGAAGTACATGTAATTAGTTTTTGAAAGTATTCAGGTGAGTTTTGCTTTTAATTAAAAAAGGGAAAGAATACGGAAATCTTATTCTCTCGAACCGAAGAAGATGTGTTACGTTTCTCGAAATATTCCATTTCTTTTTTAATAAGTAATGAGTAGGTGATTTAAAGAATATCATATGTATTATTCAAAGAAGAGAAAAAACTGCTGATTAGAGTAAAAGTGAAATATCGGAATTTGTGAAACCATTTTTAAGCTACGACATGCTTGATTAAACAATGCAATAAATAAATAAATGTATACAAGATATTTCGGGGAAGGTGTCATACACAAGGAGGTTTTGCTTAGTACAGAGAAAATCTGAAAAGTTGAGATAACGAAAAAAATGCATCAAGCTCTTCAATCTTTAATTGGTTTTCTTACTAATGGCCTCTGGCAACTGCCGAGCAGTGCCAGATTCTCCCTATAGGATGGTGATGGGCGAAAAGGAGCGGCTTCCATTTAAATAGCCCCAGTGCGAGGAAGTCCGAATTAGATCAGGGTCTCCTAATCTTGAACCAATTTCAGATGAGAGACCTAGCACCTGAAATCGGCACTCCCAGAGATATCGTTTGAATATGGAGGACATCGGAGTCACGATAGATCTTGGATGCTGCAGTTCGTATTAGCGTACACGGTTCCACAGCAGTCTAGCCGAGAGAGTCCACCCTCCCAAGCACTGGCCAAGCCAGTGCTTCTCATCTTTTCCGTGTTCTTACGGGAACAGAGTTTAAGACTAGGTCACTGCGGGACTTGAATTGGTTAACTGTACTTATTAATTCCTTTCTAAGTGCGTACATGATTGAGAAAGTTAATGTATAATAAACTCGTGTAATTATGGCATATTTCCCCATATATACGGGGAAGATGTCACCAGTTATGAGGTGACATCTCGCCTCATATGAGGTGACCATATCTCACCAGTTATGAGGTGACTATGCAACACCATAGTAAATAATAAGGAAAAGAAGACAAACATTGCAACATTATCTGAATAAACAATAACTATGGGGAAGCAAACAAATCTGTAAGCTGAACTAATTTTTTTTTTCAAAATTTTTTTGCTAAGACTAATAAGGGTACAGTGGTTTGAATGTTAACCTTGGACAACATTTCTTTCAGTGTAAATAATCACAATTGCAATTTTTGTGCAACCATTTCTTGCAGTCTGATGTGCTGAATCAAATCATACTTGAGATACCTTTTAGCTTAAAGCTATCCTTTATGTACAGCACATATTTAATCCTGACCAATAATTTACTTATTACATTGAATTAAATTCGATTCAGTGTAATTCAATTCAATAAAACACGAAGAATCTCGATCCATTTTCGTTTTTTAGTTTGAGGCATTGTCTGTATGATTTTAAAATGTGAATAATATTTCTTTAATATTATTAGTATCTTAAGAAAACATAAGATATTTAAAACTGTAACACACACACACATATATATATATATATATATATATATATAGATTTTGTATTGCCTATAATAAAAGGAATATTATATAAAACTATCAAATATCATAATTAATTAAAATATTATAATAAATCTAAAATCTCGAGACGTTTCAGCTGCTCCTCAGCATACAACAATGTAGAATTCCCAAACAGCCTTTAAAAATAGAGTTATCAAAACAAGCAAAATATCTTTCAAAAAAGCGCACACAATACATAGCCTTATATGCTCTCACAGATTCGTATTCTTAGCGAGCATGTTCACAACTGAACTTAACTCTGGAGCGACCTGCTTTTTGATACATTTTGCTGACGTTTCCTGAAAATTCTACTACGACTTTTCTCTGGTACTATTTTCGAGAAAAATCTTCATCTGATTGCGTAATACCTATACAAGAAAGCAAACATTATAGGGCTCAGTAAAATCGCGCCGAATGTCGCCAAACATGGCTAATTTTTAGCGAAATATTGCCAAATTTGGCGAAAAAACCCCAAACCCTATGGTAAACAATAGAAAACACAAAACTCCCGATCTCGAGTTCTAATTAACCGATTTTCATGCAACAAAACGCAAATTTAAATTATTCGACTCGTACAATACGAATTTTAGTCTAAATTTAACATCTCAAGAGCAGATCCCCCCCCCAAAAAAAATTCGTAACAACAGTGTGACAGTACAGTGTATTACTGACCTTTCTTGTAAGTTAAAAAAGAGCGCCTGTTCGGCGATATGCTGGAATCATCATGCATGGCGCTGAGGTCTTTGCCGTGGCTCACGCCGAAACTTGCAGAGTTGGCCTTTTTGGAGAAGTGGATCCGGTTTTTTTCTCTGCTTTTGCTTCGGAACCTGGCTCCTGTAGGGCTCTTGGATACGGACAGACAGCTGCACGGCAATGGTTTCCCCAATTTCTCAGCGGTCAAGGATTCCACGAAGATATCAGACTTCAGAAATCGCTGGTAGCAGTCGAATTTCATGAGGGAGAAAATCTGTTGAAGATAATAGATGTTTTTTAATGCTGTGAAATAAAACGAGGGAATTACTTTATTACTTTTCTGTTTAGGTAAAGGATAAAGTATGGCCAATATGTCCAGAAGAGAGGGTGGAGTCACGGTCACGGAGATGACATGCGATCGTTTGAAATGGGGGAGGGTGTCAGAAAAACGAAATGTGTTGTAATTTTCCCAACTACGTTCAGTAAACACAGAATATTAAACTACGGATATTAATTAAATCTATATAAATAAAACAGAGTGTAAACTGTCCGTTTGTCTGTCTGTCTGTCTGTCTGTGTCTCGCGTAGCTCCGAAACGGGTGATCGTAGACCTACCAAATTTTGTACGGAAATTCTCCAAGACGGGTCTCGACACACCTCGAAGCGATTTTTTCGAAATTCGAATTAGAAAATGTTTTATTTTATGTTTTGTCCGATTTTTAGCGATTTTTCTTGCGTAATACATAATAACGCCGGTAATTGCAGTCGCAAGAAAACGATATTTACATCATCGTATAGAGGAGAAAATTTTCTTTTAAAAACTGTTTGTTCGGAATGTGTAACGTAATTTGCAGATTTTTGGGAATTTTTCAAATAAAATTAAATTTGACGCTGACTTTCGTAAAATATTTTTAAAACTGCTGCATCTTGAATTCTATCTGTCATAACTTTTTTATATTTCGGCAAAAGACGGAGCACACAAATCGCCCACTTTTAAAAGAAGAACGGAGGAAAAATATAAATTAGGAGAATTTTTACGAATTTTTAAGTAAAGAAGGATTTTTATTTCAATCGCAGCTGCTTAAATGCTTAAAAATTTCGGTATGATATCTTGCGATTTGGTTGTCTTGGAAACAGTAACAATGATTAAAATTGCCAGCTGAGAAAAATAAATAAAATTACTTTAAAATAACAGAGTTTTCACATGTGAAATGACGTCACGAGTCACTTTGACGTCACGAGTTTAAAACCCCTTTCGAAACTCAATCAGAATAACGGACTCACAAGCAAAATATACACCACGCATGAAATAATTCCATATTTTATTTTACGTTGCCAGAAAAAGAATTGAATGCTGTTTTTTCACCAGTGAATTATCCAGCATTATTTTCAATTGAGATTTTAAACGGGACACGTTTTCGAATCGCAAGAAATATTTTGCGGTGCTAAACAGGGCCTGATTATGGCAAACAGGGACCCCGGGCATTGATGAATTTTGGGGCCTCCATCTATGAAATTTGTTTTATTTTTCATAAAATATGCTTATAAAAAAGAATATTTCAGAACAACATTTGAAATTGGGGGCCATTTCGAGCCGGAGGCACTGGGCAAAGTCCCGATTTGCCAGTGAGATAATAGGGCCCTGGTGCTAAATAGGCCAATCTGACAATAATTAAGCATGCAAATGTGTGGAGAGCTGTTTTAGTGGCAACCATAAAGTGAAATGATTATCGTTTATACTAATGCGTAAATTGCAAAAGTCACCAAAGAATAAAAGACTGCATTCGTGGCAAATATCTAAGCCGTTTCATTAAATTAAGTATTAACGACTGGAAAACGAAAATATATTGTATTGGTATCAATAAAAGATAGTATAAGTAATAGTTAGTAGATATGTTAGGGCAATATTGATCAAAGCACAATATACCGCACCAGTAAATATTTCGTGAAACTAAGTGTTCTATTCCTTTTACAACAACCATCTTACATCACAGCTAACTAAACATTAAGTAATTCTACGTCACGTTAATATATCCCGCGGTAGTTTCAACAAAAAAGACTGTGACTGAACTTTTTTTTCTTGGAGATTCTGTTTTGTCACAAGTAGTCATGATCACATTTTGGGAAAATGTTCTCTTCTTGCCTTAAGAAGAGCGGGTACACAACTATTTAACTATAAAATAAAACGGTTCGCCACATCATGTAGTATCTAAGGTGGTATAACTTAAATCTAAAAAAGAGTATGATGCAGAAATGAGACATTTTGAAAGTTAGGAATTTTCGCTGCAAGCCGTCACGCTTTTCTTTTTCTGATCGGGAATGACACCGACATAGTTTTTGTCATAATATTAACAATGGTCTCAGGTCAGTACTTATACTAACTTTACGAAAAACGAATGAGAAACTTTACGCCAAGAGTCAAATCATTTTGCTTATTTTGAGATTCCAAATCACTGGAATCAATTCAGAAAAAGTTTCGTTCCCTACCGTGCGGAGAACGGGTACGCAGCTAGTAATTAATAACGATACATGGTCTTTAATTATCGATTATAGCGGAATGTATTTATTGAAAATTTATTGATATTCAGCAATTCCAAGTCAGACATTAACTAAAATTTCAACGCATTTTTAAGTGATTAGTAACAAGTGGATGAAGACAGCATTAGCGGCTCACATTCTGTGCCATTTAGGTGTTTTCTGCTAAGAGTTTACATAAGTATAGTCCTCTTATAGGCCTGAAAGTTTTGTCCATGGAGGTTTTGTCTCATCCCGTGTTCAATATAGTGCAATGCGGTTACTTTTCGACCGTACATCAGCCTAGGCCGTAGCCAGGGAGAGGGGGGGGGCATGGGTGTTTTATGCACCCCCGAAAGTTTTGTCAATGCATCAGTAATTTTTTTATTTGTGTTGACTCTGGACATCAATTATAGGTCCAATAAACATTTTTTACGCTACATATCCCTTCCGAAGCGCTGCATATCCTCCCGATTTTTAAATTTTTTTCCCCTGGCTACTACCTTGACATCAGCCGTAACGCAATACACCAATTTCTATCATTTTTGTTTAAAAAAATATACGAAGCTACAAATGAAACTAATTTTAAAACAAGTACAGCTGGGATAATTTTACAATAGTACTTTTAATGAGTCACTTTTTAATTACATAGTGAATATTTTCGTGAAGGTAAGTTGAGCATGTGAAATTATATTTGCAGATAGCCTGGGTATCATACGTCAAATTATTTTCAATAATTTGTTTCATACATTTAAAATTTTTATTTAATACAGAAAATAACTTAAAGGAGTTTTTTGAAAGTAAAATCTACCTTTAACATTCAAACATCAGAGTATATATATTTCAAAATAAAGTAATCAAGTTTATTCGTGAAACTGCTGAATAGATCGCATATTTAAACAAACTTTCAAAATGAAATCTGGAAATTTCTCCTATAATCCGATATGCATTTTAAAATATGATTATTAATTATCTTTCATTCTATGTGAAGTTTTGGACGTTTGACTTCACAACCAGAATTAAAATTTTTGTGCTGTCAATAAAAATTTGATTAATAGCGCTGCATTCGATTGCTTAGGAGATGCAACGGACAGCGTATCAGTGACACGTTATACGAGATTAAAATAAATTTGCTTAGAAGGCTAGCGGAAGATAGTTCTTGATATAAGAGTATTAAACGATAATTAGAAATTAAAATAAATGTGCTTAAAATAATGAGCTAGTCAAACAGCTCCCGAAGTACGGCGTATTAAATTATTATTTATTTATATTGATGCGAATTATGAAATTTAAATCCAATGAAAGGATAAAAATGAATTAGTGAATTTAAAAAAAATTGATTATATTTACGCTGTTGTAGGTCTTGCCGTTAAAGGAGACTATTTTCCCCCCATTAAAATGTTTTTGAGCTAGTATTAAATAATAAGAATACATTAAAATAATTCGCAGGAAAATTAAAAGCTAGTAAAATAGATCCTTATTACAGCTCCAGGTTCGTTGCACAATAATTTTTCTATACTTATGTAAACTCTTCAGTTCAAATCTTTGAATTCTGGACAAATGAACAAGGCCCGATTAACGCTATCTGATACTACAGGCCCGTTATCATTTGAAACCCCCTCCAACCTTCTATTCCATACCAAAAGACGTGTTTAAAAAAATGCAGTTTGATCTGCTTAAACTAAAATATACTGTTCCCATGGACGTACCCAGGGGGGTGGTCCAAGGGGTCCGGACCCCCTCCGAAATTTGAGTTTTTGTTAACAAAATAATAATGATTAAGTATTTTTAAGAAAAAATCTGCCTTTTTCACCGTTTGGACCCTCCCCGAAATTTTTTTCTAGGTACGTCCTGACTGTTCCAACACGTCATTTAATTACGCAGGGAAAAACAAACTGAATTATACATTTCTCTTAAGTCTCTTTTCAAATCAAAACTTATTTCTAATATATTCCCGATGTCGACATTTTTAATCGAAAATGCAAGGTATTATTAATAATAGAAAATACAATAACCATAAATTTTTTTCCCCAAACATGGATTTTTTACATTAGAATATAGGATAAAATAATAGGTATTGCAGTTTTGAAGACAACAGATTTTTTTTTTTTTACTATAGTCATGGACATTATAATCCTGTTTGGTAATCAGGGCCCACTAATGAAAATACAAAAACTAAAGAATGAAAAATTCTTTAGAATCGATTATAACTACGCTTTTGTTTGTCTCCTCTTCAAAAGAGGATAGCCCAAGTTACCTGAAGTGTCGTTTAGAATTTCTTGTGCGCTGATTGAGAGATTTTCTCAACAAATTCGAGTCTGATCAGAAGATGAAGAATTTATGAACACTGGCGCATTAAAAAAAAAAAAAAAAACATGAAAATGGTTGCTTACAGAATTTTTACAAACAGATTTCTGGTGCGTCCATATTAAGTATACAGTATTTGGTTATTTATAGTGGTTATTCGGGCATTAAATTTGTGACTCTCCAACAACTAATCTGACACAGCCTCTTGGTTGCCACAGAACGTACGTTTTTGCTTTCAGGGTGTATTTTTACTAATTGTCTTATGACAGGCATGCTTAAGGTTGTGCCACCATTAATCGAAAGCAACTGCGGTGACGTATAAGAGAGTCACAATGCTTCTATACGCGTTAGTTACCCTTTACCAATCCCTCACTTATCTCACTTTGATTGAAAGTTATGTCATCTATTTGTACACTGTTTTGACCTAAGCAGCAAGAAAATTTTAACATTCTGATACAGTGATCTGAAAAAATAACAGCCTTGTATTTACATCAATTTGATTCAAAAGCTATTCCAGTCGCATGTACTGGAACAACTTTTTCGTTTGTACACGCTCTCAAAAAAGTATTCAGGTATAAGGGAAATTTCCTATTTTGGCTTTGCGAATAATTAATAAGATTTTCAAAAGCGCGTAATTCGACAGAAATGTGAAAAGTTAAGTATACATAACCTAATTCATATTTTATGATAAATGATTTTTAAATACGGAACCAACGGAATTTAAACAAACTTTCAAAATGAATTTTAGTCGATTACTTTTTGAGAGGGTGTACTAACACGTTTATACAGGGTGTCTACCACAAAAAGTAAGCTTGATTTCTTGACCTTTTCTTGACTTTTTCTTGATCTTTTCTTGACCATAACAAATACGAAACTCTAATATCAAAAATACATCGTGGCAGGGATGCAGAATATGTTCTATCCGGCGTTCTAGGATTGGGGGAAATTTTGCAGAAAAATATACAACTCATTTTGATTTTAACAATGAATCACAAAATTCTTCGAGTTATTCTTCCCCCCTTCCCATTTTTAAAGAGTTATTTTTTTTCAACTTTTTCACTGATCAGCCGTTTGCTTTCAGTTAACTTGGACCAACTGCTATTTTGTAAACATGTATGTAGCTTGTACATTGCAAATCTTTTTACATCTATATTAACACAGAACTTATGAAAGTCTATAATATATCATAAAACTTTTGGGAAATTGAAGTTATTAGCTATGAAACATGGGGATCAGCGATAATTATAATTTTAAGTGAAATCCAAGTTATTGTTTTTAAAAAAGAAAATGTGGAAAATAATCAAAACACTGAATTTAACAGGGAATGAAGGGAGAAAAAAAAATACTTTTAAATCCAACAATTTTAACTTTTTTTTTGAGGAGAGAAGGTGGATAACTGATGTACTTTTCTCAAGGTTTGAAGACACATACTTGACAACTTTTGAAATTCCCAAGGTGTAAAACAACACGCATTTGACATATTGAAATATTGTCAGTTCACTATACAACTATTTGGCAGACATAATTTTTGATGATTTCTGCTAAATAAGATGTAAATGACATTTTAAATGAATTTTATAAATAGCAAACGAACAGTATTTTAATGTATTCCTATAAAATAAATACATGAAAAATTGTCAAGTTTTGTCTGTCACAAAAGATTAGAAACTAAGAATTGGAATGAAATGGAAAAAGCGTAGTTGAGTCGCTAATCGTGACCTAGTGCTTAATTTCTTGACTTTTTCTTGACTTTTGTGACCTTTTTCCCATTTTTTGACTTTTCCGTGACTTTCGTGACTTTTGCATGATGGTAGACACCCTGTTATAAGATAATTACAATTTGAAAGTTAACTATACGAAAAAAAAAAGATGTAAAAGAGTCATGTTTGAGATCTAGCAGTATTCCATAGCAATTTAGATTAGTACAATTTATATTTAATTTGCATAATCAATTTTCGAAGAAAAATGCAAAATAACAGTAAAAAGTAATTTAACCCTCTCGTCACCCTGAACCTCATATGAGGCTTCTACTTCAAATAGCAATATTTAGAGAGAAAAAAAATTGAATTTATTATTTTTTTCTTTCAGCGATATCAATATCATTAATTCATGTAGAAAGTATATGAGGCTCCTCACTAGATGCATAAATCGTGCCTAGATTGCAGTACTAGTCAATTTAGATCATTTTTTACAGTTTTCGCTTCATTGTTTCAGGAGAAAAATTAAGAAAATATTTACGCCTTTTTTACCGTTTTTTTTCTTTTTAAGGTAAGTATAGTTTTTTTCTTATTCCTCAACCTTTAATCTCTGCATCCTTTTAAATTAATTTTAGCATAATAAAATGCTTCGAAAATGCAGAAATTAATATTAGAAAAAGCGACATTAGAAAAAAATATTTTTGCACGATTTATAATAGTATTTCAGATGCATTAAATGCTAGACAGATTTTTTTTTCTCCGATTTTTCATAATTCGGTGACGAGAGGGTTAAGTATTACCTATTTACAATTTCTCTTTCACACAAAAAAATAAATATGTTATTAGTGTAGTCAACTCACTTTATAACAAAATACGATGCACCAAAATTCATGCTATAGTAAAGACGCATTTTTATTTGATCCGATTGATGTTAAAGTACACCAGACTCAAAAGTTTATCACGAAACCGTTATAACAACAACAACAAAAAGAAAACACTTTATAACAAATGAAACTTCGTTTAAATTCGATTCTGGTGAAATTTTATTACGAAATCTTCACCGATTTATGCGAGTGAACTTTGTTCCGATAAAATATGAAGATTTTCGACGACTAATTTTTACTTAACAATTTAAGCTTGAAATAAGTCCAAACTTTTAGTGAGAACTAAAACCTAGAAGTTGCAGTGGAAAATCTTCCGACAAAATCGGAAGAGTTGGCAACTATGTACTCTCGGAATCAAATTCTAATTAAAACCATTTCCTTAGTAGCCGTAACGAAAAATGCTTTAACATTTGTAAGGTGCGGGTAATTTCATGTTTGTTTTTATGCTCTAAAAATTCAGTAACATCTAACTGTTAAAAATAACATATTTTGCAAGGAAAAAAAATGTTTTTCTGACAGTCCGCACAAAATGGTCTAAACATGGCTCTTGCACCTTCAACCCTTTATCTTTCGAACTAAGAATTGTTAAGTATATCAGCTTTGAGCTGTTTCTTTTCTCTAGTTAAACAACGAATGATCAAAATAGACTTATGTAATATAAAATATGAGAAAAAATTAATAAATACTTACTATACGTCCTATAACTATTTCATAAGAAATAAGTCTTTTTGAAAAAGTATAGCACAATCAAAACTGAAGAAGTCAAATAATATTTTTATTGACACATTTTTGGGAAATCTAATCCTTTATTCATAAAACCTAAGTCTGAAAATTCACTAATGCTCGATTTTTTTTTCCTCTGGTTCGACATGATTAGAAAGGGTGCTGTCCATTTAAGAATGTTACTTTAATAGAACATGCAGTCGTGATCTAAACTCTCTCTCTCTCTCACACACAATAAACAAACTTATTAGCTTTACAACTAGGACGATTGATCGGATCAGTATAACTTTTCAGACAGCGAGATTATGTTAGCTTACAAATTTTTTGAACGACAACATGAAACTCAATAAAACGTCATAGTTTTTAAAAACATGCTGCAGAAGAATATATTGATAAATCAAGGATACTGGCAGTGTAGGCAGTCCCGTTGATAACACACGGAGACACTACAACATATTTAATACAATGCATACCTTTACAGAACAGTGTACTTACTTCTTTCTCAGCTTGGGAAAAGAGATCAGGCGGTGGGTTTGACACTTGGGCAAGTACAGACTGTCTAGTGTGACTATTAATGTTCACTGCTTCTGTAGCACCGGGACGTAGATGAAGGTCACAAATTTCTTTGGCCAACTTTCTCATCTGTAAGAGAATAAAAAATATTAGGATAACTGATTTTTAGTAACAAGTAATGTTTATGGCAGTGTTTAGGGTGACTAGCTCAGCTTTCTGATTCATTTTTATTTTTAATTCTATCAGACCAAAATGTATGAATTAACTTCAAAACCTTAAAAGCAACCACGTAAACTTTACTACTGCTCTTTGTTAACGATGTGAGTGTGTGTGTGTGTGTCTACCTTTAAAGAGCAAGACGAAAGCTCCACGCCAAAAGATATCAAGACTGAAGATTTAAGATATGTCTACCATCTCAGCAACATTTAAAATTGTTTGCAAACACCCCCCCCCCCCCAAAAAAAAAAAAATTGTGGAATAATACAAAATATAAGCAAATGTACGATCAGAACGTGATTTTTTTTTGCATCTAAGCAAGTGTTTTAAAGAAAGATAATTTAGCTTAAAGTTGAATCCCCCCCCTTCCCCTGCATTACAATAATAAAAATAAATCCTTCTCCATAAAACTAAATTAATTGAAAAAGTGTATGCGTGTAATCTTTACGCGCGGTTGAAGTAAAACTTCTTTGACGTTTACGACACATATCACTGAAATGATTAAACTTTAACTTAAAATAAATATCATATAATTTAATTATATTTATTATTCATGTACTTTACAACGATTATATAAATGTTATATTCATATTATTCATTGGAAATAGGTACTTGAATGTCATCATAATTTTTTTATGTATGAAATTATAGGTTTGTGGTAACTATCATGTGAAACATAAATTTTACTCTCTAAATTTGCTAATTTTCTGGAAAATACAGCATCTATCGTTGTACCGAAACGCGTTGTTGATAGAAGTCGAGAAGTATTCATAGTTCGATCAAATTTTTCTTTTAAAAAATAAACTAACGGCCGAGATTCTTGAGAGCGAAAATTAACATTAAAATCTCCAGTGAGAATCATCGGTAATTCATGATACCTACTTAGAATCCAGGAAGTGTCCATGTTGTAGTGTTATTCCTTAATTGTTTTCTTATACCATTGTTCTGTCTGGAGGCTGGGTTTGAATGGGGAGAATGTCCATAGTCTAGTATTATACTTTAACTGTGTTCTTTAACTGATGTTTTCCTCTGTTAGTTGGGTTCGGAGGCAGGTAGTGTATTTTTTTTGTGTGTTTTTCTATTACAGCATTCTTAAGCCTTGATTTCGTCTGCTAGTAGGTTTCGAATTATTATTCTGTATCCGTGTTTTTAAACTGCAGGTTCTGTCTATTGTTTGGGATCGATTGCAGCCAGGGTCCGTTTCTTTGTGGTGTTCCATCCCTGTGTTTGCTCCGTCTTGAGGTTGGGTTAGAATCCACGGAGTGTCTATTTGTTATTCTTTTATTTTGTTATTAAACCGTTTGCAGCCAGTGTTTGTTTCTTTGTGGTGTTACATACCCGTATTCTTAAATCGTTGCATATATATCATTATAAATATATATATCATAAATATATATATCATTATAAATATATATATCATTACTATATATATATCATTATAAATATTGCGTTCACACAAACTACATTCTTCTAAATTTACTAACATTTCTTAAAATACAGCTTTGGGCAAAATAATAGCAGACATGACATACATAATATTTAGGAGTTTAATGGCCTAACGGCCAATGTGTAACTGGCAATTGACAAATAATAATATCACTTCGCTTCGAAACTATTGCCTATAATCATTACGAAATAGTATTCTAAGACAATTATGTAATTAAAACCCATCTGAAGCTAGTAATTACTATATATCACGTTCTTAAGTTTATGTATGTAATTTTTTGAAGTTCTGCTAATTCAACGGAACTCGATGGAAATATAAACAACCTGAGATGCGCAGAAACAGAAGATGCGCAGTTACCCAGTGTGCGTAGCGCCACCTGTTTGCAACTACGGCGTTATCCAACTTTCTAAGAGAAGTGTCCCCTCCTAAAAATTTACCTTCGTGGGATCGAAGTATGATCCTCCAACAGTGTTCTTAAACGAAAATTTCCCTCTGCTGTTTAGGTTCGTTTGCAGCCACTGTCCCTTTAAATTGTGATGTTCCACCCCCTTGTTCTGTCCGGAAGTTTGATTAGAATCCAGGAAAAGTGTTCTTAAACTGACGTTTCCAACTACTGTTCCCGGGGACCGATCTACACACTTGGAAGCCCAGGGCACAGATACTTTTGGGGGCGCCTGCACAAAAAAAAAATTCTGCACAATATTACTTAATTAAGTTAAAACCAAATATCATTCCTAAGTTAACCATACGTAAACATTTACAAATCAGTAAAATGTCACGACAGATACCACTTATATGAATTTTACGATTTTGAAATGTTTTTATGGGTATTTACAGCCGTCACAAACCTTTGAAAAGATAAAAGGAGGAGCATGCTGAGGTGTCCGAACGAATTTGCGAATATCGAATTTATCGAATGTCGAATCGAGTGCATAATTTTTAGCGTTACAAGTTACATTAAATTAAAAATTTTGAATATTTGTGATGAAATGAAGTAATCAGAAATTTTTCTCTTTAGATATAATTTTAGTAGCTATTATGATTACATAAAAGGAAGTTTTGGGGCCCCTAAAAATCGGGGGCCCAGGGCACGTGCCCCGAATGCCTCGCCGTAAATCAGTCCCTCATCTGTTCCGGTTCGATTGCAGGTAGGTTCCATTTGTGATTTTCCAAAACCATGTATTGTATATTATTGATCTAAAAATAAGGATTATCGAGAACCTACTGTGAGGTTGGGATTACATGTAAAATATGTTGGATGTACCTTCAAAACGCTTATTGATATAAATAAAGATTGGTGTCTAAGATTCGGCTCTTGACTGTTTTTCTCTAAGTTCCGCGTATTTTTACACGATGAATTCGGGGAACGGCGAAAGCAGGTCGAAAAGGTGGATTTTCAGTGGTTCTTTTTCGGAGCGTGCACGTCACTTCTTTCACTGAGCGTTACTTCCGTCAGGAAAAAAAAAAATCTGAGTTACTCCCTAGTCGCCACTAAAGAAGTTTTATTTCAAAAAGAAAAAAAAAATCTGCCAAATTTTGTTAATCTAAGACTTTTGTATGGTTCAAGAATAGGGATTTTTCTTACATAATTTGAAAATTTACATTCAGCATCAGTAGGATTTCAAGCTACGAGTGAAGTTTATAAAACTTTGCAAACTTCTTTTGCAAACGAAATACTAGCACATATTTATATTTGAAAATGCGTTGCCGTTCGATCTATTTTTCCCAGATTTCAATTTTTCATAGCTTTGAGCAAACCTCAAAGGAGCCTTTTCTTGCAAGTACCTTTCATAAATGTTTTTCACAGATTACATAATTTTTTTTTCCAATCAAAAAGAAGAAAAAAGAAAGAAAAAAGGAAAAAAGGGGGATGTAGTGGGGTGAAGAGAGGTCCTCCAAGTATTCTACAACTACAATCTGTAGTTTCTGTGACCAAACACTGCGGGCTCAGTTTCTATAGTTCCTCTTTTAAATGAAAAATATATAGCACCCCACGCGAGACAACTATTGTGTTTTTTTTATCCCGTTATTGTTGTAAATTTTTTTCAGATTTTGCTTCTGAATTTTAATTCTATTTCCATCGTGGCTATCCCTAATTTGTGCTTTCACTAAAACATATAAATATAGCATATGTATATATATACACAGAAAACAAAAAATCGAGAAAGTGTCTGTTCAACAAGTTTTAATATTTAAAAGTGGAATAGTGAAAACATTGATAGAGCTTTTAAAGTAATTTAATATGAGTTTTAAAAAAATGTTTAAAAAAAAGCGTGAAAAAAACATCGTCTAAAATAAATCGCTTAAAAAAGTTGTATTAAACACAAACATAAAAATGAGACACACTTTCACAATTTCAGTCAATTCCAATCTTTTCAAATATTTCGTTTTCTCCAAATGTTTCTTGAATACAAGTAAGAACCCTTTTGAACAGTCCTCCGCCCAAGAACCTCCCTAGGCAGATAACCCTCCTGTAGGTTTTCCTTAACACAATACACCAGTATAGCATACAAATATTTCCTCAGGCACACAACCACAAAATCTCAAGCTTTAGACTGCAAACAGTACATAGAAATTAAGGAATGGTCTTTATATAGATTTTTTTTTCTATAAATCATTACATGATTTTAGTCGAAAATATACTAAACGTATTCGTAGAGAATAAGTAAGTGAAGAAACATTCACATAATTTAAGTAAAGAGCATCAAGACGGACAGACGTCACCTGAGTATCGAAGCAACACAACGCTCACCAGTATACACTTTAATAGGGCTTTCGGTTGCCCTTGCGTACATTCATTCGTTTGAATACATTATTGTCTTTCTAAACACTGAACTACCTGTCACGTTCTTCGAAGGCCCCTGCCAGAGTTGAGCAAAATACACCGAAAATGTATTTTCGACACAAAATACATAATAGATTGATTCAAACACTAAAATACTTCTTGAATTAAAAAAAAAAATGCAAAATACAAAATAGATGCTTTTCGAAATACATACAAAGTACAAAATACACGGTAAAAAATTTAAAGGATTTGAATGTTTCGGTTGAAAATTCGGTTGTTCGGTGGAAAATTCAGAAGCTGAATTTTCCGCTCTCCAGCTTATTTTATTTAAATACATTTTAACAAGAGTAATCTTAATAGTTGTGTTAAGGAAAAGGTGCTATTTTTGCTTTTTTAAAACGATCCTAACACTTCTTCAGCTACAATACCACGTGTAATTCTAGTGCAGCTCATAAATTACACCAAGAGAGGGGGGAAAGAGAAAATCAGCAATTGTATGATTTTCATTTGAACATGCTATCTGAGCAATCTGTGGTGTTACGATTAATTTAATGTCAGAACACAAAATTTATTTTTTTTAGATTAAAAACACAAAATACATAGAAAATGTGTTTTAAAATACATTCCCAAAATACTTTGCTTTTACGAGTGAAGATACAAGATACAAATGTATTTTGAAAATACATGTATTAGCGATACTGCCCAACTCTGCCCCCTGCACTGGCAATATTGTACCTATAGTTTCCGATTTTCTAATTTGGGCTCTGTTTTTAATTGATATTCATAATGCACTTATCCCCCAGCTGTAACTTTTACAAGATTATCTATATACGTAAATAAAATTAGACTTTTGCCAGTAAATTACTTGGAATTATAAAATTTGGCGATTTATATCTGTTTCAAGGACCTGGGAATCCAGTACGACGCTCAAAAAAAGTTTGTCTATCGTTTTGTCATTCTGTCCGTGACGCTGTTTTTGTTCGCACATCACGTAAAGACGACTAAAGCGAATGAAATAAAATTTGGTGACATAATAGGTGGTCATTCAACTTAAAATACAGGCGTCCAATCTTTTAAAAATCTAATAAGATTTTGCGAAAATCGTTTTCATTACATTTATATTCGCGCATCATGTAAAAATTACTGAAGCGAATGAAATGAAATTGAGTGACATGATAGGTGGTCACTCAACTAAAACTGTAGGTGTCGAATTGTATAAAAATTTTGATTAGATTTTGAGATTGAGCAAAAATTATTGAAAGCCTGAAGCGAATGAAATAAAATTTAGTATCGTCACAGGTGGTCACTTGAACTCTTTGAGTCAAGGTATTTAAATTTTTTTTATAGATTTTGAGATTTTATGAAAATTTAGTACATGTTTGCGCTATTCCTGAAAAATTGGAATGATATAGAATAAAATTTGGAATTATGTTAGATGCAAGTTAATTTGAACTCCAGTTGCCAAAACAGTTTTAAATATTCCATAGGTTTTGGGATATTGTGAAAATCGTATAAATGTTTGTTCTCTCATTTCTTAAAAATGCATTAAGTGAATACAATGAAGTTTAGCAACATTATCAGCAAAGTCTAAAACAACAAAAATCGGAATTTCCGAAAAATATAAATAAACTTGTAAAATGCTTATTTGCTTTTTAGATTTTGTGAAAATTGCACAAAATGTTTTCGAGGAATAATGTTAAAATATCTAGTGAATCAAATGAAATTTAATTACAGGTTAAGAATGGCCTCGACTTGAAAAACTTATTGAATCAGAATAAAATTTAATTTTTTAAGATAGAAAGAAGTTCTCTATAACAGTCAAATTTACAGACCACTTTGTTATTCTCGATTCTGTAAACTTTTAACAATGCACAGAAGATACAACTTTTATTTCTATGCTATTGCTACTATTTTCAGTTTTTATACTCCTGCAATGCTGACGAAGATTCAAGCTTTTGGAAAATTTGCATTATGTACTAACCCGTCAACTGTGGGCACTTCAGCTAGTTTAAATATAAGATTTTGTAAAGGAGAAAAATGCTCGCCCCCCCCCTCCGTTATGGAGCTGAAGCATTCGAGATGACAAGCATAACATTTTGGAAGGAAGGGATATATGTCGAACTCAAGAGGAGAAAAGGGAAGTTTTCTTTAAGTTTTTAAAAGGAGGGCTCTAAATTGAAAGATTTTGAGATGAAATGTTTAGAAGAATTTAAGAAAAGAAATCAAAGTACCTGTCAGTAGAGATTCCACTGAAGTCGGGGGCAGGGATGCAGTGCATCCACTGCACCCCGCTTGTGGCCAACGTTGTAGTTAAACCATAGAAATGCCTTTATTATCGCAAAACATGCTTTTATATGTAACCACTGTATGACGCAATGTAGTAGAGAACAGTTAAGAGATTTCCGATTAACCAGATTTAAATTAGCAGTGAAAACACTGCTTCCTTTAGTGTCAGGAAATAGAATTCACATATGGTTTCCGAAAGGGGAGTTGCATGCTCCTTATCCTTCAGAGCATTTCCTGAATCCTGTCCTTTGGTCTACAAGATTATATTAAACATGCATATTGTATTAAGTATACTTCAAGGACCATGGAATATAGAACTTATATCTACTGCAATTAAAATAATTATAAAGCGGTTACATTACAGTTTTGTTATTCTAAATAAACAAACTCCGGTATACTTCCACAAATAATGTATAAATAATGGAATTGTCCGATAAATTACATTTTTAAAAATACATATTTTTAAAAATGTTTTGTGGAGAAACTTAACCGTTTAACAGTTTCTTTTTAATGCCATTTTGTCTTTGAAAATAAGTATATATTTGAAAAAAAATTACATTCCACAATCAATTATATAAATTAAAATTCTTCAGTCAAAACTGTTAAAAATATTACATTTATTTATTTATAAAGGTTTTAATTACTGTGAAAGTATTGCACTTTTTCTTAAATTTGGCTATTTTAAATTTTAAATACAATTAACTGAACTGGAAGAGTGTTTTAAAGGAATGGCTTTAAGTAAAAAAAAAAGTAAACATTGTGTATATCACTATCAGGACAAAAATACAGTAGAAACCGCGTAATAGAATATCCCTCTTAATGTAATAAATTTTTGATGTGCCAAACCGTAGTAACTAGTCAATTTGATTGCGGATAATGGAATGTCCTGTTCATTAGAACAATTTTTCTTGGCAAATTGGCTATTCCACTAAGAGGGCTCTACTATATTTTTGTAATCGGTTTTTTTCTTATCGTTTCTTTTATTATTAGTTTACCACTGCCGTTACTTTTTGTGCACTATTTAGAAATCCATTAGAATAACTGCAAACTATAGAAAGTAAAAAGCCGGGCAAATCATCAGCCACGCGCGAAGAAAATGAGTTGCCCGACTGGTACACGGGCAAATATCCCTTTCATATCACCCGACGGGCTTTCGGGCAAAACAGTTAAGCGGTTAACATAAACAAATCTTGTTGAGTTTAGCTTTAAAAGAGCATGCGACATAATAGGTGTTTTGCACGTTTCCAAAAAAGAAACTAAATATACAAGCGTTTTACGACAGCAAACAGATACTTGAAAATCAGAATTAAACAGATAAGGATGGCATCAAGAAATACATCAAAGTGCGTATAAACAGCTTTATTTAAACTAAACAAATGTAAGGAAAGAAAAACGGAACTTTCCTCAAATATTTTCTAGAGAAAATGTTTGGCATGTATAAAAATGGAATTCTAAAAGTAATTATTATCTAATAATTAGAGATTATTAATAATTATTAGAGATTATCTTAGAAATTGAAAATAAATACGTTCCAGTCATAATTTCTTTTGGAGCTTATGTCGGAAAACCTTTATTCAACTTGTTTCAATATAAATTTTCAATGTACAATAAAATGCAGGGTAAATTTGTTTTTAAAATTAGATAATATTCATGAATGAAGAAAATATGTATTTAAGTTATTTTGTTCTTATTTTACATTTAAAATTTTATGAGATCGGAAGAAACCAGAATTAATTTAAGAAAATCCTCCTTATCAATTCAATAAAACGCTATTGCACAGAGTAATTTTAGAGGAAAAATTATTACATTAGAAAAGTAGTACAACAGTTTTTCATTCGTTTCATAGACAATCATCAGAATTGATTAAAATATCACTGAGTGTTTACAATAAAATTTATTCTGAAATTTGGCTGTACAAATAAATTATTTATTTGTTTTCGAATGTAGATAAATAGATAGCTGATTAACAAAACACACCCCCATGGCCATGTGGATAAGACACCGAACATGGTAGATGGCTGAAGTGTGAAGGTCCCACGTTCGGGCCCAGCACTTGGCTGTCGATCTAAAGGTCTGGAGTTTGGGGAGGTTTTCTCCAGATGTAACGTGAATACGCGTTAGAGTCCTTAAAAAGGCTTCCGCTCAAAGCAACCCCCATAGGCAGATGCCCCTCGTGTAGGCTTGGCATAACACAAAAACCCGAACTCCTGATTAACAAAACGAAAGAAAATCTAAATATGGTCTTGCTAATGGTTACCATTTGCAATTATTAATTAAAAGCAAAGAAAAATTGAGTTCATTTTATGATAACATGTAATCGAATTTCAACTGCGCGTAGCTTATAATATTTAAATTCAAATTAATTTAGTAATTCAAATGTAAATAGATATATCCGTATTTTCTAAATATGATAAAGAAAGAAATAAACATAAAACATAGCTGCCAACTACAACGGAATATAATTAACCACTTTTTTTTTTTTTAAACAATAAATTTCGGCTTAAAATATTGCTTTTTTTTTATTTCGCACCAGAGCTGGCTGCTACTTTGAAAAAATACTAAAAAAAATGTACCGTTTACAAAAAGTGGTTAATTATATTCCGTAGTAGTTAGCATCTATGCATAAAACATTTTAACTTCGCAATTTTCGAAAATAGACTACTAAATGTAGACTGTCATGGTATATTGTCAGTTTGATATATTTTTATTAGAACATTCACTGTAAATAATTTCAAAGTTTAAGAAACCTACCTCAAGAGGAAAAAAAAATGAGTCATATGGCGAGGAATGTGAATCTTCTATAATTTTATTTTAATCTTGGTATGAGAAGAAAAATGTTCTAACATGTATTGACAGAATTTAATCTTCCCTTTCACATCAGAATACTTCTACATAGGTGACAAGTACTGCAGAATATAATTAACTAATTTCCGTAAAGCGCAAATTTTTTGAACATTTTTCCAAAATAGTAACGATCCCATGCGTTTAACTCGAAAAATTGCTATATTTCAAACTGAAAATTACCGTTCACAAAAATTGGTTAGTTGTATTCCGTAATACTTGGCACCTATGCTCCTAGGACAGTGAAATTTAGTTTAAATTTATTTTACAGGTAATTTTTAATACAAAGGAAGTAATATGATGATTTCTCTTCCGAAATTTTTTTTTTTTTTCAATAAGTTATTTATTTTCATTTCGCATGCAGAAAGGACTACGAACTAAAAAAAAGTAAAAGTATATTTTTAAAATTATACAGTGGACGCTCCTTAATTCCAACTCAAAGGTTCTCAGAAACCGATTTTAAGAGAAAACTAGCTGCGTGCCCGTTCTTCGCACGGTAGGAAACGGAAATTTTCCTCACATGTGTAATTCGAATTAATTCCAGGGATGTGGAATCTAGAAAAGCAAAAATATTTGATTCTTGACTTAAAGTTTGCATCATATGTACTAACATGAGATCGTTGCAATATAATGACACAAAAAAAAATTATGTCAGGGTCATTCGCTATCCAAAAAGTGAAAAGTCGTTTGCAGTGACCTTGCAGTGACGTTTGCAGTTGACCGTTTGCAGTGAACTTCTCACTTTCAAAATGTCTTATTTCCACATCATGCTGGTTTAGGTTCACGTTTCAGCGATAAATACCTCAGACACTACATAAAACGGACATTTTTTAAAAATTTTAAATTACGTCACCCTCTCTTGTAACGCTTTACAAAAAGAAAAGAGATAAGACTGCGCTATTTATAGAAGCTTTAAAATTGTTTTTCTAGATTTCAGTTTAATTTTTCTTTTCACAAATAAATCAAGTATTGATAAGAGGAAATCTAGCCAAGCAAAGAAATCGTCTGCGTGGACATAAGAATATCTATGTACACAAAACGAAATCTTTGGAATGCGAAACATTTTTCACGTTTTCAGAAGAGCGCTCGTTGTAATTGCTTCACAACTGACTTCTAGTCGTACAATAACAGCAGTATTTGGCGCATTCTGGCTTCAAATATAAGGCAATAAACAACAGATGTTCTAATTCGAATTTCGAAGGGATCCGTCCTGGCAAATGACCATAAAAAATTTGGTAGGCCTATAATTTGGCGGAATTCAGCAAACTTAAATCAATTGACTTATTTAGTGAAAATTCGGAATTTAGACAGTCTTAAATCGCCTTAACTGTATTATTTCTGCACCGAAAATTAAAATTCCACGCCGTATTTCAATAAAACCTTGTTTTTAAAAATACGCTCTCATTAAATTGCTCCAAGTGCTAGAATCATCTTCTCAAAATCGCATATCAAATATTTTATTTTTCCTGTTGCACATTTTAGTATCGGAAAATTTCAAAATCCTATTTTTCTTTTGAGTATAAAACATTTCATTCCTGCTCTGATTTCACATGCACACGATAGTTTAATTAAAAAAATAACCTTACAAATAATCTAAAAAAAATCGTTATTCTTTTATTTTTACTTCATGAATCTGAATCATTTAATAAACGTGCCAAATATGGCAACCTAGATATGCTTAAATTCTCACTCATTCCACTGCGGGGTTACAATTGCGAAATGGCGAAAAGAAAAAATGAGCCTTTTGCGACACGTTTTTTATCGATATCTCCTAAAATAATTTGAATTTCGAAAAAATCGCTTCGAGGTATGTCGGGACCCGTCCTGGAGAATTTCCATATAAAATTTGGTAGGTGTACGATCATCCGTTTCGGAGCTACGCGAGACACAGACAAACAAACAAACAAACTAACGGACAGTTTACACATTGCTTTATTTATATAGATGTGTTAATGTGTTTTATTCATCGTTAAATACGATGTACAAAATGCGAGAATTTCAATGACCTTAAATTTTGTGGAATTCCCCTAGCTTAAATCAATTTACTTAATTTGTTGAAAATTATAAAGATAGATCGCTTAAAATCGCCTTAATAACTGCATTATTTCAGTTCGGAAAATTAAAATTTAACGCCTAAATGTGTCCTAATAAAACCCACACTTGTTTTTAAATAAACTATTTCATTACGCTCTCTCGGTAAATTGCGCCAAGCTTAAAAATGCGCAAGCCGCTATATCCTCAAAAAATCGGCATACCAGCCATTTTACTTTTCGCCAAATTAAAAGGTTATGCATTTTAGTCTCGGAAATTTCCAAATCCTTATTCTTTTGCGTATAAAAGATTTCATTCCTGCTCTGATTTCACAGGCACACGATATTTTAGTTAACAAATAACCTTACGAATATAAACAATCAGAAAAAGAAATCTTAAACTCCTGTTATCCACGCGATCGTATTAGCAATTTTAAAATTTATGAACTTTAAGAAATACCTTTTGACATAATCCTTTTTCATGCTTTTTAATTGGACGTAAAAATGACGTAATACTTTATGAAATGCCGTACTTATGTGTGAAGACAGGCTTTTATTCTGGTTACTGATTGGTCGAGGAGAGTATTATGGTCAAAGCGCATGGTCAAACTGCATCAGAAACGACTTCAAGAATCTGTCCCGAGCAACCTTAGCATTTTAATATTATACATAGATAACTTTTAAAGTGCAACAGCGAAAAAGAAAAATCTCCAAAAAAGTGTAACAAGAAAATATATCAGTGTGCTATCGGAAATAAAACATTAAAAAGCAATCCCCTTAAAAAGTTCTCCAACCAATGCATCCCCCTTTTGGATGATATTTATCGTGTAGCTTTGACTTTACCACAAAACTAAATATATATATATGTATTATGATCAAGCTGAGTCTTCAAAGAAGACATGCAATAGAAAGTATAAACTATAAAAATTGTATGAATTAGACTTCTAGAAAAAATTGTAAATTGGGTGTTTGGTTTTGTTTATTATGCCTGCATTTTTCTGGCAACTTCTCGATTTGAAGTAAGCATTTCAATTCATACTCTCCCTAAAATCTGTAGTAAAGGCTATTTTTTGAACTTTCTAGGAAAATCAATAGCAAATAAACAAAAGATTCTTGTCTTACCCCGACCCTTTCATAAGGGTTAATCCAAGAAAACTGCCTTGTCCGCATTCATAAGAAATGCAATACTATAGGAATGAAGGTATGAGTCTTTACACAAAAAATTAGAAGATGCTTTTAACAAATACAATGAGTTTTTCCTCCGTTAAATGAAGAAAAATAGTTTTCTTTTGTCAGATGTTTTGTTCGAATTAACTGAAGTGATGAAAATTTAGTTCGAATTAATGAAATATTTTGTAACATTAATTCCAATAAAAATTATTAGAGACTTTTGGATCAGTTCGAATTAACCGAATTCAAATTAACGAGCGTCCACAGTATTTATTTTGTTACAATTTGTAACGTAAGTTACACAATTTTTGCGTTTTGTGATAAAATAAAGACATTTTATTTTGGTTTAAAAACTCTCGCTCACCATTATCTACAAAGGCAATCCAGTGATGAAAATATAAAATTTCGACGACGTTCAGATGTTTACAGCTGTCTTCTTTAATCAGAAAACGCAGCAATTTCGCGAAAGTATTTAATTGCTAAGATATTTTCAACAGCGAAGTTAATTAAAGAATGTCTTCAGTCTAAATTATCTGAAGTATTTCGAAATGAAGCTTTCTCTAAAACTTAATAAAACTGAATTTTTCAGGTAACAGATACCGAAATCCATACCGTTATCGATTTTTTGATTTTATAAATGCAGTTTAAATAGCGTTGAACTGATAATTTACAAGGGATGGCTTTTCATTAAAATGAATCTATCATATTCTAACAAAAGTTCTTTAATATAAAACAATTAAGACTTCCGTTCAAGTTAATTAATGCAATTAAGCAACATAGCATGAAATTTAGAAAAGTTTTGCAAGATAATTCTCAAATATATAATTAAACATTTTAATTATTCAAAGTACGTCAGAAATCGATAGTGTTGTTATGTTGATGGATTTCATGAATTTAATAATTTATCGATTAAAATGGGAAGGGGATTATAAAACACTTCAAGTGGAAATTTGAAAATGCTTATTTATTGACAAGATATGGAATTATTTAGTAGATCCAAGCAAATAAGATCAAAACTAAGATAAATGAACCTAAAATTGATTGACAATTAAATTGAGTGAAAAAATTAAAGCAACAAGTAAAAAAATCAGTTTTAGTTTTGAGTTTCTACTTAACACGCTCACCATGAGCACCGACGCGTTTATTTTATTATTTTTGAATCGTGAGCCAGGGACGTACTCAGAAAAAAAATTCGGGGAGGGTCCAGAAATTTCGGAGGGGGTCCATACGGTGAAAAAGGCAGAATTTTTAACAAAAAGACTTATTATTTTGATAACAGAAACTGAAATTTGGTGGGTGAGGTGTCCGGACCTCCCTGGAAAACCCTCCCCTTGGGTATATCCTTGCTGTGAGCATCACCCGTGGGTCACCGGTATCATTTCATATTACGTAAAATAAAATTTCTTTGCCACTTAAGCACTTAACCATAGGTGCAAGTATTACGGAATAAATTAACCATTTTTTGTAAACCGTAAATTTTTAAAATAATTTTCCAAAGCAGTACGTGCCTACACCCTTAACTCCGAAATTTTGTTATATTTTAAACAGTAAATTAACGTTCACAAAAAGTGATTAATTATATTCCGTAATACTTGGCACCTATGATTAACGTTTGTAAAGTAGCAATGACTTAATGGTAACAGTTGCCTAAAAAAATTATTTCTGGACACACAGCGTCATCTATTATCGGCTTTGCTTACAAACAGTTAAATCTGTGTTTTTAGAGATTGGCATACCTCATTTTAATTTCCTATGGGGCATTGGAATAGTTAACGATGATTCAGTTCATCAACATATTTTTATTTTCGTTTCTGGTTCTGCTTAAAGTTAATGGATTTCAAACTGTTTAAAGTCACATGTGTATGTGCCCGGCTTCATTTTTCTCGCTATCCTATTTCAGCTTTCTGTTAAAACTATTCTAACTTGATTTCACTAAGCGAATTGTTTTTCGTAAATCAATTTTCTCAGAGCCAGCTACCTGGTTATCAAAGCTAAAACATCGCTGCAGTTTTGCTTGGTTGTAACTTTAGTCACAATTTTACCTTTTCCTATTACCATACTAGGCCATAAAACATGATGTTTTCATGCTCTCACCACTTCGTTTTTAGGGTTGACTCCTTTAGGTTGATTTTTATCTTTTAATTTCATTATCCTTTTTAGATTTTTTTTTTGTTTGAAAACATGCGCAACAAATCACCAGCTATTAATCATGTAATGTTTGGCTTAATTTTTGACCGCCGAACTATTTTCTTGCCACTTTCCCAGTCTCTTCTTCACGCCTTTTTCAAGGACTTTGATTCCATCCGCTGTGCCGTTAACATGTTTAGCTTACGTCACGCTTTGTAAGCGACGATCATTAGATATATACAGGGTGATCGATATGCGTAAGAGTACCCGGGGTTTTTTCTTATCACCCTTAAATCTGACGGATATGGCAACTACTCCAACATTGAAGTATAATTGATTGAACCATTTTTAAGTGTGGGAGATAATTACCAACACTCTCTGTTGGACAGTTACAACTTTATCTTCTAGGAAAACACAAAGTTACTTAATCATGCAAGAATTTTATTTTCTAAAAGCACTATTTAATTCAATTTTTTACATTATCATTCCTTACCGAAAATATGGAAATTGTTTGCCACCATTTTGAATGCAAACACGAAACAAACCAATTCGGGTTTTAAAGAGAAATCCTGCAAACATCGATGGATTAAAACAAGCGATAACCGTAGAAATCTCGCCAATAACAACAACATTGTTGAGAAGACAATCGGAAAACTTGGTTCGATGTGTTCATGTTTGCATTCAAAAACATTCAACATTTGCTGTGAGGAATGATAATGTAAAAAGTTTGATTTAAATTCTGTTTTTCAAAAATAAGATCATCACCAGATTAATTTACATTGTGCGCCTCGATCTCTGTTTTACCACACAAATAAAGTTGTAACAGTTGAACAGTACTGGAAATTGTCTCCCACACTTAACCCTCCCGTCACCCTGAACCTCATATGAGGCTCCTATTTCAAATAGCAATATTTAGAGAGAAAACAATTGAAGTTAGTATTTTTTTCTTTCAGTGATATCAATATCATTAATTCATGTAGAAAGTATATGAGGCTCTTAACTTGATGCATAAATCGTGCCTAGATTGCAGTACTAGTCAATTTAGATCATTTTTTACAGTTTTCGCTTCATTGTTTCAGGAGAAAAATTAAGAAAATATTTACGCTGATTTTTTACCGTTCTTTTTTTCTTTTTAAGATAAGTATAGTTTTTTACTTATTCCTCAACCTTTACCTAATATGTGCATCCTTTTAAATTAATTTTAGCATAACAAAATTCTTCGAAAATGCAGAAATTATTATTAGAAAAATTATTATTATCGACAAATATTAATAGACATCAGAAAAAAATATTTTTGCATGATTTATAATAGTATTTCAGATGCATTAAATGCTAGACAGATTTGTTTTCTCTGATTTTTCATAATTCGGTGACGAGAGGGTTAAACAAGGTTTAAACAATCGTATTTCACTGTTAGAATACTTGCCACATCCGTCAGATTTAAAAGCTATAAGAAAAACTCTCGGGTACTTTTTTAAATTGGTCATGCAGTATAAAGGATGATTTAGCCTCAGGTTTTGCAGTTCCGCGTGCACGTGTTCCTGAAAAATTGTTGCTTATTCTTAAAAATTTTATCTTCTTAAAAAATTCTTTAAAATACTTATTTAACGTCATAAGTCATCTGGTCATAGTAATCTTGGTGCCGTGACCAGGATTTAAACTTTGATTGCTGCAGGCACTACGCAGTGATTTATAGTGATTTTTCTATCAAGAGTGACCGCCCACAGGCGGGATCTGGAAAATAAAGATTCTGCAGGAAGAGGGGAAAAATTAGGTGAGAGAAGATTCCTCTCAAATTGTTTCTTCGTTCGATTTTACCCTGAACAGAGTCTCGCTGATTACATTGGAGTGATTCGTCCCTGGTTCACGTGATCTGGTAGTATGCACAGGATTCATGAGTTAGTAATGTGGACAAGTTCTCTGCCTTCCTCTCACCAAGTGGTTTCCTTCAGGGGCGATTTGTTTTTATTACTGATTGTACTACTTTTTCCTTGCAGATTCCTCGATTTCTCCTGGTTCTGATAGCGCACTTTCTTCATAAAGGTAAGGACCCACAAAAGCCGAAGTAATTAAGCGTAGAACATCCTTATATTAGGATAATAGGCTTATTCCTCAGGGGTTGGAGTTCAAAATTCATCTGTCGAGGGAAACTACTGTGCACCATTGCAAAGAAAAGAAGTACTTTTCACCCCTAACTTTGAAAGGATAACCTAAGCTCATTAAAAAACAATAAAAATGTCCCCAGATTTTGAAGATGACCACATTTATTTCGTTTTTGTGAAGTTTAGTGTTCAACAACCTTACGCTTGGGCGTGTTTACGTTTTTTGCATATATCACAATGTGAAAGTGTGCGATCCTTTCTGTGAGTGATCTTAGTTTTACGCCTTTTCAGGAAGTCGTTCTAACCCCGTACTTAATATTTAATAGCTTGTGTGGTTAGGATTGTGTTTTTCCTTTGTTCTTCATTTATTTCAGTACTTAAATTTCTTTAGCTGCAATGTGTCATTAGCTATTTTGCCGATATGTTGCGAAACTCTTTTTTTCAAAAATTTTTTCACAGTAGTGAGCTTGAGAAAGTGTATTTAAGTTAATAAGTTTTTGTGGAGTGTTTATCGTCAGTTTATTTATGTTTGTACATTGTGTCAACAGTATTATGAATAAATGCTAGTTTGTTTAAGGAGACAGTGGACCTTATAAAACTTTATTTTATCTCGTGATCAAAAGCTATGAATTTTTGCATTATTTGCATCAAAATATAACAACATTAAAACTTAAAAAATTTTTGACTATTGAAACCAGGGAGTAATATTAGAAGTAGATGAACAAGCTATGACAGTGCCTTACATTAGTGTTAGCAATTTTTGCAGGTATAGGTGGCGCTGCAATCAACCACACTCGCTCTTCTGTTCCAAAAGCTCGATATAAAAAACTCGCATAGAATTATTTTTGCGTCGTATATTATGTTAAAATATATTTTACTTTTCATAAAATGTATAATTGTGCCATCGGCTCATGGGAGTAGTGAGAATTTACTACTAGCCCCCCCCCTTTTCATACGCCTTGGAAATGACGTATTCTAATATTTCGTTTATCTACTTCTAGAATTATTTTCTGGTTGAAACGTGGCTGATGAGATATACAAGCTGCAGCGCTGACATTTTGGTCACATGACATTTCGGGTGCAAAGGTGTGCGGTTAAAATGTCAGACCTGTAGCCTGGGTATCTGGTCAGCTACGGGTTGAAACAAATCACACCCCCCCCCCCCTCCGCCTTTCAGTGTGTCATTGACCAGCTTAAAAACTTGTTGACCAAATTAAACACAATTCCTCCCAAAGTTTTTCTTATTTAAGACCTAATAATTTAAATTAGATAAAAAATATAGATGAAACTGCATCTCAGTCTGTCACTGACACACCAGACAATAGTCTAACCAAACTTGATATTGATCTAACCAAACATCATTATGAAGTTCTCTTGTTTATCAAAATTTCAAAAGACAGTTGGGAAAAGTCGGCGTAAACGCAAACCAATTCTGAAATTCCTTTTGTCACTAATAAACAAACTCAGACGGACTTTAATGGGAATTAAGTAATTGCTAGTGTCAGCAAGAATGCCCTTAACTGTGAAAGTCAACAATCACATTTTAAAATGTCATTCAGATATTGGTTCTTCAATTTTATTAATTACTAAACACATTTTTAGCGCAATTAAAACGAGACAGTTTCATATAAACATCTTGAATCTGCTGTCACAATTTCAACGGTTATTTCTAAATTACATTTTCTTCAGGCATTAAACTGTCATTAGAGAGCTACAAAGCATGATTTTTTTAAATTTTTGTTTATTTGTTTATTTTCCTGTAAATGAAAATTTTTATGGATGACGGCTACAATATCAATGATGAAAATAAAAATTAATTGATTCGCGTAATATTTGCTTAATTTTAAAAGATTATCTAAGAGCGTATTTTGCTCGTATTTCTAATGATGTGTAAAGGAGAGTAGGGAGGAATGGGACATTTGTAACAAAAATATTTCTTATAAAATATTTTTTACTTGTAGAACTTTGAAAGTTCTAAAACAAATCTTCGAACATTTTAACATATTTTAAAACTATAAATTTGATGGTAATTATTAAAATATTAAATATATGGGTCAGCTAAAACATCAAGAAAAATGTCCCATCCTTTCCTTACGTGAGGAAGGGATTTGTTTTTAGAAGTTGAAATTAATGCAGAATTTTCATAAATATTTGGAAAAAAATAGACATGGGCAGTGTATAATTTATGTTCCCAAGGTTTATTGCATATTATAACATGTATTTTCCCAACATATTGTCCAAATTAAATGAAAAATATGCCTGTGAACGACTAGTTCCGCTAATCGTCTTTGGTGGATGCAGTTTTATGGCATTCTCTTCATTTTCAGTTATGGAACAGCAAGTTTCTTGTGGGAAGATAAAAGGTCCTTTTTTCTCATCATTTTTCCTTCCTAAGTGCCTCATTCGTCCCTTTACTCAGCATATCAACACAATAAATTATTCTTAAAAATACGCTGCTGCTCACTCACTAAACTGCTGATTTAGAGTTGCCAACTTCTCCGGAATATCATTAACCATTTTTTAAACATAGTAATTTTTGGCTTATATTATGGCAAAAATTTGAAGCAAAGTGTGTGGGTTGCCTATCATTTCGAAAAAATGATAAAAGAAGTTACTGTATCCAAAAAGTGGTTAGTCATATTCGGGAGTAGTTGGCAACTCAACTAATTTATAAAAGCTATCTTCTTAGGTCTATAAAATATTACGAAGAATTTTGTTAGTTAGCATGAAAGGAACTCTCAAAATATTGAAACTGAATATAACGTTTTAATTATTTCTTCTGAGGAACTTTTCAGAAGACAACAAATTAACTTATTTGTAGCGAACATGTGGTGCGTTATCTAAACGATTGTGAGGCTAATCAGTTAACTAATTTACTCTTCCTACTCACTTTCTCCAAATTTATTCTTACGAGTTATCTTGGGTCATAACTATAATATTAAGCGTGCCTGACGAGAAAGTCAGGCTGCAATACTGACATTTTGGTCACACCCTTTCGCCCTTATAGAGTCATGTGACCTAGGGGGTGTGGCCGTCTTAGTCCAAGATAGCCACAGTAAGATGACCACATTCCCTAGGTCAAAATGACTCTGCGAGGGCACATCACGGATATTTGCGTATCCAGAGGCAAGACACTAATCATCGAATGACGTCAGTCAGATATTCAGCGTAAATAAACTATAAAAAGCAGAGTAAGAACGTTGGTTCTTCAGTCGGGAGCTTGCACACGTCGACATAAAGATTCTGGCAGAGAAATTTCGGTTGTTCTAACCGTTCCAACGCTCTTTGGGGTTTTCGCATGCGCTGAGCATTTTGTGACAGGAAAAGTGAGATTTGCCATTTGAAAATTTCTCATTCTTGTACCCATAACAGTAACCGTGAGCGCCACTTTGTTGCCGTTCACAGAATTCCGAGCTCATACCGTTGAAAAAATATGTCCGAAATCTCACCTCGATCGACTGAACGGAACGGTCACCAGATGTCCACATATGGGGATAGATTTTTTTATAACCACCCAGCATATTCACCAGAAAGTTTAAAATAATTCGTCACGCTTCTGCACATCTACAAGCTAATGCTATTGCTGAGTGAGTCAACACTTCAATTAAACATTTGGTGTATTCATGGAAATTGGTTGGTCACAAATTTGAGCATGCACTTTTAATTCACAAATTACTTTCCAGAGGCGAGATCCATTCTTCCAGTTTTCCCAGTCGAAATATTTTACATTTTGTAGAACTGTCATTTTTGGTACTTTTGATGCTAATACTATTGCCTTGTCTTATGATTTTCGCTCATGTAAATTATTGAAAAAATTCAGATGATTTTCATAAAGATTTTTATGGCAGCATTAATAATGGATAGGCGGTATGGCGGCAGTACATTAAGAATGTATTCGATATCAATTCAAAAGATGCAAAGTTTAGGAATTTTAATAAAAATGAAAACTTTACTTTGAATCTGCAGAGAAGTTTTGGCCTAATGTCTTTATATCTTTTTTTTGTATCCTTCTCAGGTCATTATTCAGCATACATTCCATCTCATTCAAAATTCATGGGCTTGGCTTAATACAGCACACTCCCCATTATTTCATGTAAAGGCTTATTTTAGTTACTTCAAGATCAAACTATCTTTCTAATTTTTCACAAACAAATGTATCTCAAGATATCTCTTTCTAGGCATTGTGACTTAGGATTAGACATTAATAGATTCTTGTACACTTGTAGTGTGTCCTTGGTTCTTTGTGGGCATGAACACCAACGTGGATGTAACAGAGTTGCCAACTACTCCGGAATATAATTATCGACTTTTTGCATATAGTAATTTTTTTAAACATTTTTTTCGAAATGATAATCGGACAACACGTTTAGCTTCGAATTTTTGCTATAATTTAAGCAAAGAATTACTGTTAAAAAAACGGTTAATTATATTCCGGAGATGTTGGCAACTCTAGTAATACCGAAGTTGCAACGCCTCCTAAATATAGGAAGCCTTACAACTCCTACGTCACCAAGCGACGTCATCACTAGGCCAATGAAAGTGACGTCATCCCAGTTTTAATTTAAGTAAAACTATTTAAAATTTCTGGTGAATGCTACAAGTATTAGAAAATATCTTAAACATTAAAATTAAAATACATTTCTCATACAAAATTATTCTTTATGATCTATTTCCTTATGTTGTCTAATTAGTCATGGTTAAAAACTGCCATTAGTGGTAAAATTACATTTTTTAAAAATCTCAGATTACTAAAATATTGCAATTCATATTTAAGTTCACCAGAAATGTTTAATAGTTTTATTTTGTGAAAGTAAAACTCAAATGTAGACCTAATGCTGACGACAATGCTTGGTGGCGTAGGAGTTTGAAGGGCTTTCTATACCGGGAGGTGTTGGCAGTTGCCAACTGCTCTGGAATGTATAATTAATCACTTTGTGTAACAAGATAATTCTTCTTATATATTTTTTAGAAATGGTATTAAGCCCACCTACTTAACTACAAAATTTTGATTCAATTGAAGCCGAAAATTACTGGTTAAAAAAGTGGTTAATTATATTCCGGAGCAGTTGGCAACTCTGTAATACTTTGATGTTCATTCTTGTGCACTGGCTGCACACATGTGTATTTGAAATGTTTTGAAGCTGCTGTTTTTTTTCAAGAACCAGTTTCAATATTTGTCAATCTGTCTATTTAAAAGAGTGTAACCGGTTTTTACCCGCACTTTCTTCTACTCGCATTTTGTTATTAAAATTTTTATTTCAGTTTATGTAGTTGACATTTTTGCTTTGCGCTTGTGTTAACTGTTTATAATCATGCGTTTTCATAATGAATGTTTATACAAATTGTGCATGCTTTACAAGATTTTATTTATGGCCGAATGGTAGCTACATTGATATGTGCAAGAAATAAATACAAAAACGAAACGGAAGCTCTGTGTTTTGAATAAACATGTCTATAAGATTTTTTTTTTTTTCAAGTTCTGTGTGTGCACATTATGCTTTCAAAGACCTTAATTTTGGTGTTCATGTGCACATAGACGTTTAAAGAATTAATGTACATGATGATATGCACATTTTGCTTCGAAAAGCCATAGCTGAATTTTCACGATCAGGCAAAACTAAACAAATCCTCAACAATTTTTAATCATGAGCTGTTAAATATTGAAATCTTCCAGTTTTTGTGAAGAACTGACACACACAAAATAATTTTGAACAAATTTCAGTATGATAAAATGCTTTTAATAAATAATATCGATACTATGCAATATGTGTCTGATATTTATGTTACTGTTGCATTTTATTGTTATGTATTGTTGCATTTTTATTGTTAATGCTACTCGACTTCATTTTTCATTTTCGGTTTCTTCAGATAGACTCAGTAACAGCTGTTTTATGAACTTGACAGCAATATTTGGGTATTTTTATTTTTGTTACTACTAAGATGCTCGCATAGAATTATTGTGATAAACCCATGTTCTTCATATACCGAGTGTCCCAAAGAGGGCTACCTGCTTTTAAAAATTAATAAAAAAGAAACGAATAGAGTTATTAAAAAATTGTTCCTGTAAACGAATGTGTAATGTCTGGAAATTTTTTGGAACACTATTATGTTAGTAAAAAATTTTACCGACAGGTGGCGTTGCGTCTACAACATTCTGCAGTAGTGGCATGCAATTACATGACAAAATTCTTAAAATGTCTTCCAGTCAAAGCAATTACATGTCAGAGTCTCAGAATGAGGAATCCTCTTTGCAGCTTTACGTGGAGGGCAAAGTTTTAGTAAATTATATTTATCTAATGCTTATAGGCAGCTAGTTTTAGATGATGAAACTAAAGAATTATTATCTTGGAGCACACCCTATGATATTTACTGCATTAACCGTTTACTATTTGGTACTAAAACCAGCTTGTTTTATGGGGATACTGTAAATTTACTTGATATTTTAGTCACTGGTAGTAATGAACAGGAACATTTAAAGAATTTAGAAGCAGTTTTAAATAAATTGCAGAATGCAGGGTTCCGCGTTAATCTAAAAAAATGTGAATTTTTCAAGGGTAGTGTGAAATATTTAGGGCACATTATTAGTAAAAATGGGTTGCAAAAAGATGATACTAAGGTTAAAAATGTTAGAGTTTCCATGTCCACGTAATGTTAACGAAGTTAGAATATTTGCAGGTATAATTAATTATTATTCAAAATTCATTACAGACTTACACCCAAGATGAAACCTTTATCTAATTTATTGCAAAAGGGTGCCAATTTTAAATGATCTATCAAATGTCAACAAGCTTTTGATTATGCAAGGAAAGAAGTGGCATCGGACAGAGTTTTGGCACACTTTAACAGATCTAAGCCTTTGAGGTTATGTGACGCTAGTCAAAACGTACTTGGGCAGTGTTATCGCATGTGTTAGAAGATAAATATGAGAGACCTATTTGTTTTGTTTCTCAAGTATATACCCCAGCAGAACAAAATTATTCAGTGATACACAAGAAGCTTTGGCAATATATTGGGCATGCCAAAAGTTATATCAGAACCTGACAGGAACCAAATTTGAATTGGTGAGTGATCATAAACCTTTATTAGCTTTGTTTGGGGAAAAATCGCAGCTTACCACCTACGGTGGCAGAGCATCTCCAACGTTGGTCATTATTTTTATTTGACTTTAACTATAACTTTCGACATTTAAAGGGGAAATTAAATATACAGGGTGATTCTTTATCTAGATGTTCTGTAACTTAAAAAAAATTACCTGAAAAAGAAGAACGTGACTATGTTCACTTTATTGAAAAACAAGCCCCAGCTGACTTAATTAGATAAAATTAGATCTGGAACAAGGAGGGGCACAATTTCAGGAAAATTGTTGAATTAAATAACATATGGATTCCACAGAAAGCTACTGATCCTGAAGTTAAAAAGTATTTTAATCGTATAGATGAGAAGTGTTGATCAGGGGGTGATAATGCGGGGATATCGTGTTGTTATTCCACAAATTTATAGAAAACAGCTGTTAACTGAGCATCGTAGTACTCACGAAGGGATAGTCAAAATGAAAAGTAATGCTGGGGTCTATGTTTAGTGGACTGGTTTGGACGCTGATATTGAAGATTTTGTCAGTAGTTGTACTATTTGCTCTGAAGCTAGGCCTGAACCTAAGAAATGTAAAATTATTGAGGAATCAATGTTAGCTACCCTTACGAAAGAATTATGCAGATATTTTGGGACCTATAAAGGAGAAAATTATTTTAGTTATTGCAGATGTGTATTCAAAGTTGGTTGAAGCTTTTATTATGACCAATACCGATTCTAAATAATGAATTGAAAGGTTTATGGGGTGCTTTGATCGTTTTGGGTTGCCTAAAGTGTTTGAAAATAATGGAAGGCAGTTTGAATCGAAGGAATTATCAATTTTTTACAAATTAATGGAATTAAGTTTGTAACATCACCACCATTCCATCCTGCGACCAATGAGTTAGACAAGAATGCTGTTAAGAATTTTAAATCTAGTTTAGGAATGCTGTTAAAGTCACAAAGTGACAACAGTGCAAGCTTTGAAATACTAATGAATAGGTACTAGGTACCTACTACAACGTAGAACTTCGGTTCACAAGACTAGAGGGGTTACACCTACAAGTTTGATTTTTAAAAGCAAAATAATAATTATATTGGATTTACTGAAAGAAACAAATTAGGGACAGTAATTAGCAGAGGTACCAGGGAGGAGCTATTTAGAGAAGGAAACAGGGTATTGGTAGTGACTACCGAAATCTAAAGAAGGGTTGGGTTCATTGTATTATAGATGAGGTGCTGGGACACTGAGTATATTATAACGTAAACTTGTTAATGAGGATTTAGTTTGGAAAAAGCATTTGAATAAGATAATTATTGATAAAAGTAAACATGAATTAAATCAGTAAAAATGATAACAGTATAAATTTTGATACAGAGTCTAAAGATAGTACTTATAATGTTGGGGATAAAGAAGTTACAGCAAGGTCCGATATTGAATTCATGTTTAATGAATTTCCACCTCGAGATAGAGTGGTTAAATCAGCATCTGAGGAATCGCTAAAAGAAGTGGAGGATAAGAAAACAGCAAATTCCACTAATTCTCATGAAGTAGGATGTGACTTAAAAAAAATTCACTGAATCACATGAACTGGAATGTAAAAAACAAAACTCACAGTCTGTAAAGTTAAACATTAATGAACGTCTAAAAACGTAATTGAAAACCTGTGGTAAGTCTCAATTTGTAAAGGGAGGTATTGTGATGTATTACTTGTGTATCTGGCAACAGTTGTGCTGTTTTTCTGAGCTGTATCTGGCAACGAATATATGGGATGTGCTTCTCTATGTTTTTAACAACATGATGTGAAGTGTGAAGGATAATAAATATATTTCTAAGTTAATACTGTTTATTTTCTTGTTTTATTAAGATCAGACACGATAGCCTCAAAGAAAAATATTGCCTGGATTTGGTGATGAATGAAGGGCATTTTGAGAATGTTGTCATGCAATTGCCAGCCATTGTTGCTGAATGCAGTAACCACAGCGCCACCAGTCGGTAAGATTTTGTAGTTACATAAAGCGTTAAAAAATCCAGACATCATACATTCGTTTATTCGTCTCCAGTAAGAATTCAATAAATCTATTAGTTTGTTCTTTCTTCATTTTAAAAAAAAGGAAGTTCTTTATGGAACACTATGCAGTCTTGAGATCTGAATAAAGTATTTCAGTAACGAAATTTTTGAAAAAGCAAGTTTGACACATGAAGAATAATTAATTCTTGATCACTGTGCGCAAACCGCCAATTTTCGTTCAGTTACTTGAATTGAGAGAGATAATCGTAGGTGCCAAGTATTACGGAATATAATTATTCCGTAATTTTGGGAAAACTCAAAAAATAACCTTAAAGATGAAAGTTCCTTTATCCCCCCCCCCCTTTTTTTTTCTTAAAAGGGTCCGTGTTGGGAAAAGTATAACTTTGAGGTTTAAATTTGTATGGGTTTTAAATAACAAGTATATATGCTTATACCCGGAGGAACCCATTTTAACTGGCTGAGAGTACTTAATCTAATACTGATGATGTGAAAGAGGACTTTTAAAATTTTGTTGCTCTAAGAAAGTAGAAAAGAATTTGGTTTGGAATCTTAGTCCAGAATAATGAGCATTTCATAAAATAAATGATTTTTCTTGACATTGCTATATACTTACATAGTATTTTCTTTTTCATGAATTTTCATGCAACGGCAAATGACAACTTACAAAGAAAAATTATGTAATTTATCACCGTAAATACAATACACAATTAAATACTGAGAGTAAATCTATACTGTGTTACTGTTCTCCGATTATCTGATTTTTGAATGAATCCTCAAGTTATTTATTTGACCTTAACAGAATTAGTGTTATTAGCTCTTGTGTCATGCACAGCTATTGTTTTTATCGAAGTGAAAATCATGCATCTCATCTCATTAGCGAATTCTCTCTTGTGTATTTCATTATTTTGAAACTGACATTTCCTGTTTGTTAACGATAGACAATATTTTCAGCATTTGATGAAATTAGAGATAATACATTTTCATTGTTGGAAGCATAATATTTTCTAAACTGTACAGTAGGGTGTCTCAAAAACAATGAAAGTCGTTATTTTTGTTTCGCATACCCTCTTATTTTTTTCCTTTTATGTCAAAATAATTGTAAACAAAGTTTCATGTAATTTAAACAACGGCAACCCGTGCCGACTTGCATTTGAACGCGTTAGTCAGTACATGTGTATTAGGGTGTACCAAGATGCAAAGGGATTTTTTTTTTCATAATCGAATACGCATACCGTCTATTTTTTTTCTATTTCATCCCAGTAACATAAATACAAAGTATTATTGCAATACGATAACGGCAACCCGTGCCGACTTTAGGTCAAAGTTGAACGTAAAATCTTGTATGGGGAATACTATGGAAAGATTGTGAAATGCATTTTTCTTTGGTACGTAAGACACCATTTTAGTCAAAGTAAATATTTCTATTACAGCAAAAGAAGCATATTATAGTAAAAGAAACATTATACATATTTTCGTTTCAACGTTTGTTTTTTACAATCAGGATGGATTTTTGTGTGTTCTTGTACACAACGTAGCAAAAATTGTCTTTGTTCCCTCTCAAACATTATTAAAACATACAAGTCCTGCATCATTTTTACCGCTCTTTCAGCTGTATCGTTCACTGTTCTAAGCATTGATATTGTTTATTTAGCATCTAGAAATGCAGCGTTATTATTCTATGAAGAGAGACTCTCATTGAGAAAACTGTCATCAATTTTGAGTCTAGGAAATAATAACGAACAACGATTTTATATCTTCGAATACAGACAGATATAAAATCATCGATGCTTTTTTCTATGAAAAATAAATTAAAACAACGGGTATCAATTACGTGATATATATAATTAACTAAATAAAAATCTACACAATCAATATATCAGACTCACTATTACAGTGGAACACGAAGTTCGTCCTTAGATGGAATGTATTTCTTCTCATGGGCCTAGAAATTTTCTCTATGTAAATTTGCCACCATCTTAAATTTTGTTTCTTCGTCCACATCATCAAAAAGTACTAATATTGCTATTTCATCAGTCAAATACCATAAATGCTGGAGAAATTTCTGTAAAGCAGCTTTCGAGATATTTTCATCCACATTTTCGTAAGCTTTCAAAAATTGCAAAAAGCACAAACCTTTGTAGGGTGCTTTAACTGCCAAAATGCATCAAAACCATGGTTTAACGTACATTGTCACGATAAACAAGCAGACGTCTAACAATGCTTCCCATTCCTTTGTGTTTAATTTCATCTGAGAACTAAATAACTATAGTTTTAGGGAGTAAATCGCTCGGGCCATCCATCTAGCTTGATGCATGGCACCCGGAGGTCTGACGTTTTTTTTCTGCATCTCCAGCTAAAAATACGATAGAAAGTCCAATCAAGTCTCGATAGTCTTCTCTGGCCATATCAGTTTTAAGTTCAGCCCGGTAAAACAAGCAAATTTTCAAGTTCGGATACAGTTAGGAACGATTCCACTGTATCTCTATAGCATTGCATTTTAGTGGTATCGATGTTCTTCCAATTCTCTTTGAGCTTTTTAAAGGAAAAGGATATCGGGGCTTGTTATCACTTGTTTAATTTTCACTTCGAATACAGCCTCAGTTCGTATACATGATGACTGCAAGCGAAAAAAAGCATTTCCCTATCAAATTTTTGCTCTAGAAGCGCGGAAGCGCCATTAAAACGACATGTATTCGAATCTGTAGTATCACAACAGATAATTTGGACTTTTTCTTCGAGATTCCAATCTAAGAGCGCCTGCCAAATATCCTGCGCCTGTTCTTTGCCTGTAGAATTTTCCAGTTTTGGCACAGCAATGAGTGTTTTTTGAGTCTATATGAAATAACTATGGGTAAGCCTTCTTCTTTAAATTTTTAAGCACTCAAAGCAGGTAAGAGTTTGCCATCCCAATGTAAGATCACTACATCTGGTACCTCGTTTTGGAAATCAATTTGTATGTTTTCCGCACGTTCCTTCCGTTTTTCTGTTCGGATCCTTTGAATTGAAGACTAACTTATCGGAAATTCGCCAATGTTAAGTCCAAGTGCATCAATAGTAGCTTCAAGAATAAACACAGAATCTCGTATACTTATCTGATACCTGTTTAATGCAGCAACTAACTTTGGAGTAATGAAATCTTTCCTCATTACAGATTTACTTGTCCCAGGTTCTGAGATTTCGACTGGTGTTAGGAAATCTTCTAAATCTATATTTTCACTAGAATTCAATGAGGAATCGTCTTGCAATGATATCGAAGATATTTGATTCGCCGATTGTCTTCTTTGACAGTTCGAAGTCGTACCCTTTCCTCTTTTTTGGCCAGTTTTTTATCCACTCCTCCTAAATGACCGGGCCGGCCCGGCTCTCTTTACCGCTGCAAGAACATCCTATCTTCCTGTATTTTCATTAAGTTCATCAGCATGTGCAATATCGAAAAAATTGTCTAAATTACTTGAAAATTCTTGTTGTCGCCGCTTGAATACGTCTTGTGATTTCTTTGAATTTATTTGTCTCTCCAAACTTCATACATATTTACAAGCTTCCTCACACAATTCGGCAACGATTTTGTAGGTATGCGTGCCTTTTACAAAAAGATAGTACATTCGCGAATAGCGAGATTTGCACTTTCATTAACAGTTAAATTCACTTCTCGAATGTAAAACAAAACGTAGAGAACTTGCCCATTCGACGGAAGTTTTGAACCCTTTTTTTATGCTTTATGTTTCCTATTAAAAATATCCTTTTCTAAAACTACGTAATTCCACTGCCATGCTCTGTTCGCTGATAAAAAACTATACAAACATTTATTAACAAAACAGATTAAGATAAACACATTGATACATAGACGTACACTGTCCTGTGTAAACTAATACTGATACGTTTCACGGATAGCCCGTTGTCACTATCGAAGTATTTCAAAACCTGTCTTTTTCCCGTTTTGTTTTATTTTTACCATTTGTAGGTGGGGGGCGCTCCGCTACAGACACGAGTCTTCAGCGTTCGCTTGTTTAAGTATACACATGTACTGACTAACGCGTTCAAATGCAAGTCGGCACGGGTTGCCGTTGTTCAAATTACATGAAACTTTTTTTACAATTGTTTTGACATAAAAGGAAAAAAAAATAAGAGGGTATGCGAAAAAAAAATAACTACTTTCATTTTTTTTGGGACACCCTACTGTACAGCATTAGAAAATCTTATTATGCAAGTGGAAGGAATTGAAAAGAAAATAAAAACAATTCGAGATATCAAAAGAAATAATAATAATACTTTGTAAAACGTTAATTTAAGGTAAATGCTCCAGTAATGGGCTATGTGCCAGTAGTTGGCCATTTGAAATTTTAAGTTGAAGAACAAGAAATTCCAACTACCCATTGAGATAAACCTCTGACTGGCTGAAACCCTTATCAACTAAATACCTAAGGCGTAGTGCCCCTATTTCCTGTTTATTTAGGTACAAGAAAGTTTTTAACTGTAACTGATCTCGCACAGAAGCATTCTGCATTAAATGAAATTATAATATTAATTGATTGATTGATAGTGATTGGTGGCCTAGTTTTAGATGAACGGTTTACTAAATGGTCCAGAAGTAGGCTTAGGCAACACCTCCTAGATATGGAAAGTCTTACAACTCCTACGTCACCAAGCTTTGACGTCATCACTAGGCCAACGAAACTGACATCATCACAGTTTTAATTTCACAAATTAAAACTATTTAAAAATTTCTGGTGAATGCTACAAATAGTAGAAAATATCTTAAATTGAACATTAAAATTAAAATACCTTTCTCATAAAAAATTATTCATTATGATCTATTTCCTTATCATATTATCTAATTAGCCATCGTTAAAAACTTCCTTTTGTTGTAAAATTATATTTTTTATCTCAATTTATTAAAATATTGCTACTCATGGGTAAATTCACCAGAAATTTTTAATAGTTTTATTTTCTGAAAATAAAACTTTTAAATGTAGGCCTAATGATGACGTCAGAGCTTTATGATGTAGGAGTTGTAAGGCTTTCAATATTTAGGAGGCGTTGGCTTAGGTGCCCCAGTATAGGAGCAAATGATTTTTCACACGTGCTCTAGTAGTGGGCCACATGGCCCGCTTCTGTTTTACTAATAGCTCATTACTGGTACACTCATGAAGGATTGGTTGCGCAGTCTTCAATATGACTCTGCATCTGCATTTTTTTTTTCACTACACAAATGCTTGTTTTAAAAGCAGGAGTTTCGCATCAAATACAAAGCACTGAAACAGCGAATTTCCAGGAAAACTGCATGAAAACCATCGGAGAATCACCAAATGTTAATTCTGGTGGTCAGGCAAATGTCGCTGACCAAATTGTCGGCTACAATTGGTGGAATCAGTTGGGTTCTGTAACAAGGCAAACAATGATGACTATCCCATTGCTGGGTCATTAAAAAACATTCCATCACCATTTAAGAGGGCTCTTTTCTGGCCACAGAAGGCATATGATAAAAAAAAAAAGTTCTCTTTTTATCTGAGAAACTCTGAGAAATTTCCTGCTGTGGTTACTTACCAGCAATGTTTATATATTAAAAGAAAAAGAAGATGCTAAAAATGCAAATGTTGCTAAACAGAAGAGAGAAAATGGAGAATGAACAGAAAAAGTTCATGCACACAAAAAGAACGAGAAAGTCTTCAATTTCACTTGATGATTCTATTATGAATGAATACAGTGACTTTGTGATAAGAGCGAAGAAAAAGGATTGTCCATCTCTGAGAGAAATTAGAACTGAAAGAGGTTCAATTTGTTTTTACGTTCCTCATGGAAGGTAAAGGAAATACACTAAAATATGTGTATTTGTGCATAATCCAGGAAATAAACAATGAAGCAATAAATGTTCAAGGACTAAAATATAGAAAAAGAGGACTTTGTAATAGTTGAAAACGATTTATACAATATAACATATAAAGATTTAATATCTTTAAATGCCCAAAATAGAACTTACAATGACAGATCCAGAATTAACATAAAACTTCGATAAAAAATGCAAAGACATCACGTAGAATCTATAAATAAATAATTTCATCTTCCATTTTTAGTGGATTTTTTATGGTGTATAATATTAATGCATTGTTACTATTACCGTAAATATCGACTTCATTTCCTTTGCCATTTAACAAATCTAGGTGGCCAGCTTTTGGTATGCCTACTACTGGTGTTTCAAAATTTTGCTATGCCCACTTCTGGTGCATAGAAATGACCTAAGTTTTAGTTTTAAAAATACATTGCAATTAATTTGATATTTTAGATGAGTTTGAACAACCGTAAAATAATATAGATTAACAAAACTTCTCCCTAGTTTAGATGATAACGGAGGAACTACCTTTAAGTGGCCCACTACTGGAGCATTTACCTTAACCGGAACAATTTCAACCCTGCGTTTCGGTGCCGGGAACCTGTTTTTAACGGCCATATTCACCAAACACTTCACTCGTGAGTTAATCCAAACACACGTGTTAAAGTCATGGTTAAGATAACTTGCCGATCACTTTAACACGCACATTTGGATTAACCCTCATGTCAAGTAATTGGTGAATAAGGCCGTAAGACTGGCGTCTAAATTATTTACAAGGCAAAATGCCTTCAACGGTAGATGTCGCTGCATCTCCTATGAATGAACTGTGGAAGGCTCATGCGCGGCCCAGGTAATTTGAAAGATCTATTGCTACACAGACATCTATTGCTACAAAGAAGATAAAATGCAATATAGTTTCAACAATTTTGAAATCCGAGTGTTTAAAATTTCGGTAAAATGATAGTCTATTTGTTTAATATTTACGTAGTTTTTATCCTGACTGGTAATTGCTCTATTTAATGTCAAATATTTTATCAATGAGCACTAGTAATTAAGGTATGTTTAATTGTTGAATTTAGCAACACTGTAGTTACTGTGGTAGCAGTCTAATGTTACAAATTCAAAACCAAACTAATTACTCTTTGTAAAAGGCCAAAGAAAGAATGTACTAAATGTCATTTTTAGTAACTCAAATGAAAATTAGATTGTTACCGGATTTCCGCTTTACTATGTAAAAACTTTCATGTAAAATTAATCAAGAACCTGCGTAGAAGAATCTCTGGTGGAAGAACATTACCAATAGAGTCAGTATAGGGTTAGTTTAGAACATTTTGCGCTCTTCACTAAGAAAAAAAATATCAGCTTCTAAAGTTAATTTTATATTTTCATCAACAAATCAAGCAATAAACATTGCATCGGTACAATTTTCGTAAATAATTGAAAGAAAAGAAAACCTGGTTTGGATCTGTAAGCTGGCTATACTGCTTGCATGCTATCCAAAACATGATGTTTTCAGCGCTGAATTCCCGTTTCAGAAACTCCTGCATTACAAATAAAAAATGGTTAAAAGTTGCATTACATGAACATCAAGTGAAATAACAAAAACATTTTAAAACAATATCCTTCCATACAGTAAATTATGCAGTACCATCCTCAAAAATTGAAGGGGTCAGAGAAAGAATTATAGTCTCATTTATAACGGGTGATTCAAAATAGATGTTAAGGCGATTATTTTTTAAACCGTAAGTGATCGAAACATACTTCCAATTAGAAAAGTTCGTCAAATTAAGAGTAGCTTTCAGATATGGCATTTTTTTACTGGGGGTTGTATACATATTAAAATACGAAATTTAATTTTTATACGGCCCCTCCTTTCCTACCTTTTATATTTAGAAGAATGTTGCGCTTTGCCTAAGAAAATTAATAAAACAAATCCTGCGTGTCTAACTGAAATAATTTCCGAGATATATCAATTTGAAAATTTTGGCATTTGTCGCCAAGCAATAAGGGGATGTCTCAAAAGTGAGAAAAATGTAATTACTTTTCAGATGAAGTTAATTTATGTTAATGGTCACTCGATAGACGCAGTTGACTCCTCAAATCTTAATTTAGCTAAAATTTTCCTTTAACCCATGTTTGGCTGTTTCTAGTAAAAGTTACCACACCATAGCAACCTACACCATTATTTTCTCATTCTCTCTTGCACTTTAGAATTCCTTCTCTAAAAGCGTGATGTAATTAGTGGATGACCCCCTAAAAGACTAAATTATCGCTAATTTCATAAATCAGTAACCATCATTTTAGTTAAAACTGTACTTGTTAATTTCAGACATTTGAACTCGTTTGATTGCTTTTCCCAACAATGGGATCTTTATGCAACTTCTATCAACTCATAGTTGGTCCCCTGACGTAAAGATTTTTTCGCCTGAAAGTGGACGCCAACACAGTAGGTAAAGTGGTGTAATTCTTCATTTCCAAAATTAATTTTCTCGCTAACTATTCCACGTAGAGACACGGGATTTGTTTTATTAATTCTCTTAGGCAAACAGATTTTCCACCACAATTATTAAAAAGTTTTATTTTGTATAAAAATTTGGACTTAACTTTACGCTGAAATTACTAAGAAAAAATTAGTGGTGGAAAATCTTTCGATAAAGTCGTAAGAGTTGGCAGCTAAGCTATACAGGCTAAGGTGCTGACAGTTTAGTCACATCTTTGCACACGAAAAGTCATGATCAAGGACACATGGGCATCTTAGTCCAAGATAGCCATTGTAACAAGGCCACACCCAGTAAGTCATTTGACTCTTCGGGTGCAAAGAGCTGTGACCAAAGTATCAGTGCCGCACCTTGTATATACAACATCTCCTAGACGCAGAAATCCTGAGAACAGAAGCTTACGTCATCAGCAGTTCCACTTAAATGACATTATTACAGCTTTATTTTCACTAAGTAAAATTATTTAAAATTTCTGGTGAATGCTACAAATATTAACCATCTTAAGTTAAAGATAAAAATTGAAATACCTTTCTGATACAAAATAATTCATAAAGAACTATTTCTGCATCATATCATGTAAGAAGTGATGGTTAAAACTCGCCCGTGTTTCTCGTAAAATTAAATTTTCTATCATATATCGTTAAATATGTTTTATGTGTGAGTAAATTCACCACAAATTTTAAATAGTTTTACTTTGTGAAAATAAAATTGTGGTGACGTCATTTAAGTGGATGTACTGATGACGTAAAAGCTTCTGTTCTCGGGCTTTATCTAAGAGGTGTTGGTATATCTTGTCAACCACGTGGTATCTGTATTATAGCAATTTTTGCAACAAGTGACAGAATGATCTTGATCAACATTTATCAGACTGAATAAACCATATGAAGCTATTCTAATGTTAATTGATAAATTGTCAGCTCGATTTTGGCAAGAAGCCCATTCTGTTTGTTTTCACTCTGAACTCTTCGGTTATAGTCTGACAGTTGTAAGTGTTAAATTTCAGCCTAAATAATGATTGTCTCTTAATAATACAGAAAGGACCGTAATTTATCTATGTAACTTTATTAAGTTGTTTTAAGAAGAAACCTTGAAAGTTTTCAATAAACTTATCTTAAAATATCGATAGAAAGTAAATTCAGTTCTTGAGACATTAAAAGAAATGCGTAAATTTTCAACAATGACGTTCTTTTATTTTATATTCTAGAATATCTGCTCATATAACTGCTTGAAGTATTGAAAATGTAAAATATTTTAATTTTTAACTTATTTCTAAGACGACATTAAAAGTTAAATGTGTTAGCCACACTAACTCCGAAAAAATTAACCATTCTTTATAAAAACATTACACTTTTAAAAGTATTTTTTCAAAATTCTAAGCAGCTCCCCCGTTAAATGGAAAAACCATGCTGTATTCTAAGCAAATATTACTGTTTACAAAATAATTATATTCTTGAGTTGTTTACTGCCATGGTTAATGTAACACCTCCCAGATACAGAAAACCTAAGAACTGAAGCTTGGACATCATCTCTGACACTTTTAAATTAAGGGCATCACATTTTTATTTCGAGACTAAAACTATTTAAAATTTGTGGTGAATTTACTCACATATAAAACATTTAAATGATTTCAGAAAGACAATTTAATTTTACAACAAATGGCAATTGTTTCATCCTTCACTAATTATATAATACATAGCTGACATGACATGAAGTTCGATTTTACAGGAGCACCTAACGTATGGTACGCTTATCTCCAGTGTGTAATGATAAATGAGAGTTTTGCGAAATCATGAAATAAGCCCAAGAGACAGGGCCATAAGCATGTCAATGTCATTAAAGAACAGTCTGTCAAACCTACAAATGAGCCGTGGCAAGGCAAGGGTGCGGAAAACCATGAAAGGAACAAGAAAGTTGGAAGATGATGGAGACTGACCCACTCTCCCCCGTGTATAAACACGGACTTCATAGGGCGGGTTGCTCAGTAAGACCACGAGTTTCATGAAATGGAGGACAGTGAAAGGAACAAGAAAGTTGGAAGATGATGGAGACTGACCCACTCTCCCCCCGTGTATAAACACGGACTTGATAGGCCGGGTTGTTCAGTAAGACCATGAGTTTCATAATATGGAGTACAGTGTGAGGATCAAAAACGAAAGCAGTGAGACAAATTAGAACCATGAAAACAGTGTAAAAATCAATAGATACAATATGTACAAAAACACAGGTGAATATAGTGAGAAAATGTATAAGATGTATAAGATGCAACAGTGAGAGTAAGTACTAGACGAATGAAATTCAAATCAAAAATATCTATGTTCAAATATGTACAGGGACAATGTTCGAGCAAGGTAAACCGAGAATCTAGGTGATGTCCGTGGACGCCAAGGCAGTCCGAGGGCGTTTGCGATGTTTTGGATCGCGGTAATCATAGTCGGGGATTTCAGCCAGGATTTCATTTGGCAGTTTGTGTAAGTTGTCAAAGAAGTGCGTCGTAAGGTCCATGAGAGTAATACGTAGCTGGTTACTATTTCGGAAAAATGCAAAAAATATACTGTTTACAAAAAGTGGTTAATTAAATTCCGCAGTATAGTTGGCATGTATGTATAATATGATACAGAAGTAGATAAGAGTTTTTTTCTGTCAGTAAAGTATTTTAATTTTAACCTTTATAGTAAGATATTTTCTAATATTGGTAGTATTCACTAGAAATTTTAAATAGTTTTACATTGTAAAAATAAAACTGATGAACTACTTTAGTAGACCCACATGGCCTACAAGATATACAGGCTGCGGCGCCGACATTTTAGTTACATCCCTTTATATCCGAAAAATCGTGTGATTAAGGGGATGCGACTATCTTAGTCTGAGAATGCCATTCTAAGATGTCCACAACCTCTACATTATATGACTCTTCGAGTGCAAAGGGGATTGAAATTTCAGCGCCTGTATATCTCGTCAGTCACCAGGCGCGTAGCCAGGAAAATTTTTCGGGGGAGGATATGAACTTATATGTGTATAAATAGACGGAATTTCATCACTAATCCAAAAATTTCGGGGGGGGATATCCCGATCCCCCCCCCCTGGCTACGCCCCTGTCAGCCACGACTAGACCTAGTGATAATGTCAAAGCTTTTAGTTATTGGGCTTTTTATTGTGTCTAGGAGGAGTTTGTTCAAATCAGTCTATGAATTTCATCATATGTATTTTACAGTGCATGTCAAAAATTTTATAAAGTGCGATACTCAAATTAATTTTAAGCAAAATGTTTTAATTGCTAAAAATTAACTAATTTAAAACATTTTAACAATTAAACGCGTAGAGCTTCTGATAATGCTTTTTTATACAAGTGGAAGGGATTAAAAAAAAACATTGAAAATATCAAAAGGAATAATAGTACTCTGAAGAACTTCAATTTAGTGGAATTTAATTTCTTTTTGATTTCCGAATGATTAAAGACTACAGTTATTAATAATAGAATCCTCGGTTATTATACATAAAAGGAATAATTTTACTATATAAATAAATTTAAGTAAGGTATAAATATGTAATGTAACAATCTATATATTGGTTATAACTTGCATTAGTACATTATCATAACAATATTTTCACATTACATTATTACTACAGTTTTAATATTTACAACATTATTACAATATTACAAAAGTATAATTACATTATAATTAATTATAATCTATATTGTAATAATGTGCAGAGAAATATATAATTTTACTATAATTATAATGTACACTAGGGATGGACGCGAGACTGACTTTCTTGAGAGGGTGGATATATTGTTAAAAATTGTTATTAATTAATATGCAAAAATATATTAATTTAAAAAGAATTTCGAGTGAGAATTACACCAATACACGACATAAAAAATAATATGCCAGTTTTTCTGGCCTTTTCTTCACGTGATTTTCTTTAATGATATAATATTGCAATATTGTTGTTAATAATCAAATATTGTAAATACGATGTATATTTCTGAAAACCCCTCTTAAAAGTATCATTGATTTATTTTTTCTTTATTTTGTTTTTGTAAATTTTCTTTTGTCTTTTGCAAATAAGCTTACAGAAAGGTAATCTTTTCCTTATGAAAATCTTGTATATCAAAACTGATTATTCCATTTCTAGTACTGTGCTGCATTAGTCAGTTGAAAAGTGTTTTGTTCTTTTTTCAATAAATAATAAGGAAACTTCATAATGCCACTAGTTATTTTTACTAATCTTAACTTTAACACTTTATTGCGTGCATTTTTATTACTTGGTATTATTCGTTACTTTGAGCATTTAACTTTAAAACAAAATGTTCCTAAGTAGCTATGAATAATTTTGTGCAATTGGAGAAAAACATAGCAGCATATATAATAAACTAATACAACAGAGCGTACCGGAAAGATACACAAGAAAAGAATAACGGTATACCAGTACGAAAACGAAAATTGCCTGCATTCATAGATTATAAGCAAAAAATTCTGAAATTTAAGTGAAAAGAGAAATTCAAATACATAGGCAGCATAAAAATACCAGAAATGCGCTTTGAAGAATCGATTGAACGTTTTCCAGAATTATAATCGATATATGGCACTCTAATACCCCTAATTCCCAAATTTAGTTCCCAAATTAAGTTAATGCAGGACTGAGTAAGAATGAAAATTAAGTACGAGTTACTTAAAAAGGTATTTAACTTTAATCGATTTTAAAAAGGAATATATTTTCCATGTCCGTGTATACGTGTTAATTTTATTAGTATATTGTAAATGATATATGCCTTTCATAATCAGTGTCTATAGTATAATATTAATGTACTTGAAATTAATTTAAGGAGACGAACAATTAGAAAGCATTTTAATGTACTGTCTGCGTCATGTGTTCATATTGCAATAAAAGGTTTATGTCGGAGCTGTAACTTTAAGTGAAATGTGAAACCCATTATTCATAAAGGCTTTTGATGGAGATGTGAAATGAAATTACCATTAGGAAATGATGTTCTGTGAAATTAACCAATCAAATCCTGAAAGCCGAATATTTAGCCTTTGCTTTACAACTGATTTTGCCTTTGGTACGCGAAAGTTAATCAGCTACATGACACATTGGCTCTAGTTTCTAGCCTAATTTCAAAAATCCGACCTTTAAAGTCTAAATAATTATTCTATTACTTAAAACGCACTTTTCAATAGGACACAAATTTACGCGAAAAAAATTCCATGTCGTTAGTCTCTTTTCAGTCAAACGCTGTAATTGTTTATTTCACGGAAACCACGACATTAGACTAACTGTATATGTGCGCGAACACAATCTTTCTCTTTCATACTTTTTACCGATAAATCTGAAATAGGATTATTCTGGATTTAAAAATCATACAAGTGCATTTTCCTTAAAAAACAAATAATCATCCGGTGTAGATCATTTCATAAATATGCGAATAATTTTTACAGTAAGACAAAACCCCGCCTGTAACTCAACAGTTTTCGTTCGATGCTTAACCCTTTAACGCGCAGTGTTCCCTCTCTGGGAACACCAAACTCTGACGTTTTGACAGTTGCCAGTCACGAAGAATAAATTTGATTTCTATAAAAATAGTTGCGGGTGACATAGCTCTACGAGAATCCTTTACTTTTTAGCACGTCATTTCGAGTAAAAAAATTTTCCCGATTATTTTTAACAGCACTGACATCTGCTGAAAAATGGAAGAATGCGAGAACAGCTGGATAGATAGCCTAATGCTGAAAAAAGGGCAGCCGTTGCCATCGCTCGACTTAACTACAACAGCACCGCCAGCTGCGTAAAAAAATGTCTAGATCTGTGGCACGCGATGAACGTTTCGATCGTCCGATATCTTGCTGGTAGTTAAGTCGAGCGATGGCAACGGCCGACCTTTTTTCAGCATTGGGAAAGGGTTGCGCCTCAAAGGGTTAATCTAGGAATTATTCGAGGCTGTGAGAATATCACTTTGAACTCGAATAAAGTCATTCGGTAGGTCTGGTGATAGAAAGAAAAGGAAAAGCCACCAAATCACCCTTTTTTTAGGGTAAGATGAATACAAATTAGATTCTTATGAAAATTTCATCTAAATGTTATCTTATCCCAGAACTATATCTTGAATGTCAATGATGGGTTTTAATAAAGAATCCAGCAGGATCAAAATTAAAGATGTTAATTTTGTCAAATTAATAAGCCTGTTTCGATAAAATATTTTCAATTTATTGGTGGACCTAGTAATTCTGACAGATTTTAAGATTTAATATAAAATCAGGTTATTTGCAGTGTGGTTTGCACTACAATACTTCTAATAATGAAAAGTTTTGTTTAAGGAGTACAAAAATTAGTTCAAATTTTGCTCATAGATGTGAACTAAATGTCCCTATGTTTGGTTTATATATGCGTTTCTTGCAGTTTTGAAAGTAATTTTGGCATTGCGACTCAGAAATATGAGAATTTGTACTGAAAAAGCTCATTAAAGGACAAAGCGTAAACTTGCGTAAAAAACGTCTAGAAGTTATGATTGCAGGTCCACTTTTAAAATATAATTTAAACTATTGCTCCAAAGATAAATTTAAGCAATAATAAACTTGTTTAAATGGTGGTGAACAACTAATATTTTAATTTTTCTATACAAATTTTGATTTTCCTCCAAGCGTCGACTAAATACGACTAATTTCGCAAGCCAGTAGGCATTCTTCTCCAAGGTGACTGAAGACTACGCACAGATGCCAGCTATGCTGGGATACAACTAGACACGTTTTTTTTTTAAACAGGAATTTTCGGATTAGAATAGAGTAAAATTTCCTATTTTATCCACAGCCTATCATTATTTTGATAAAATACTTTTAAAAAATATACTGTTACAAAAAGTGGTTCATCATATTCTGGAGTAGTTGGCAGCTATGACTGGTTATCACGTTTCAGTGATATCTTCTGAATACAACTTAGCAGTCTAAATAACTTAATGGTCTATAAGTTCTAAAAAAGGAAACCTTTGAACATTTAACAGAATAGAGTTCTAGTTCTCTGGCAAAAATCACTTTTTGCATTTTTTTTTCTCTCAGAGTTAAGCTCTTCATAAGAAATGTTTGTTACACAGAGGTAAAAATACTAGACTTCTTATTACGTTGAAATTATACAGCGAAAATCATGATTTTCAGAGCTGTTAGTGAGTATAATGTTCACAGCTGCCAACAATTCCGGAATATAGTTAACCAATTTTTGTAAACAGTAACACAAAAGTTTTTGTGTTAAAACATAGCAAAATATTTGAGTTTGCGGCCGGGAGGATATAATATTTTGAAAGAATTTTAAAAAATAGTCTGTTTACAAATAGTGGTTATTTATGTTCCGGAATGGTTGGTAGCTATGAGAGTTGCAACAAGAATACTTACAGTAAAAGTCTTCAAACCATCTGGGTCTTCTAACACATTTTCGAAACTAATACTCCAGGCTACAACGGACTGTGTTTTTGACCTAGTAGTTGATTTTCCTTTCCGATTGCTCCTTCCGAACATGCTTTGATGTAGTGAGCTTCCCCAAGAGCATTAAAACTGGATCTGAAAATGGCAAAGAAAATTAGTAAACTAATTATTCAAAGTTTGAATGTAGTAACATAGACGCTAAATATCTGGAGCAAAAATTTTAATGCATTCTTAGATTCCAGTGCATAGTGGTTACATCAACACCAAAACTGTACTCAGACTCACTCATTTGGTGAGAGTATATGGAAAGATATATCAATATGCATGGTTACCAATATTTTTAAAATAATTGCTTATAATAAAATAAGTCCGAACACTTACTAGAAGAACTTTATAAGTCAATGAAAATTTTTATTGTATTTTCAATATACTCTCAGGACAAAATCAGTATAAAATATAACCGTTTTATCAGCACAAACGAGATCTTCGAGACAAAGGCCTGGTGCCTTACGAAAAGAATCATGCTACAAGGGTCAGTTTAGGCGGAAAAGGAAAATTTGTATTGAAAAATTAAGAGTTTGGTTGCACATCAACATTTTATTAATTTTATTTTTCTTAATTTCTTCTTTAGGACAACAGTTAAAATTATATTTAAAAATTGAAGCTGCAACTATAATTTGCAGACAAATTTTAAAATAAAAAATCGGTAACAATTATCTGTGTTTTTTTTTATGCAAAACATAATCAAAAATAAACTGGATAACATGGAGATGAGCAACCAGAATCTTATTTTTTTAATACAAATTTCCATTTTACCACCAAAACACGTCTATATAGCCCGATACATTTCACAAGAAAGTAGGCCTTTCTCTAGAAACTCGCAGTACAGGTTGTTACGGCCAGCACCTTCAAGATACACTAAGCCTGAGAACGGAAGCATTTACGTCATCACTAATTTAGCCGAAATGACATCATCACGGTACTTATTTTCACAAAGTAAAACTTAAAATTTGTGATTAATTTACTCAAGCATAAAATATTTTAATGGTTTAAGATAGAAAATTTAATCTTACGACAAATTGCAATTTTTAACAATCACTAATATGATACAGAAATAAATCCTAATGAATTATTCTGTATCAGAAAGGTATTTTTATCCTTACTTTAATTTAAGATATTTTCTAATATTTGTAGCATTCACCCCAAAACTTTAAAGCTTTACTTTGTGAAAACAAAACTGTAATATCATCCTAGTGGACTTAATTATGACGCCCAGGCCTCCCCTCGTAGGCTTTCTATAACTATTCGATGTTGTTATGGCGCCTTAAATGATTACCTTAAATGACCTCCATCCAAACTGCTTGATGAGAAATTATACTTTTTAGGTAAATGAAGCAATTGCCTAGGATTACAAACTGTGTGGTTTATGTTAATTAAATGGGGAGCGTGTCTGAAAAATTCAACCTGTCCTCTATGGATAAAGTATATGTTGTTTTCACTGAAGATGTGAGTAGCTCGTTAAATAATTTAATTATAAAGAAAAAATTTAAGGAGATTATATATATATTGAAATTTTTCTAATTTTGAAATTTGTCTAATCTCCTTAAACTTTTCCTTTATAATTAAATTATTATATATATACATGTATATACATACACACACACATACATACATACAAACTATATATATGTAGATTATTTATACGATACAACTAGAAACATTATTTTAAAACTTGAAATTTAAAAATTATTGAAGTTCGTAAATAATTAAGCTTTAGCCTTTTTAAAAAAAAAAAAAACTTTTTTTTTAAATACAGTTTGGAAAGAAAAGATTTCATTAAGTTTATTTTTTTTATATATATAAATACAATTTATCCTTAAAAGACACATTATGAAAGCTTATTGTGTGAATTCTTTTTACAGAAAATATATACATTTTAATTTAAGCCCATATATTTTTGCGACTTTCTTCGATTTTTGCTTAATACCGACAATACTAGATAAATTTCTGATGTCTACTTCTTGAACAAGGGATGATTCCTTTTAAATCATCATGTATAAAAATTGAAATGCCAACATGCTACTTGTCAAGTTAAAATATTTTGTGGAGTTGAGGTTCATTACTCGTGAATAAAGGCTAGGAAAAATAAAGTGTTTAAGAGATTGCGAAAATGCCGTCCCCCAAAAAGGGACACATATGCATAAATGAGTTAATTAAAAATGATTTTTAAATTGATAACATTAATATTTGTAATGTACGTACAAATATTGGTCATTTTCATTCTTTACTATAACTTTTAATTTATGTATTAAATCATGTACAGAAACACTAAAAACATGCATCTTATAAAACTGTAAGATCATAATTTTATTGACTTTATTCTCTTTATTAAGGCTGTTCCTTTTAAAAAGCTATAGACATTGCACAACTTTTGAACAGCTTTAAAAACAAACGAATGATTTTAAACACACGAAAAAATTCTCAATGCTTCTTCAGCAAACTCACTGTGCATTTATGTTTATAGCAAGCCTATATTTGTATATATATGCTTATAGCAGGCCTATATTGCAATATTCAGAAAAAATTCCTAAGTACAAAAATAGTCTACGAAAATGGGCTACAGCTTTATCCGTTTAGGGAAGTATTTCAAAATTCCGTATGTTTAACTTTTTTACTTGAGTGTTTCGTAACTCTTGTAATTCCACTGTTTGTAATCGTGCAAACATAATTTGTAAAGAGACATTCTAAATTGAGTCTTTAGCGTAATGAATTTCTTTAAAAAAGTTGTTCAAACATAACATGATTATTAAAAAGAACAACCTTAAGTTTTAGACAGAGAGATTTTGGTATGGATTAGCTTTAAATATCCGAAACTAATGAGATTAGAATAATTAAAATATGTAAAAATGGATTAATTTTTAATCGATAAAATCTATCTATCCAGCTTAAGATTATATGAGTGTCTTAGTGAGTGAGGAGAAATATTTAAAGATATCGTCATCCATATTTTCGACTTTTGAAGCTGGACTTTATAAATTCAAATATCTAAGCTTATTTTAAAAGTCTCTTGTATACCAGATTTTCACTTTTCTACTGAATTATTCGAATTAAAAAACCTTTGGTCGATCCTTTTTTCAAAGTTGCGAACTGTTCCAGAATATAATTAACCACTTTTTAAAAATAAATTATATCAAAATTTCGCAGCTAAACGTGCAGGTTGATTAATATTTCGAAAAACAATTTAAAAAAATCGCTGTTTATAAAACGTGGTTAATAATATTCCACAGCAATTGGCAACTCTGCTTTTTCTCCTATAAAAGATATAAACATTCTTGGATCTGAGTTTGAATCTCATATCCTGAAGTTCTGATGTTCAAATAAGGGGTAGCTTATTTCTATGGAGAGACCAAATTTCCCTATATATTTGCTGAAACTATAGTTTTACTTTCAGAGACATATTTGACGAGCTAAATTCCATCAAACATTCACTGATAAAGTTAATTTATAGAAAAAAGAGAACGGCTCAAAGAAGCTGCATTTAAAATTTATATATAGATATTAAGTTTAAGAAGACAATATTTGAAATCAAAACAATACATCTATTTCCAATTTATGCTGAACATGCTTATTTTTCCATTTAACGTTTTGACGTCCATAAAAATATGTCGAACACCTCTTTCTTCAGTGTAAATATATTTGAAATTCAACGACTACATGGCAGAGGAAATATAGACTAATATTTTTACTGAACGAATTTTTTAAAGCATTCACATTGTCTACTTTTTATTCTTTCCACTTAAAGTTCAACGGCACGCTCTAAGCTTAAGAGCACAGACAGCTAAGATTTAATAAGCACGCTTATTAAATCTAAAAGCTCAACCAAGGACTTTTTAATTAAAAAGCGCCACTAATTACCACTATATGCAACTGCAAGAACAAAATATAATTTGGCAAACTGCAGCGTGTTTTAAACACAGATTTTCACTCTTGCTAATAAAATTTCTATGCAAATTAATGAAAGAAAAGTTAAAGAAACTATGAAATCGCAAAAACAGTTCCGCCTTTTTACAGCATGAGAGAGTTAAACCAACACCTCCTAGATAAAGAAAGCCTAACAACTCCTACGTCACCAAGCTTTGACGTCATCATTAGGCCTACTGTTAAAAGTTTTATTTTCACAAAATAAAACTATAAAAAGTGTCTGGTGAATTTACTCATGAATAACAATATTTTAATAATTTGAGAAAAAAATATAATTTTATGACAAACGGCAGTTTTTAACCATGACTAATTGGATAATATGACAAGGAAATAGATCGGAATAAATAATTTTGCATGAGAAAGGTATTTTAATTTTAAGTTTTTATTTAAGATATTTTCTAATATTTGTAGCATTCACCAGAAATTTTAAATAGTTATACTTTACGAAAGTAAAACTGTGATGACGTCATTACTTGAAGGCCTAATGATGACGTCAAAGTTTCAGTTGTTAGGATTTCTATATGTAGAAGGTATTGGTTAAACGCATTTTTGACAAGTTCATGAAAATTGCAACGATGTTGACAATGAAAAAGCAAAGATTCAACTGCTCCGGAACATAAATAACCACTTCTCCCAAACAGCATATTTTTTTCATAGTATTTTTTCAAAGTAACATACAGTTTCTCCGTCGAACTCTAAAATTTTACTGTATTCTAAGCCGAAAATTCTTGTTTTTAAAAAGTAGTTATTTATATTCCGGAGAAGTCGGCAGCTATGAAAAAGATATTGAAATTCGATCTCACACTTTGAAGTTATCAATATAACTGCCAACAATTCCGGAATATAATTAACCGCATTTTGTTAACAGTATATTTTATAAATATGTTTTCTAAATGATAAGCGCATCCTCCAGAAAACTCCGAAATTTTGCTATAGTTAGAATTACTGTTTACAAAAAGTGGTTAATTATATTCTGGAATTATTGGCAGCTATCTATTAATATTATGTTGGGGAAATATAATTGTAAAAGTTTACATTTCGTGAAATTAATTTTTTTACATAAAATTCTGCTCATTTTCAATTTTTTTTTAAGAGCACTAAATCAAATTGAAGTACAGGGTGATTATAATTAAAATTCCTCTGTAAACGGCATTCTATAGCTCAAGAAGATGAGCAGATTGCCACCAAACTTGGGTTACAGACTGTAGATGAGATGCGCTCAAGGAAGTCTTTGAAAAGGATAGTTCAAAAAATGTCCACTATTTGGCGCTTTGCATGGTGAATGCAGCTCGAAAATATTCCAAATTAGTTAATAAATTCTCGGTCACAATTAAATGAACGTTAAAATTGTTTGTAGATCTTTGTTTGTAGTTTAATTTTCACGTTTTTTTCATGCTAAGCGCTACCTAGTAGGCATTTTTTGAACATTTTTTTTTTCAAAATTCCTTTAGCGCATCTCATGTATCTATATAAATAAAATTAGACTTTTGTCTGCACATTTCTTGGAATTCAAAAATTTTGAGATTTCTATCCGTTTCAAGCACCTGGGAATCCGGTGCGACCCTAAAAAAAATTTGTCTGTCTGTCGTTCTGTCATTCTATCCGCGACGCTTTTTTTGTTTAAGCATCACGTAAAAACGACTGAAGCAAATGATATGAAAGTGGGTGTCATGATAGGTGGTCACTCAACTTAAAACATAGGCGTCGAATTAAAAAAAAAAACTTGATTAGATTTTCAGATTTTGCGAAAATCGTATCAAACTACGTAAATTGGTGTTCGAGCATCACGTAAAAACGACTGAAGCGATTGAAATGAATTTTGGTATCATGATAGGTGGTCACTCAACTTAAAACATTGTCGAATTTTAAAAAATCTTGATTAGATTTTGAGATTTTTCGAAAATTGTTTCAAATTGCGTAAATTTGTATTCGCACACGTAATAACTGCAAAGGTGAAAAAATGGTATTTGGTGAAATGACAGGTGGTCACCTTAAACTACAAGCATCTTAAAAAAAAAAAAAAAAAAAAAAAAAAAAAAAAAAAAAGCGATCACATTTTGGGATTTGGCGAAAATCGTTTCAAACTGAGTGAATTTTTGTTAACGCATTATGTAATAACGACTAAAGCGAATGATATGAAATTTGGTCACATGATAGGTTGTTGCTCAACATAAAGTATAGGTGTCCAATTTTTTAAACATTTTTATTAGATTTTGAGATTTTGTGAAAATTCTCCCGAAATGCGGTTATATTTCTTCAAGCATCGCGTAATAACAACTAATACGAAATTTGGTGATATGATAGGTAGTTGCTAATCTTAATTTATAGGTGTTGAATTTTTAAGATATTTTGATTACATTTTGTGATTTTGTGAAAATCGTTTTAAAATGCTGAAATTATTTTCCAGCATCACTAAATAAAGACTGCAGGGGATGAAACGAAATTTGGTGACATGATAGGTTGTCACTCAAGTAGGGTTCTATTCTAGGCTTCCAATTTTTCAAAAATATTGATTAGATTTTGAGATTTTGAGAAAATTATTTCAATATGTGTAAATATTCGATCGCGCATCACATGATTACGACCAAAGCGAATGAAGTGATATTACTTACTCTCTAACGTGTAATATTTTAACAATACATAAAAATTATAACTTCGCTTTCATTACTTTGGCAACATACTACATCCATTCTGTGTACTCCTACAATGCTGACGAAAGTTCTTACTTTTTGGAAATTTGCATTCAGTACTAACCCGTCAACGACGGGTACTTCAGCTAGTAGTATATATACCAAACTTGGTTACAATCAGTTCACTCGTTTTATAAAACAGTGTTTATCGGGGAACTTTAAATGGATGCTGAAAAAAAAATTATCTCTATTTGAAAAGCTACTGGTAAAGGTAAGTGGATTCAAGCATTTCTTTTACGTCAAGAAAAAGAATTGCATGAAATTAATAGCAGTATTTTTTTTACAAGTATTTCAGTGCTTTAGAACGAAAATTGTATTTGAGGTACTTGCAAAAATTCTTTTTTTTTTTTTGAGTTTCTTTTCAGTTGGAGCCGAGCTTACAAGCTGCAATTTTGTTCAATCATAATACAATTCATCATTACCAATATCGTATAGTATATAATTTGAAATTTTACCATCTGCTTCAATAACAATATTTCGATGTAATGACAACCGTGTTCACAACATGTTCTCTAAACGATTGTCTGATACAAAACTAAGTGAAACTTCGATTACTGAGCAGTGAGGGGTCCTTTAAGCCGACCCCTCCACATAATTTATGAGCGGTGTATAGTTTCTTTACATGATGTCATAAATCGACTACACGATGTGCTCTTCCGTCATGGTTCATTTAACTCTTAGTTTTATAGTCTGTCTCGAGTTCTGGGAAAAATATACGGGGTGATCACGACAAGCTCGCTCGGGAGAACTATTTTTGGCAATACCAGTCGTCACGTGGATTCGATAAATCCAAGTTTTAGAGATCTTTGCCAGTAAAGTAGGAAAGTAAAAAATTCATCTCTGGGATGTATGATTTATATGGAGAGCGTTTACAATATATTGAATATTAGAGCATAAATGCAGGGTGTCAAGCAAATAACACCCTGATTTCGAAGTTCAAAATCGCGGAAACAAAGATCAATAGAAGGGTGCAGCAAACTGCATGTTTCTTATGTAAGCTGTAAAAACTGTATACAGAAGTTCCGAAGTAGTAGTTACAAAAAGCACTAGCAGATGGCGTTGTAATTGCAGGCTTTATAATAGATTGGCCTCCGTATTCTTCCGATCCGACTCGTTGTGACTACTTTCTGTTGGTCATATTGAAAGATACTGCCTGCCAGAACGATCCCAACAAGCTGGATGAGCTTTAACTGTCGATTTGTGTGGCATGACAATTCATTATCCGTTGAGGCATCTACGTATGTCGAACAGTGGACATTTTGAAAATATTGTGTTGTGACTGCTTCTAAGAATGAGTTTATATTCATATACGTCGATCGATTGTCATGTTGATGATATGTTGATCGATTTTGACGTGCAGCGCTGTCTGTTAGCAGTGACTTAAGCAATGGGGTGTTTGGGGGTGCTAACCCCCACCCCTCTACCTTGTCGAAAGTTTTTTAATTTTAAGTCCATACATTTTTTTTTTTTCAACATTAAGATTACGGATTTCAACTTTAGAAAAGTTTGCAATATTTGCACAGCTGAAAAAACCTCTAATCTGCATGCAACGAAAATTTCTCTGTAGCGAATTTTTAATCGGGAACTAAGCGAGTTCATTATAGGAAGACATTTTTAATCTAAAAATATCACTAAAGCTTTTGTTGTAAAGAGATTCTGCAGTACGCATTTGTGCTTCAAAATCATCAGCACGGCGGATATAAATTCCTTGTAGTTCGGGAGCCAGCTGGCAATTTTGATGACCAATAACGAAAAATCTGAAAGCTCGCCTTATAGTTCATTTAGTTATACATATAATAGAAGTGAACGTTAGCTGGTGCATTTGCGGTGACCACCCAAACATGCAAAATAATTAAAAAAAATAATTATAATGAAAAATTTTATACTTTGTATATGTGTTTATCACGTTGTATACAAATGAAAAAAAAACAAACAGTCAGCTGACTTTATAGCGGTGGATTATACGTCAGCTGCCAATGATCATCTGCATTCGACTGCATACACTGCCTCCTAGATATAGAAAGCCTAACCACTGCTACGTCACCAAGCCTTTACGTCATCAGTAGGCCCTTAAAAGGTGACGCCATCAGTTTAATTTTCATAAACTAAAACTATTCGAAATTTCTGGTGAATTTATTCTCTCATAACATTTTAATGAATTGAGATAGAAAATTCAATTTTACAAAAAAGGGCAGTTTTTAACTGTAACTAATTATATAATGTAATAAGGGAGTAGATCACAATGAATTGTTTTGTATCACAAACGCATTTTAATTTTTATCTTTAACTTAAGATACTTTTTAATATTTGTAGCATTCACCAGAAAACTGAAATAGTTTTACTTTATGAGAATGAAAGTGTGGTGACGTGATTACTTGAAGGCCTAATGATGGCGCCAAAGCTTCAGCGCTCAGGCTTTCTGTATCTAGGAGGCAGTGCTGTATAGCGGTGGATTATACGTCAACATGTAGAGAACATCCGTTAGGTAAAATAATAAAAAACTTAAATTTGGTGAAGTGATAGTTAACTTTATCGATTTTAGGAAAAAAAAATAGTCAGCCCAGAATTTTCCGTGGTGGAAAAGTCGTCCGCTGGCGATTGAAAGTTACAGCGTATTGATTGCTACACGCACAGGCGCCTGATGTATTTCACTGCATCAGCTGATCACTTTTACACCGCGAAAAATTCAGCGGACAACTTCTTTCAGGTAACTTTTATAAAGAACTACTTTACGTAGCTTCAGCTTTCTTGGTTTCTGATATGTATCAATTTTTAATGTTACATTGTGCGTCTATGAATCAGCTGAAGATACGTAAATCTTTTTTTTCCCCTCTGAATTATATATTTAAAATACATAATGTGAAAATATAGGGGAAAGTGGCCCAAAATGATCCTAGCGGGCAAAACGATCCACATAAGTTTTCTTAGATACAGGTCGCGCTACCTGTCGAATAACGCATAAACTAGTTGTGCTAAATCAGGTAGCAATGGCTATATTTAAGCGATCGGCGTATTACGTGTCAGAGTATGATTCTTCAAAAACTGGGTTTTATCATGTCTTATGAGGCAAGCACTAACTTTCTTATTTATTTATAAACACAATCTTTACAGAAACATGACTTTGTTTACTGAACAGAGTATGTTTTTAGATGTGAATTGCATTTATTTAGTTTATGTTTTTCGGTGTGTTCCAGTATTATGAACTGAAGTGGGCAGCCATACTGCCGGATAAATTGATCTATCGACTGAAGGAACTCCAGTACAAGGCCCTAGTCATCATTTCAGCCCTTCAGACGTTCTCAAAATGCACGATTCTCCATTAAATTATTTAATTCATTTCTGCGTTTATTGTAGGTCACAATTTTTGAATTATGATTTTGAAATATTCCATTTATTGTTTGTGGCACTTTTTTAATTTAAAAATTTTCATAAAATAAATTATGCATACTATATGATTTTAAAACTTATTTTATTTCCTTATGTATAATCATAATTACTTTTAGATCTTTTGTTTTGCCGATAAACAACAATTTACAATTATTTTCAAATGAAGGATCCTTTTGCCCGTGGGTGAGGGTAAAATGATCCTTTGAACTCTTTTCAAATTTCTATTTTTTTTTTTTTTTTTTTTTTTTTTTTTTGGGGGGGGGGGTTACTCAATTTGGACTTAAAATATTATTAAAAAATATTTATGATGCAAAAGATAATGTAAAATATTGTGGGAAAGAATAAAAGTTTTATTTAACATTTATGTTATTTTGTGCAAGTTTTCCCCTTAAGGGAATCATTTTGGGTCACCTTCCCCTATACGTAAACATCGAAGAAAATTTCGCTTAAATTCGCATTAATTTCGTAAAAGCGAAAATTTCGTATCTCAAGTTATGTGTAATTTATTTTTTTGCTCAGCTGCTGAACACGTGTTACATGAAAGACGTTGTTCGTGGAATTTTTTTCGGTGTAGAAATGATTAGCTGATGCAGTGAAATACATCAGGGGCCTGTGCGTGTAGCAAGACGCTGTAACTTTCAATCGCCATCGGAGGACTTTTTCACCACGAAAAACTCAGCGGACTATTTTTTCCAGAAAACTGGTAAAGTTAACTGTCACTTCACCAAATTTCAGCTTTTTTTATTATTGTTTAACTTAACGGGTATTCTTTACATGCTGACGTATAATCCATAGCTATACAGCCGAATGCAGATCATCGTATGCAGCTGACGTATAATTCACCACTATAAAGTCAGCCGACTATTTTTTTTTCATTTGTGTACAACGTGATAAACACATGTAAAAAATATCAACTTTATTATAATAAATATTTTTTTAATTATTTTACATGTTTGGGTGGCTACACCCACCGCTACTCTATCAGCTGACGTTCATTTTCTTTACTAAGAATATAAAATGAACTAAAGTACAAAATCTCAGATTTTTTTCGATGATGGCAGCTGGCTCCCGAACTATTATATGAACCTCTTTCCATAATAGTACGTTTTGCCTTCTAATTTTTAAATCAGAAGGCAAAACGTACAAGGATCATTGAATTATCAATCCCCCGCCTTCTTTAAGTTTCTGGCTGCGCCATGAGTATATGTCAGATAATCCTTACTTAAATATTTAGGAAAGATAATAGTCCCTTAGCCCATGTAAAAGGCTTATCTTAAATCTCTTAATTCCAAATTTACGTAAGTTGATCATTGTAAAATGCATTTAATACTTCTACACATTTTAGAAAGATTTTTGAGAACTTTAAAAGTAAATTTCTCTCTATACTTATAACTTTCTCAAAAATTTCACGATAGCAATTACTTAAGAGATTGTCGAGAAAACTGTATTTATCTATAAGCATAATATTAATATCTTGGGTACTTGATTAATATTTGGAATTTTATGAAATGGTAAGTGGACATATGATACTGATAACGAAATAATTACTATATCAAGCACATAATAGAAAAATATAGATAATGCATCAGATGTTGCTCGAATCATTAATAATATTTTCCGAACTTTCATCTTTAATTAAGCGATATATTCTTAGTATAAAAGTAGTTTGATATATTTGCCCGGATACATTTATGTTTCTGAAATAGTAAAAAGGTCCAAAATGTACCACAGAAATTTTGTGGTTCGGTATAAAAAGTGAGTATTCACGGTGTAATTCATAAATTAGATAAAAAAGATAGTTAATTATATTAAAAGAAATTGGCAAAATAGAGTAAACATTGTTATGCAATAGAAAATATAGTGCTGCGAGTTTTAGAGGTTTCAGAGACCGTAGCTGCCAACTTTAACGGATATAAGTAACCACTCTTACCATAATGTTCTGCTTAGAATATAGCAAATTTTTTTTAGTTAAACGTGCGAGGAGGTTGTTATAGTTGAAAAATGTCTAAAAAATACCTAAAAAAATTACTGTTTACAAAAAGTGGTTAATTATATTCCGTAAAAGTTGGCAGCTGTTGAAAAACTAGTAATGTGATCGGCTGTAGTTTTACGAAATCGCATAAAACAAAGTAAAACTAAACCAAAGTAAATGAGACCATGGTCTAACCATACTCATCTGTAACGAGGGTCCAGTTATAGCATATATCCGATTTGCTTAACAAGCTTAAATTTCTTTCGATGACACCAGTTTCTTTTTATTGTAAAATTATGTAAATTCAAGACCTTAAAAGCAAGAACGAACGTATCAAGAAACCTTGAGCGAGCTGTATAGAATAAGCTACCTGCCGAAAAGCACTGATGAAATACCTGAACTATACAAGAGCTTGTAATGGAAGTTAATCCGAATCAAATACATTTTCAGCAACGAATAAAGAATTACTAAAATCGCAATGCTTCATTGAATTCACCTTCTAAACTGTAGTCAAAAGTTCTAGAAAACGTATCTATAGTTCTAAAAAACAAAAATGGACGTTTTATGAGGTCATTCAGCTGTTACGGATTTACTTTATTCATGCTGTGCAACAGTATGAGGTAGCGTCGAATGTAAACAGTAGTCTTGAGGTACACAACATTTTATTTTTTTCACGATAACTGAACCATTTTAAAGTAAAACTTTGTCCACTTAGTTTATTTGGGTGAGAGGCACTGGGGACCAATAAATATAAAACTGAAGAGATCAAATCTGAAGATATCAATGGAAATCTTTTAGAATTATAACAAATGCAAACATATAGTGAAAAATTTCTTAGCAAGTCGCAGACACTGAATTAAAAAAACAAAAAAATATCAGTTCTTGAATAGAGCTCTTCTTTTTCCCCAAATATGAGTTTTGTTAAACATCAGGAAACATATCAGATATACAACGAATGTATTGTTTTGGACTTTTTCCTTGTTAAAAGTGTCTCCAGACCTCCTTTTACTTACTCAAACGCCACCTTTGCGCACAAATAGAAGACGTCTACTTTGACTATCTCCTAGAAGGTTAAATAACCATTATCAATGCACGCATTAATCTTTTGTATTTCTTCTACTGGGAACACTGATGAAATGGATTTATGTAAAGCAATTGAATTGCATATTATCCTAAAGAATAATGTTTTGTGGTACAATCTAATGGAAATATAATACGTTAATGCGAAGGCAATGGACTTTGATTTGAAGCAAGTGGAAACTGACCTGGCTTTTTAGAGTTTTAGCGAATTTTTGTACCAGGAAAAAAAAAAAAACACCTTTGCGTTAAACTCCTGTCCTCCTGTGAAAAGCTATGAATTTTACTAACATTCTTTAATTATTTTTGTTCGAGTCTTACTTCAGATATTGTATCTCAAAACTTCATCAATGGCGTAATGGGTATATTCGCAGAGTTGCAAACCATTAAGGATCATATTTAACCACATTTTGTAATTGGTAATTTTTTTTACCATTTCTTCAAACAGTAACCAGCTTGGGCGATTACCTCAGAAATTTTGCTCTATTCTAAATCAAAAAATCCTGTTTACAAAAAGTGGTTGATGCTATTCCGTCACGGTTGGAATCTATATTAGCATAGTTGGTTCATGTAGCTCTGGTATACAGGGATATACGAGGTGTAACTGTCAGAGTTGTCAACTGCTCCGGAATATAATTAACCACTTTTCTTAAGAGTAATTTTTGGCTTAAATTATCGCAAAATTTCGAAAGCCTAAGAGGTGGATGGTTACCATTTCGAAAATTTTTTCAAAAGGAATTACTGTTTAAGAAAAGTGGTTAATATTCTGTAGCAGTTGGCAACTCTGGGCTGTGACCTACCTACCAAACTTCACTTCCAGAGTGAACGTGACCGGCGAGATATACAGGCATAGCTGCCAACTACTACGGAATATAATTAACAACTTTTTGTAAACAATATATTTTTTTAGCATTTTTTCAAAGAAGTAACAAGGTCAAACGCTTATTACAAAAATTTTGCTATTTTTTAAGCCGAAAAATCATATTTAGAAAAAGTGGTTAATTATATTCCATAGTAGTTGGCAGCTATGTATACAGGCTGAGGTGCTGACATTTTAGTACCACCCCATTGCATCCGAAAAGTCATTTAACCATCTTAAATCGAGATAGCCATACTAAAATGATTACATCCCCTGGGTCACATGATTCTTTGAGTGCAAAGGGGTGCAACCACATTGTCAGTGCTGTATCGTGTACATGTCGTCAGCCATGCAGAGTGAAAGTGTGCTTATTGATAGGGACTTTTGAAGACACGGGAAGAATGATGAAAATACGCAGGCAGTATTAAAAACAATTTCGCAACGATTACTTGTATAGTAAAATTTAAAATTATTTTCATGTTGTGAAAGTGCTATGTGTAAAAAAGGTCCATTTATTAACCATGAAGTTATAATTTCCTTTTTTTTAAAATATCACACTGTAATAAACGAAAGAAAGCTCAATAATTTCAAAAAATGTTTCTTTTTTTTCCCATAAGTAACTGACTTTAGTGATTATACGAACTCAAGGTAAAATTTCTAAGGCTAACACCATATTCTAATTACACACGCTGCAAGTTTCTGTTAATACGGCATTGGATGCAACTCATCTCTCCGCAAAAACTTCTATCTTAAATATACTGTGCTTAGTGGAAAATTCTTATTACCTTGAACGCATAATACACAGCTACTCTTTTTTAAATCAACGCCTAAATTTCAGTTGCTCCCTAACAAAAATACTGACACATATATGAAGTGCTAAAGAAACTCTTCATGCAGAGGAAAGGTAAAAATAATCTTTTACTCAGAACTCAAGACTTTTTCGGGATAATTTCTGTAGCAAGTTTGAGACTTCAGTATTTATCTTTTCAAAGGTTACATTCCATGTAAATTAATATAACGTGTATTAATGTTATTCACGTTAAAAATTATTATAACGTTTAAAAAAAAACAGCTTTACCCAGTTATGATTTGAAAGTAATCAGATCGAAATCGACCAGCACCGTTTTTTGTGTTATGCTTTATATTCAAAACAGCATATCAGTCACTAATTCTGCAAGATTGTTTCAAGAAGCATTTCTGTATTTATTTTTGAGCACTAATGTTAAGTCGATGTTCCATGATTTTCATACGTGGCTGACGAGAAAGACAGGCTGCGTTGCTGACACTTTAGGCATACCCATTTGCTAACTAGGCGTCATGTGGCCCAGGTGATGTGGCCACCTTAGTCCGCCATCGCCACAATAACATGGCCACACCCCATAGGTCACATGACTCTTACTTGGCAAAAGGGTGTGACCAAAATGCTAGCACAGCAGCCTCTCTTTCTCGTCAGCCACGATTTTAATGTCATTTGATCGGGTTTTCGGAATAATTTTACAGGATATTAGTGTACCATAATGTTTTACTTTAAAATTTTCGATTTTCTACTGATTTAACTAAAAAATGCGCTTGATTTGTAGTGAATTGGGTTTTTGAAAATCGTACCAAAATTTTAAAGTATATTATTTTCCACTGAAATTTACACTAAACAGAATTTTATTACGAATTTCGAAATGAATATAACACAAAACTCGGGCGTAGTGTGACAGATTTTTTTTCTTTTGTGGGGAGGGGGGGGGGAGGGCATATTGTTTTGCTTGTTTGCCAGGAAAGGACAACTCACATTACTGAATGTGCCATTTAGAGCTAGTCGCGCCCTTCATGAAGTCTCCCACCACAATCTGGATCCTCACCAGTAAACAATAATGACACCCATCGTTAACTGATAACGATCGCCAAGGGGACTTTCAGAATCACATATTTAACAAGCTCGTACACCGCGGACTTCAGTGGTACGTCGGAATCGAACCTGTAACTTTCCGATTACCAATCCAACGCCTTAAGCACTCGGTTACCACGTCACATATAGTTATCAAAAGGTAGAAAAGAAAAATTTCTCATATTTAGAAACAAATTTATTAAATACTAGTTAATACTCGTTAAATACTTTAGAAACAAATTTATTAAATACTATTTATTAAATAATATTTTTTCAACTAACTAGGGGCCAAGGCCCCCAGACTCGCTACGCTCGCTTTTCGTATGAGGCATTCGGCCCCTAATAAGGCTTATTCGTAAAAAAGACATAATTTCAACAGACAAAACCCGAAGATTGGATCAGATAGAATGTTACTGAGCTACACATTGCTAGGTTCTTGCATGTTCATTGGTACATAAAAATTTAAACTTCACACTACAGTAGACCCCCTACCCCTCATAACATGGAAGATATTTTGTTATGGGAATCCGTGTTGTACGGGTCCTGAGCTATACTCCACCTGGAGTGCGGACTCCGCTTATAATCGCTGGAAAAATTATTTGTACTCCTCAGAAACACAATGATATTTAATATTGCCATTCAAAGGTTATACTAATTAGGAGCTAAAGCGTAATAAAATAAGAACATATGTTTCAGCTGTATTTTTAATAATGTAAAACCTATTGGACACCTTGCGAATTTGCCACCCATGGCGATTTTTCATTATTTGGCGACTTGCGTACGTGTAAAGTTAATAAAAGCTAATGAACAGATAGAATAGCTTGCCACCAATGGCGACTTTTCATTATTTGGCGATTTACACATGCTCACAACCTATAATTACTGTTCATTTAAGGTTACCGGAAAACCGTTATCCATACTTTCATTTACATAATCGTTTGCAGATTGGCGTACTTAACACCACGAATTATACCATCTCGTCGCGCTAGCAAATATCCAAAGTGTACTATAACTTCTATAATGGCATAGTTAACGCCAAATATTTCTACTGGTAGCAAATAATCCAGCTGGACGAGAACCGGCTTTAAAATAATCTGCATTTTAATTATTTTTCATTTTCAAGATATTAGTTATCCTGTTTTGGAAAAACGAATAATCGCTAATTCTAAACTCCTGTTGTCTAAGCGAACTTACTATTTGAAAATTGTCAACTTTGTGTAACACATTTAGAGTTACTTATTTCATATAGTTTTTGTTTTGGCGTAAAATGGGCGTAATTCTAACTCATGTTTGTAAATTTCACGCGATTCTAGATACTTGGAAACGCTTTGCTGCAAAAGAATGAATGATTTTATGCCAAATCTGGCAACCATTCTGTTTATTTTTTCAGTTTTTTATTAATATCTTCTAAAATAATTCGATTTTCGAAATTTAACTTAGCTCATCAGGTTCCTCGGAATTTTTCGAATCTGTGGGCACCTTAGTTGAAACTTAAATCCCTACGGTTTAGGAGGAAATAGGCCAACAAGCTTTGACAGCGCAAGCGGCGACAGCGGCCTTTACTTTTTTCTAGAATAGAGAGATACCCAAATTAAATTTCATGCTGTTCTGGAAACTCGCGGAATCTTTTCGCAATCGAAAGATTTCGTTTTGTGTACACAGCTATTCTCATGTCCATGCAAACGATTTATTTGTGAAAAAAAATGATAATAAACTGTGTAATCTGGAAAATCTCTTTTAAACGAATTTGAATCCCAATTGTATGACGTCATATTCACTTGAAAAGGGTAATTTTGTCACGCAAATGATTTACTTTTTTGACTGGTGCTGAAAATAGCAAAAAATCGCTTAAAAAGGAGGGAACGGGTAGATTTTCAGATTTTTAAAGAAGCGCAGATTGTTTTCTATATTTTTATACATGATCATGAAAAGTTTCAAGCGGATCGTGCAAACGGTGAAGAAGTTATTAGGCTTTTTGTGTTAACTTTGTAAATTTCACGCGATTCTAGATACTTGGAAACGCTTTGTTGCAAAGGAATGAATGATTTTATGCCAAATCTGGCAACCATTCGGTTTATTTTTTCAGTTTTTTATTAATATCTTCTAAAATAATTCGATTTTCGAAATTTAAATCAGCTTAGCAGGTTCCTCGGAATTTTTTGAATCTGTGGGTACCTTAGTCGAAACTCAAATCCCTACGGTTTAGGAGGAGATAGGTCTAGAATCTTTGACAGCGCCAGCGGCCTTTACTTTTTTTTTAGAATAGAGAGAAAAAAGCTTTTATACCAAGTTGGAAGGGGGGGGAGGCACCTGTCCGTCTCTACCGATGCTTCGCCTATGACACGACGAGTTAGCCCTTGTAAGATATGTAAAAAGTTTCATTTTTATTTCACAAAATTTACAATGTAACTAGAGTGTCACCGTTTAATTGAAATAAATGCTCCATTTTTATCCAGTTTATCAAATTTAGGATTCAACAAACGAAAATACATTTATTGCTTGTAAAAATTTAAGACTTTATTTTTCCAGATACAGAATCAAACTTATTTAGATACTTTTTTATATATAGTTTACACAAGCGCTATTTTTCTTATTTATTCTTTCTGAGTGATGGAATACTGCATTTCTTAGAGGTCCACAACCTAATATTAGAACATATTGGTAACAAAAACAGAAAGCTTTCCATGACAATGAAGTCTTTGTCCAGCCTTCAGGGTGGCGTACATAACAGACTTAGAGTCTACCCAATAATTCACCGCTTTCATAATGTCTTCATTGTAAATCATGGTGTTTATCGTTTACATATTGGCTGTTTTGATGCTTGCGTTCGTAATACATTAAGAAGGCCGGGTGTGAAGAAAAATGAAAGTTGTAAATGGAATAATTCTTATGAAATTTCATCACAGCAAATATGGTAACAAGAGGCTGCAGTGCAATGTACGTCATTGGTACTTGACAGCATTTACTATTTTCAAGCGTATTTTTATCCGACGTACTTGAAAACATGAAAAGAATATTTAAATGCCAATACTCGGCCCTTTAATTAAAATTTACGCATTGAAACACTTGCTTTTTGCTTGTTAATCATGATTGAAAAAAATAGAATGATACATGATGACCAAGCCAACAGACAGCTTTTCATTAGAAAATGTTGAAGGGGGGAAAATGACTTGTTTAAAAGTTGTATACAAAGCGACTTTTTTTGTATGTGTCCTTAATATAAATTCAGAGCAATATTGCTTCATTTTTTTTTTTTATTTTTTAGAAATTTTGGAGGATTCAAAATCGACCACTTGTACAAGCACATTTCACTAAAAATTCATTATTCCATAAAAATTAATTTAAAATTCTGAAAATTTAACGTCTATCGTTAGGCTTTATATTTAATAATAGAATTGTCTATTTTAATGTTTAATTCATAAAAGAGATTTTCAAGTAAGAATCTCTCTTCCGCATTTTGCAATCTCGTTCCTCTAAATAATCTTTTTGAAAGAGGCTCTCCTCTCTTAATCATGGGATCTTAGATTATACGCAATGATGCAAGAAGCTTTAATTATAATCCATGGTTTCTTGTACGCGCACTCATTTATAAGTTTTAAATGTCTGACATAAATACTAGATGAGAGTGCAATATCTTAAATAACCAAATTGAAAAAAACAAGAGCTTATTCAAATACGCTTTTTTTTTCTCCCTTTCACCAGCCAGTTAACCCCCCCCCCCCAAACCTTATATCTCCTTGAAGCTTTCTAGAATGCTTAACTCACTTTTCTAAAATAATCGAAACAAAAATTAACTCCTCGAAAAAAATCCCTAGGAAAATCCAAATTACTTTCTAAAGTACTTGTAGGCGTTTTTAAGCTCCACGATGACATGACAACGCAATTATTGGTATTACTATTTTTGCTGTATTTGATTATGCAATTCAACTGACAAATATTTTGCGAAATATTAAATCTTTCAATCAAATTTTAATATCAACATTTATCTTTCGTCATGCATACTTAGCTGTAATAACGCTAATAGAAATTGAGCAATAGAAAATGTGCAAAAATACTTTCCTTAAATTGCACTTTTTAGCTATTGTTACCCTACACAAAAGTGTAATCTGAATAAAAAAACAATATAATTGCTTCTTTCTGTCAGTAAATGAGAGTCAAAGAATACTTCAAATCAATTATTTAGTCATGTTTATTTTAGAGAAGACACAAATTTTCTTGCGAAAGACTTTCCTTAAGCTAGAAATTTTATATATATATATATATATATATATATATATATATATATATATATATATATATAATGAAGACTAACATCTTCATATTCTGAGAATATTTTTTACAGCGAATTTTTCAGGTATTTTAAATAAGGTGTTTTGTAACACAGGTTACGCATGATATTTGCAGGAAAGTCAAACTTTGAGCAATTACACGCCCTCTTGAAGTATTATCTACAACAGTCAAACCCTTAAAAGTTTAATTACTTGTTAACAAAAAAAGGCATTCTGGTATGAAGGCCATGTGAAAAACCTGATGAACTTGAAAAGCACAATAAACTAAACAGGAAATTACAAGAGTTTCGCTTCAAGAGTAATTTTCAAATCAAGTATCGCTCAAACTTTGCGACGCAATCGTTTACGTAAAGAAATCCTGTTAAATTACTTTACATGTAAGACTTCTCCGAGAGATTTAATTACGTCTTTTCGACAAACAAAACTAAATTTGCCAGTTGCGCTGAATGCAAGCTAAGTAATTAGCGCCACTAAAATTTAAGAACGTGTCAATAAAATAATGAGAAAATTCGCTAAATTCAAGTGGCAGGTTCTTAAATTGCATAATCTCAGCTAAAATCACTACACAGGGGCTACACAAATAGTGCAAGATGTACGTTTCGGGTGGTACAAGGGGTAGGTCCTTCTTCGACTTCAAAAACACCGTCCGACACAAGACAGGAAGGTAGGAAAGTGAGAAATGTAAACAAAAGGACACACAGTAAAAAGGAAGTTATCATTGGGAAGGAAAAAAATTCTGAGAAAACGAGAGTGACAAGGGAAAATAAAGTGCAGAACGGGGGAAATAAGCAAAAGAGGAACATAAGTTTAAAAAATAGTAAATAAAAAATCAAATAAATTGAAATAGTTGACAGAAAAAGAACATTAAAAGAACAAACACACAAACAATACACACACACCCCTCCCAAAGATCATAAAGAAATAGAAAAGGGTTTACGAAAAACAGAAGTAGCGAAAGCGTTAGGGTTTTTTGAAACAAGTACATCAAGAAAAGGTAAAAAATTGTTGCACTCTTCTTCAAAGGTAAACTGCATGTATCAATAGAAGTTACAATACAAAATAAATTAGAAACATTACCATTAGAAACCACCAGTGGCGGATTAATGCCACGGGGTTTGCCGTGGGTGTGCCACGGGGTGTGCCAAAAGTTTGTCGGGGGGGGGGTTAGTTAGAAGATTGACATATACATCCATTTTATGGAAGTAAAATAGGATCTTTTACATTAATTTCTTTTTTCTCGGGGGCGGGCGGTCTTCCCTTTCGCCCCCCCCCCTTTAATCCGCCCTTGGAATCCACAAGAATGAATGTATCTTCAATATACCTGAACCGGCACGAGAAATAGCAGACCTTGAAGAACTTCCTTTCAAAATTGTACATGCAAATGCGCGGAAAAAGCAAAGGGATTGGAAAACGTGTATGTGTGCCCTTTAGGGATGGACGCGAGACGCGAGAATTCTCGCATTGTCTCGCGAGACGAGACGCGAGACGAGATAGGCATTTTTTGCGAGACGAGACGCATATCGAGACAGAGTCTTGTCTCGCGCGAGACTTCTCGCGAGAATTCTCCCATTTTTTTCCGTCTCGCATAAAAACGATCTGAAAAGCGACAATTTGCGTGAAGCCTCTACCGTTTAACTTGCGTCTCCTTCGTTTCGGTCCTGGTATACTATCAGCACTCTACAATACGCACAAACACGTAACATTTAAAATTAGAATAGACGAGAGATATACAAAACACACAAAGGAGAGGATAAAGAAGGAGGCGGAAAAAAAAAGAAAACAGAGAAGAGTTGAAAGAAAAATAATAAGTAAATAGAAAAGGCGGTACGGTATGTTCAAATCTGACCACTTTTAGACGGGGCCCGGGGCATTAAGTTTGGGGCCCCCCTTACTATCCCCTTTTTTACGCATTAAGCCCCTTTACTGAGCCCCCCTTTTTTAAGCATTTTAACCCAGTTTTGACCGCTGTTGTACTCGAAAATTGCATTTCAGTTAACTGTAGTTTTTGTACTTTAATCAAATCGTATTTATCACCCCCCAAAAAAATCTCTAACTTGATCTAGTGATAGACAATTAGGTAATACCTATATTATAGAGGAAATTCAATTTTTTCCCCACAATTACTATTTCAGTACATATGAATTTATAATTTAGATAATCGGTATATATATGGGCCCCCTTTTTCTTCAGGGGCACCGGACTACCGCCCCCCCCTTTGCCCCTTTGATAATTGGGTTTCGGGTATATCAGAGAGAGATTAGAAGTAGAGCAACTTGCATTCGCATTGATGCTTAGTCTGAGTAGGTTGAAATATGGTTGAATATCCTTGGTTGAAATATCCTTGTACCGATATTATCCTCAAACTTTCCCGCACGTTGCGGCGTGCGTAGGGGGGGGGGCACCCTGGTAACAACTTTCTAGGGGGGGGCGCCCACCCTGGTAACAACTTTCTAGGGGCGGTTAAATCCCTATTGTTGGCCTATTTTAAAGAGATTAAAATGACATTTTTTATTCTTATATATTAATATCGGACGGAAAGAAATGCAAGCAATTTTTTTAAAAACTATTTCTCTCTTCGTTTATATTATCATGTTTTCCCTTCCTTCGGCCTGCAAAACTTTTATAAATTTTTTTCCTCCCCATCATTTTATCTTGCAGTTGGGTTCCTATTCTAAAATTATCTTTGCCTGTTAGAAGTCTTTTCATTTTTTAAAAAAATCCACACTGGATATACATTAGGGGGATTATGGTTTAATTTTTCTGTAAACAGGGCGACCATGACGACTGTAGTACTATCGCTAAAAATTATTGTGGAAAAGTACAAACGGATAGTCGTCAACAAATTAACTGTTCAGTAATTTAAAATATAAACAAAAAATAAGACGTATATTAACCAACTGAGATACTATAATGAAATCTAAAAATACACACACGGTAATGTTATTGGAAATATTCGGCAAATAATTATAATTATCGTTAATATAATCTTGTTTTCATTAATATAAAAATTACACATATTTTAGAGACTTGAAATTGACGTTAAAGTAAATAGTAGAGATTTAATAAAGACTAAAAGTGTTCTGTTTATAATTTTTCAAGGGTTATCTTACAACCAACCGAACGATAAGTAATTCTAATTTGTGTTAATATATCCCGCAGTAATTTCAACAGAGGAGATTACTTGAACTTAAAAAAAAAAAAAAATCTGTTTTGTCTCATGCAGATATGATTTTAGTAAAATATTCGCTACTTCTCGTTTGAAGAGCGGGTGCGCAGCTATTTTAAAACAAACGGTTGTCCATTTCATGTAGTGTCTGAGGTATTTAATGCTACAACTTGAACAGTATGAAGTAGAACTACAGTATGATGTAGAAATAACACATTTTGAAAGTCGGGAGTTCTCTGCAAACCGCTAAGCTTTTCACTTTTCTGATCGCGAATGACACTGACGTAGTTTTTTGAGTCATTATATTGCAATGATGCCAGGTTAATACTCATGACGCAAACTTTACATCAAGAGTCAAATAATTTTACTTTTAGATTCCACATCACTGGAATTAATTGAAATTACTCATGTTAGGAAAATTTTCGTTTACTACAGTGCGAAGAACGGGCACGCAGCTAGTAAATAAAAATAAATACTATATTTTCGGTGTGACATTATATATACGGATTAAATCTCAATTTCTTTTACTTCAAATGCCGATATATGCTGATATAGTTATTAATATATCTACTAATGTGGCTATATGTAAGTAATTGTTATTATTAATATTAATTTTCAATAAAATCCGAATAATAAGTTAGTATAAAAGGGTAACGAAATCGCAGTCCTTAATTTTGCGAGACTCGCGAGACGCGAGACGTCTCGCGCGAGACGAGACAGCAATTTCTTTGCGAGACGCGAGACGAGACAGAGGTTTACCACTGCGAGACGAGACGAGACAGCCCCGATTCTCGTCTCGCACGTCTCGCGTCCATCCCTAGTGCCCTTCCGATTAGGCATTCTTGATTTTATGTACAGTCGACAGAAAACAATATATATTACATCTGCTCTCTTTCTAATAACGGGACACTGCAGGGGACATTTTCTAAAAACGGGTCATTATGGTGTCCCGAAGCTGTGCATGGGGACAACGGGACAAGCCACCTAAAAACGGGACTGCCCCGTTTGAAACGGGACGTATGGTCACCATAGCTATTCCTGAGATTAGGTTTGGTAAAATATATCCAACACGATTGAAAACTCATTCATCTGGCATTCTCATGGCCATCTTAGAAAGAAAACTTTTAAAAACTGATTACGTTTAACTGCAGTTGGGCGAGCATTGAACAACACTGTAAGGAATGTCTCGATTTCCGGGCACTTCAAAAGGTCAGACACCGACTGTATCCAAGGTTAATTATCGCAATATTAGAGAAAGACTGGAAACGGAAGCTTGCATAATTGTATGGCCATATCTACGCAGCAGATTCATGTGAAAGTTCGATTTCGCCATACTTTATCAAAAAGTGAAACCTGTTTAATGTGACACCCTCACAACAAAATTGGTCATCTTACAAAAGGTACCATTACGAAATGCCATAATTTCTTAAAGCAATGCTCAAGCAACTTTTGCAAAAAAAAAAAAAAAAAACCATCTTGTCTAGAAAAGTTCTTCCAGCTTTCACTGCGTTTGTTACAACCGCAGACAGATACACACTTATTAAAATAATCTACAAAGTACACATATCTCAGATTTAATTAATATCAGTAAAAGGTTTTCTACTATGTCACTAATTTTTCTCTTTCTATATTTTAAACCTTTTTTACAGTTTTGAATGATATGTAAAATAATACAAATTTGATCATAAAGGAGTTACCAAGCCTGGAATTTTAAAAAGTGTGGCACCATTCGCTAAATACTAAATGAAGTTATGAGCTATTAAATTGGCTTTTTACTTTATCCGTTAATTAAAACGTCCATTTTGTAAGAGTAGTTACTGCATTTAACATTTATTAAGACATGGGGATTCTGTGTTAAGTGCAAATTTAAAGATATATTAGAATCTTTTCTATAACTACCCTAGTTACTCTTTTCTGCAATTAAAAAGTAGAACAACTAAACCTTTGAAATATATAAGCTTTTTTCTTATTGCGAAAAAAAAATTGTGGTCAAAAAAAGTTGGCAATTTTTTTAAAAAGATCAGTATGAAAAGATTTTTATTGGTCTTTCAAATATTTCTTCATTTCATGATGACAGAATTTCAGTTTCGAATAAAGAGTTTAGGATGAAATAAGCAATCCTCTATTTTGAAAAGCTATTAATGAACATTTTTTCATTTTCTTTTCTTACTTTTTAGGGATGAGAAGACCGTCCATATATTAAAGGCTTAAAATAGAAATGACTAGGTGAAAATCTTCTGAAGGGGAATCGGATGACGTACCTACATTTGAATAGAACTTTCGGATATCATTTTTATCACGAGAAAGATAGGCTCCGGTGCTGACATTTTGGTCACAACCTTTTGCTAACTAAGAGGCATGTGACCTAGGGCGTGTGGCCGTCTTAATCCAAGGTGGTCACACTTCTTTGGTCACATGACTCTTAGTTCGCAAATGGGTGTGACTACAATGTCAGCACCCCAGCCTGCCTTTGTCAGCCATGCAGAACGCCCGTGGCAACGAGATATACAAGCTACGGGGCTGCCCTTTTAGTCATACCCCTTTGTACCCTAAAAGTAATGTGACCTTAGTCATAGCCATACAAAAACGGTCATACCTCCTAGGTCACATGACTAATAATCACTATAACTAACCACTATTTGTAAATCGTAAATTTCTTGAATATTTTTCGAAAATAATAACCATCCCACACCTTTAACTCAGAAATTTCGCTATATTAAAAAAATATTACCTTTCACAAAAAGTGGTTAATGATATCCCGTAATATTTGGCGCCTATGGTTATGTGTAATAGCATAACGAGAATTTCTATTTCATCGTGTTATACAGAAATTGAAAAAAAAAATCTCTTATATACTATGAGCCAAAAGATTAAGATTTTTCACAAATCTTTAACCGAAATCTCTTATACTGATTTCCCCTCCCTCCAGATAACGTTCCTTGTAGGGATTTCCCCCCCCCCTCCAGATAACGTTCCTTGTAGAAGTAAAGCAATATGTTAATGGCTCACTCCGATAGAATAACGCATAGTTTCCAACTCTCCAATTTTATCGGGAGATTTTCCCACCAAAATTTTTAAACAGTTACATTTACCATAAAAATTTTGGACTTAGTTCAAGCATTAATTACTAAGGAAAAGTTAGTGGTGGAAAACACCCGGATAAAATTCTGAGAGTTGGTAACTATGAATAAGCCCACGTTTTATTGTTATTGCTATAAAGGTTTTTAGTACCGAATTTAAAAATAGGGCATAAGAGTTTTCATGTTTGAAACAACGCACGGGATATCTAAGAAAAATGTTCATTCACGATACGCTAAATGCATTCGTGCGATACTAAAAAGTTCACTTGTGCGTATAATTATATATTTTCATGAAAGCCTATAATTTAGAATAATATTAAAATGACGAATCTACTTAATGTACCTACCTGAATTTTATTTCACCTATTCTATTGAGCTATTAGACTTCAGTTTATACGAAGTGCTAGAATAAAGAGTAAACTTAAAGAAATGCAGGTCACAGAGTTGTAAAATATTACTAGGATTTTATAGAGACGTTTTTACAAGGTCTGGTCCATAAACAAACAAGCAATAAACAGAAAACAAAATTACTTTGAAGTGAAATGAATTTATCTTTCGCGAGGCTGACCCTCATGGCCGATGAGATATTCAGGCTACGGTGCTGACATTTTAGTCACACCCCTTAGCACCCGAAAAGGCATCTCACTAAGCGGTGTGACTACCTTAATCCGAAATAGCCATACTAAGATGGTCACCCCCGCTGCGTCACATGATTCTTCCAGTGAAAAAAGAGTGATAATATGGCAGCACCGTAGCCTGTATATCTGATCTACGGTTTTTCCGTAGCTGACGAAAAAGACAGGCTGCGGTGCTGACATTTTGGTCATACCCTTTTGCCCTCTAAGAGCCATGTGACCCGGGGGGTGTGACCATCTTACTGTGGCTATCTCGAACTAAGATGGCAACACCCCCAGGTCACACGGCAAAAGGGCGAGACCAAAATGTCAGCAATACAGCCCGTCTTTCTCGTCAGCTACGCGGTCTTTCAGGTAGAATCTTGGTTTTGTTTCGCATTGTCAGGATTGAATGAATAGATTATATCAATTTAGATCTGCAGAATTAAGATTTGTAGATGCGTTTTATACTTCTGATTTAGTTTTGAATCGAAGTTCTCGAATTAATGCGAAGTAAAAGTATTTTATCACGTGTTTCTGTATTTTTGTATCGCCACGAGAAAAGTTAACGTGATCGTCTACAATAGTTTTCGATAAAATAAAACTAAAACGAAACTGGAGGAGGAAGATTCTCAGTTTTCGATTAGGATACTATTATACTGATTACTATACAGGTTACTATTATATCTAATTTCTCCGGTTTATGTTCCATTTTTTCTTGATCACTGATTAGTCTTCAGAAATCAGTTTTCATTGTTTGCTTTTTATACGAGGCCGAAATAATGAATCCTTACGTAAATCTAAAGGCTTGGAAAAAGAAATGGATCTAACATGATGGTCTCAGATAAATGCATAAATTAGGAACTTAGGAGTGATTAATAATCATAAATTCTCGTCTGCATTCTTTCTCTTTTTATGAAAAATAGAGTTAATGAAACTAGTCTATTTTCAAATATTCGATGTAGGAGTGGGTGTCTGCTGCAATTTTCCTGAAAAGTTATGATCGGCTAGTTTTTAATGAGTGTCTTAGAAGTGTCAATAAAACGCTATTTTGTTGGAGAATTTTATTAAATAATAAAATGTAATGCGACATGAAAGCCATTTGTTTTTGCGCGCAAATAAAATGATGAAGCATTAATGCTTAAATACCAAAATGAAAGAATAATTCAAGAATAAGTAATAAAAAATCAATCCTTAATTTTTAGATTGTTCTTAAAGAATTATTGCATGAATTAAGTAATATACTATTATTCAATTTCAAGAAGATATGTTACATTTCTATGGAACGAATCACGAATTCTCAGAACCATAACCACAGTCACTAAGTTACAGTATAATACAGTACCGGAAAATTTCTCGTGCAAGATTAATCATGCTCATCCGCTTGCATTACAGCCGCTCTCGTTACGGTACCTAGAAGTCAGTTGGAAGCAAGACATGCGACTTTATTGGAATATTAATTACTTGTTAGTGTAAAGTGTGACGGCTGAAGCTCATAGATTTTCTGAAATGATACCATACGATTTCATGGCGAAGTGAGTTCAAGGTCTAGAAAAAGAATCCACCCCCCCCCCCCCTCGAGATTTAAACAAGGCTCTAATCAAATATTAGTGTTGTCTGCTGATATAGAGGAGGAAAAAATCTAGTGGCTGAGAATAACTTTCATATCTGTCAACCACTCCCTGTGGGTTGAGTCGTGATTTTTACTGTATTACTAATTAAAAATGTACATCCAATCATCAGTCTCCATGATTCACTGAAATTTTCATTGTAATGGAAACTAATTTACTAGATTTCATAATTAGCTTGCAAATCGTTCATCTCAATGTTTCGTAAATTTTGATTTTTTGAATAATTGAAGATCGCTCAATTTTCTTCACTCTGTTCAGTGATTGTGTGTGATTATGGCAACGCTACACTAGGGCGATCTGCCAGGGGTTGTGCCTTGGTAGGAGGACTTTCTAAGGGGTTCTAACGCGTATCCACGTTACAACTACTACTGGAGAAAACCTACTAAGACTCCAGAACGTTGATCGACAGCCGCGCGATGGGACCCGAACCCGGGACCTTCACACTTCAGCCATCTACCATTTTCAGTGGCATAACCACTGTGCCATGGTGAGGCTCACTCTGTTCGGAAGAAATAAAGTTAAGTTGCGCTTCAATTAAAGACTGCAATTTGCCGGATGTTCCTTTTTTGCATATTTCACACGTAACAGGCAGCGATGTTAGTTATTCATTACTACAGCTAGTTTGCCAGACCATGTGGTTATTTTTGTTGCAAAAAAATTAAATTTTCAAACAGAAACAAAATCGGTCACATTTCTTTCCTTCTTCAACTTGAAAGAAGAAAGGTAAATCACGCTAAAGGGATCGATTCTAGTACCAAATCTGATCAGTGAGATCTTCTTATATGCCTCTGTAACAGCAACAACAAACAAACATTAATATTATGTTCTTTGTTCTCAATTATGATCTTTAATAATGGTCTATTAACAAAATCATTTTGTCGAAACTTGCGCATCTTTGAAGTAGTTGGAGAATAGAGGCAGATGCACAGACTAAAGCCCAGAATTATAAAGTAATAGACGGGAAAAAACTAAGCTCCACTATTATAAAAATTACTGATAAGATAGGGTGATTCAAGGGAATTTTTTAAAATGTAACAAAATGAAAAAAACCAGTCAATCTGCTTAAGTGAGAGTAATACCTATATTTCGAAGGTTATGAATGAACATAGGTAGAGCCGCCAAGTGCTCCGGAACATAATTAACCACATTTTTTATATAATAATTTTTGGCTTAAATTATAGCAAAATTTCAATATTAAGCGAGCGGGCTGATAATTATTTCGAAAAAGCTATTTTCAAAAATTTACTATTTACAAATAGTGGTCAATTATATTTTTGAGTAGTTGGCAACTCTGAGTAGCGTATTGCAAAAACAGGATATAAAGGTACTTATAAAAGGTGTACAATGTCTTATTCATGCGTCTAATTCAAACTTCCAGAAAATATGGGGGCCCACATGATCTATACGCGCGCGCGCGCGACAAAGCTCAAATCTCAAATTCAAGACCAAAATCGACACATTTGTGCATACGCTATTTTCCAATTCGTCTCATTTTTTAAAAAAGATTATGACATACGTAGCAGTAAAAGAAGGCTTAAATTTTGCATATCCGCGAAACCAGGAAATGTTAGTAATCAGTTGTAAACAGATATTTACATCAAAACATTTATTTGAGTTCATCATACGTTCAGGGTGCGAACTGAACATTTTCTCCAGGGGGGGACATTTGAAAGTGAACATTCTCCAGGGGGGGACACTTGAAAAGAAGAAGGAGGGAAGGTGCAAATGCTTCCCTCACATGATATTACTTGACAAATGCAGTCGCCGACACGTGTGGGAATTGACTTATATTCAAACAAAGGTCATAGATTGTTTGTTCTATGGATTCACAGATACACAAGCTACGTACAATGTACCTGTATTGGAAGCCACCTTCGAGGGCTTTTAGCTTAGAAAAGAGACGAAATTTTAAGGCAGTCGTATTAGAGTATAGTAACAAACGATAACATACTTTCTTCATTTTGACTTCTTGACTTCCCTCATCTGAATCCCAAAATCTTCACTCATCAGTTTAATATTTCGCCAGCAGGGGATAAATAGTATCCCTGGCAGGGATCAATTAATGTTTCTCTAGCCAGGGATATTACATTCTTCAGCCGGGGACGATCCCCGGCATCCCCCCCGTCAATTCGCACCCTGCATACGTTTTTCCCCCTAACAAATTTAATATATACGTGTTAAATACACGTCCATATGAGAAATAAACTACTAAATATTCACCTGATCTTTTTTGACGCTTCTGATTTGAGAGATACCATTCATTAGCTATAAAATTATCGTGAAATGCATTACCCTAAATGCACTTTTGCTACATCATGCAAACTAGCAGCATGCTCGCATTTCTTACAAGGGCAGATTTTGCTTTAGGAATCAGGCAAGTGTGTCAATCGAATAGAAATGCTAACTGACGAATGGGTAATTGTCTTGCGTGTGGGTGCATTTGGGAAAGAATGGTGTTCAATGACTTGAGAAGATCTAAATTACACATTTGTGGGTATGCGTTACAAAATTGGAGGATCACATATAGATAATATCGCAAAGATAGCTCAAAATAAATTGCTTCAAAGTAACATACGCAGCTCGTGATATGAAACCGAATTTGATACCGAGAATAATTTGGATGAGATTGAACTGAAACTTTGTTTACCTATATATGTATAAAATTTTTATTATACCCTTATATCAGTATGTCATTTGTATTATCTCCGTACACCTATGTATGTAGAAATCTGTTTGTGCCACATATGAATCTGCGTCGCATGTCACACAAATCTAGTGATCGACAGTTTTGGAAATACAAAGAAAACGATAATTTTTAAAAAAAAGGTCAGCTTTTTCATGTTTTTCAATTTTGAAAGGAAGCGTCCCGCAAATTTGCTTAACCAGCTGCCTCGGAAGTTACGTAGGTACACAGAAAAAAACTTAAAGGCTTGTAAAATTTAAAAATCTACATGTTCCCCGAATTTCAGATATTTTTCGAAACATTAAAATCTGATAGATCCTTCAACGATGTTAAACCATTTCATTCCAAACATTGCTTAAATATCACCCAGTTTGTTAATTACGAGTTTCGACCCTTTACGGAATATAACTAACCACTTTTTGTAAACAGCAATTTTTGATATAGAATATCCGCAAGAAATGACACGAGCCGTACAATACAGCTGAGACATTGTTCAGCATTACGCCGCTTATTAACGCAGTTTTCAAGACACAGCACTTTCGTGTTCCTTGGTAGACTGTAGTCGTCTGCCCCATTCCCAAAGCGGGGCATAACTTGATGTATCCTGCTTCTTATAGGCCCATTAGCCTGCTCAGTGCCATCAGCAAAATCACGGAACGGGTGATACTCAGCAGGATCAACTACCACCTCAAAAAAAAAAAAAAACAACCTGCTCATGCCACGACAATTTGGCTTTAGAAAAGATCATTGCAGCGTTCAGCAGGTTCTCAGATTGATCGAACATATCTCCCAAGGTGTGAAAGAAAAAGACTTTACCGCCATCCTACTGCTCGATCGACAAAAGGCCTTTGGGAAGGTCTGGTATACAGACCTTGTTTACATATTCAGATGAATCTACCAGACTCCCTGATCCATCTCATTAACAATTATCTAAATCAGCGATCCTTTGTCGTCAAAGTTAACGATGCTTTCTCAAAGATCACGCCAAACATCAGTGGAGTACCCCAAGGATCTATCCTGGGGCCCACTCTTTTCAACATTTACATGAATGATGTGCCTCGAAGCTATCAGACTTCGATCGCCTTATTCGCCGACGATACGGCAATTGTCGGTCGCGCTCGTCGCCGCGACATTCTAACTCGCCTCATGCAGGAGCACATAACACTCATAGAAGACTGGCTAGCGAAGTGGAAGGTTAGGCCTCAATACTTTCAAGGGCCAAGCAGTCTTCACCTACAGCCTCCAAATCTATGGGGACGTAGACTGGTCACTTACAGCAAAATACCTTGGGGTCACCATTGACAAAACTCTGTCCTGGAGATTTCATAGTAACAACGCCCGCAATAAAATGACTGCAGCGTTTAAAGCCACATCTCCATTAATTTATACAAAAAAAGTTAACTACGACAGCAAGGTCCTGCTTTACAAAACTTTTGCGAGACCGACGGCCACTTATGCTGGTCCGGTGTGGGCCTATGCTGCCAAGACTCACATAGACAGATTTGAAGCCAAACAAAGCTCTATACTCAGAAAAATTAGACATGGACATCATTTTCTTTCGAATAAACTCATCAGAAGGGACTTATGTGTCGACACCTTCTAAAAACTTGCACAAACTTCTATAGAAAACTTCGTGATCTCCCAAACGAGATCATTGAGGAATTCCCCTATTACGACTTCCTTGATCCCAACAACCGAAGAAAAGACCCAAGGCGGTCCTGCTGCCTTTGCCCACGACACCTAATCGGGCTCTAGTCCTTATTAGGCGATTAATTGACTCGCAAACTGATCTGAATTGATCCTTTTCCCTTCATGGTCGGGGACTCTATATTTCATTAATCCTTGACGAAGATATTAAATACATACTGGGGATAAGCGCAACACGCAGGTCCTTCCTTAAACCACAAATTTCAGTCAGACAGTCGTGAGCCATACTGTTATCAGTCTTCTCATTTATCCATCCGTGCTCCAAGTATTGTAAATAAGCATCGAATACTGCAACATTTACATCCGTTACTCCGATGTAATGTATCCCCAGTGCGTGGCTGACGAGAAAGAGAGGCTGCGGTGCTGACATTTTGGTCACACCCATTTGTGAACCAAGAGTCATGTGACCCAGGGGGTGTGGCAGACCCGGATTAAGATGGCCACACACCCTAGGTCACATGACTCTTAGTTGGCAAAAGGGTGCGACCAAAATGTCAGCACCGCAGCCTGTCTCACGTCAGCTACGCCCCAGCGAAAATGACGTATGTGGCATTTACAATTCTTCTACAGAAGCCACTGAAAAAAAATTCCAAAACATTACGGTCTATGGCAGTTCAGCGATATTAACCCATTTGTGCCTGGATATTTTTGCGACTTTCTTCTATTTTTACTGATAACAGAAATAATAGATAAATTTCTGATGTCAACTTCTTGAATAAGGGATGATTTCTTTTAAAATCATTATGCTTCAAATCGAAATATCAACATCCTACTTGGTCATGTTAAAATATTTTGTAGAGTTGAGGCTCAATACTCATGAATAAAGCTTAGGAAAAATAAATAACGTTTTCGACTAATAGCGAAAATGCCGTCCCAAAAAAGGGACACTAGGCAAAAATGGGTTAAGCTATTTCAAACGAAATGGCACAAAATCCATTTCAAGTACAATACAATGGATTTCCATGACAGCTTATAATTCATTAAAAATGGAAATAATATTTAAGGTTTATTTTACAGTGTCTCGCAAAATTAAATAAATAGCGATATACAGCTTTTTGGGGGCAATTTCTAAAAACCTCTTAAAATTTGTCGACAATGCGTCACCAAATTTTGCGCAAAAAGTTTGTGGTGTTCGAAAATGTTTTGTAACCGACATGTTGAGAATAATTTATCTTTCTTGTTGATTATTATGTTAGATGCTGGTTTTAATGTCTAGATCGCTTGAATAGCATTTAAAGAAACATATCCTGATCTGACTAGCCCAACCATACAAAATAGTTACATAAAAAGCTTTAATTTGAATTAAAGGAAATTCATTTTTTTTAAAAAGGTTTAAAATGAGATAAGATGATTTTAATTTTAAAAGCACTCACCATGCATATTTATTCGGTATATTCATACAGTAAAATAAATACGTATTTAACTTCCCTGATACGAATAGCTGCATGAACTAGACGCCTTAACTGAATAGTTAATTTCACTATATTAACTGATGGTGAAGACCAAACTAGAGAATAATTCAGCTGCAGTAGAGAAGAGGGTATGAATAATTAACAGTATGTGAGCTGAATTAGTTGAAATACGGATACATAAAATTACTTATATTGTTACTTATTATAAATAGTTGTAAGTACCTAATGAATATTAACTTAATGTTACCGTAAAAGTGAAACATCTTTTACTGAAATTCAAAACACAAACATAGCGAGTTTTATACACTGGATGCTTTAGAAGGATGGATCAATGGACTAGTTGTCTAGCTATTGATTTATTGTCAGTTACATAGATGGTTTAAATGAGGTAGTAAATGCATTTTTAAAAGTTCAAAGATTTGGAACATCAACCATTGATTAAGTGTCTGCAATTGTTCTGGAAAAAGAGACATTTAACTTTAATACAGCTTTTTTTACGTGAAAAATAATTCAATAACAAAAACTGCATATTACATTTTGACAGTTAAGCAGACATTTTTCTTTAAAACACTGATTTACACGACTTTTTACATGCGTATACATATAAAGTCAGAAGACAACTGGCTTAATTTAGACATCACGATCAAATTTAATTAAATTAAAATCCAGTTTTGATGCTAACAAAAATGATAGTAAGAATTTCCATTCTTATTAAGAAATGCACCGAAAAATTTTATGAGACAGTCATTGATTGCGCTTTGTTCTTTAGATATAATTTTCATGTTGATTATTTTGGAAAACATTCGGAAGATAATATATAATTAATATACATTCTATAACAAAAAAATCGACGCACCAAGGAACAATCATCCGATTGCTTTGAAATTTCGTATGCATGAATGTTTTGAACAGATATGCAAATGATTCAAATTTGGTGTCCAATGAATGAATAGTTTGATCTCTAGAGCATCGGAACTGCGCATCCAGCAGACGTATATAAGGAGCAGTTCTTCAACGGTTGTTAAAACTTTCGGTTTGATTGCGATTCAGATGACCTTTCAACAACTTAAAAAATGCCTCGCTGCAGGATTCGTGCTCATTACGAGAAACTGTCAGAGTTTGACAGAGGTCGAATCATTGGATTGAAAGAGGCCGGTTGGACTAATCGGAGAATCGCTCGTCATTTGAGTCGAAGCGATGCGACGATTCGAAGATACTGGCAAGGATGGGTGGAAAATGGCAGAGTGCAGCTTCAGGATGGTAGCGGTCGACCTAGGGCTACAACAGATCGTGAGGACAGAGTGATGGTCCGATCAGCTGTCACAGCGCCTTCTTCATCTCTATCAACCATCAGACGTTCAACCAAAACACCAGTGTCCATCATGACCATTCACAGACGGTTGAGAGAGCGAAATCTACTCTCGCGCCGACCGTTACGCCACCTGCCACTCACGCCTGCACATTGCCGAGCCAGATTACAGTGGTGCAGGGCTCGATCAGGTTGGAATGATGCCGACTGGGGACGTATAGTCTTAGCGACGAATCCCGCTTCCAACTGTGTCCTGACGATCATCGAAGACGTGTTTGGAGACGCAGAGGGGGGGAATCCTGCTTTCACTATTGCACGCCACACCGGCCCTCAACAAGGCATTATGATCTGGGGTGCCATTTCCTTTAACAGTCGGACCCCTTTGGTCGTCATTAGAGGTACACACTTACTGCACAGCGGTACGTGGTCGACATCCTAAGACCCGTTTTGCTATCGTTCCTTTTGCAGTGCCCTGGGCTGGTTTTTCAGCAGGACAATGCCAGACCACATACGGCTCGTGTTTCTCTAAACTGTCTGCAAGCTTGTCAAACTTTTCCTTGGCCTGCCAGATCGCCAGATCGCTCTCCCATCGAGCATGTCTGGGATATGATGGGAAGGCGAGTGCATCTGGCACGGACTGTTGATGACCTCGTTCGACAATTGGAGCGAATTTGGCAGGAAATACCGCAGGAGACCATCCGGGAGCTTTATCGGTTTATGCCACGCCGTGTGGCAGATTGTACCCAGGGTAGCGGTGGGTCAACACCTTATTGAACTTGTTACTCTAACTCTGAAATAAATTATTCAATTGTTCTGAAATTTTAATCATTTACTATTCTGTACATTGTCTTCCTATCCACCAATTTTCGTCTCAATCGGACAGCTCCTTCTTGGTGCGTCGATTTATTTGTTATAGAGCGTAATTTGTGAACAGTCCATTAAAATCTATGACAAGTAGTAACCCATAAAAATAAGCATTGCATTACGATACTAACGCACTACGATACTATGACTAACGCACGATAATATTTAATGTAGATGAGTATTATAAAATTACGGTAACTTAAAAAAAAACTGCGCACTAGTAAAGCTAATTAAAACAAGCCACTTTCAAGCCGCTTTGGATAGCCATTTTCACTAATTTCTCAAAATTCACATATAAATGTTCCAAATCTTTAAAATTACAACAGCTGGTACACTGACTATTCGATCACATACTGTTAAACGAATTATTCTGAATGTGTGTGTTTTGTTAACGCGAAGTTACTCGAGGGCTGCCTGTCTGATGGGGGCTATGCCTTGGGAGGGAGACTTTAACCCTTTGAGGCGCAACCCTTTCCCAATGCTGAAAAAGGGCAGCCGTTGCCATCGCTCGACTTAACTACCGGCGCAGATGGCGGACGATCGAAACGTTCATCGCGTGCCACAGATCTAGAGACCCTTTTTTGACGCAGCTGGCTGTGCCGACACAGCCAGCTGCGTCAAAAAACCATCTACCAGTTTCAGTGGTATTAACCATTCGGCCAGTAAGATTCTGAAAAGAAAAAAACTAGAATACATTTTTCGGTAACTTAATACTTACACAGAGGAAAAGTTACAAACAGAATGGTCACAAACTTGAGATTTTCTGACAGTCATAGCTGCCAATTACAACGCAATATATTGGGTTGTTCGTCAGGTAATTTATCTTTTAACAACACAGCATGTAATTGTATTTTTCACTGACAACTTCATACCTAAGCCGAATAATCATTATACATTTTGACAGCTTATACAGCAAACTTGCTTGCGAAAAAAATTTCGATTAATTCTGAGCAGTAGTTTTTGGTTGGTACCCTTAGAAATATGGAAACTGAAAAACGGCATTTTCGACATGTTTTGCTTTTTCTCTATCGAAAAGGTAAAAATACGGTTTAAGCAAGAAAAAAAAAACGACCCGATGAGTATGGAGAACGCCAGTGCCAAAACTGGTTTTCAAAATTTTGATCCGGCAATTTTGATGTTGAAGACGCACCGCATTCTGGAAGGCATATTGAAGCTGATGAATTCACAATAAACACTAATCGATGAAAACCAGCGAATAACAATTCGTGAGATCGCTGAAAGATTAAATTTACTGAATTCGACCATTCATGATAATTTGAAACGCCGCAATATATGGGTTCCTCATGTTCTTAAAAAACGAAATGACTTTCCGAACAACCAAATAATTAACCACTCTTTGCAAACAGTATATTTTTCAAGTAATTTTGCAAAATACAAACCAGTTCGCACACGTAGGGTAAAAATTTTGCTATGTTTTAAGTTGAAAATTCTTGTTTAAAAAAGTGTTTAATTATATTCCGTAGTAGTTGGTAACTATGCCTTCAGCAGTATAAAAAAAAAGTCCTCCAAGACGTACAAATTCTATTTTTATACCAAACAACCTGCTTAGATCGAAACTTCATGTCATGAATCGATAAAACGGTTTCTATTGATGGAGTAAGACAACTAGCTTTTCTCACATGGGCTTATGTAGATGAAGCATGCCTATCTCATCTGTACATGCAAATCCAGTTAATCAAGATTCACGAAGAGCCATTGTGTATGCCAGTTTAAATTAATCCATGCAGCGTACGGATTAATTTAAACTGGCGTATGGTAAGAAAAGAAGGGAAAAAAAGAAAACCACGAGTGAAATATGGTACACAAGGTTTCGTGGAATGCAGAAACATTTAAAAAGTTCTTGTTTTTTGAAATCTTTATCAAGACGGGTAAAAATAAACAAAGCAAAAAGACAGTAAATCTAAAACTGTTTCTCCTTTTTTTTAAGAGTCTAGATTCAACCGATTGCAGTGGTAAGAGGATATTTTAAATGCAGTTTCGGTAAACTGCCCCCCCTTTCGTTTACAAGACGGCTTGGGTGTCATCTGATTTTTCTTTTTCACATTTATCTCCGAAATCAGCGAGCTGTGTCTGCGCGATAAGTTTGCTACAGTACTTTTTTTTATACTATAAATAAGCTTCATTTTAAAAACACTAAGGCCCATAAATCTGTATATACGATAGCTGTACTAATGAAAAAAAATATCAAGAGTTAAATAAGCCAACGTTATTTTTTAATGTTACCATATTTGAATAAGCGTGCATTATGATAAATCTTTCTCAAATTCAATAAAACCAAACTGTTGAAGTAACTGAGGCATCTGTTACACAAAGTAATCCATTAGTTCTTTTGGACTTTGTCGATACTCAGTGCATCTAAATAATATTATTGCCTCAGTAGGAGTGTTCCTCTGACGACATGAAACTAGCACTAAGTATGATCAAACTTCAGTTACGAAAATATTAGTTACTGTAAAAGAAAAATGTAAGCACACATGCATACATATACTTGCATGTTTTCTTGCTTATTTTCGGTTTCATTCAATTAATTTCATTTACTATTTTCATTCACTACGCTCGAAAAAAAATTGTGTGTTAAGGCAAAGCTACGCGAGTGCTATCTGCCTAAGAAGTGGTGCCTTGGACGGAAGACTTTAAGGGGCTCTAACGCGTATTCACGCTACATCTGGAGAAAACCGCTCAAAACTCTAGACTGTTAGACCAATGGCCGCGCCACGGGCCATTAACCACCTACAGGGGCGTAGCCAGAAATTTTTCATGGGTTACGACTACTACAACTCATATATGTATACGTGTGTGTGATAATTTAGTGAAGAATATACATTTTGTATGGCAAAAATTTCTCATGGGGGGTTATGACCCCCTAACCCCCCCCCCCACATGGCTACGCCTCTGGCCACCTATTATGTTCAGCGTCTAATCCACTCTGCCATAGTTGGGCCACTTGAAGAAAAAATAAAAATATTTCCAATTGCTAACATTTTCCAATTTGTTCTTAACTTTTGCACAGCAGTGTTCCATGGACATGAAACACTCCAAAGACAAGCCAAATCCCTAAAACAAGAAAATGTAAAGTTTTATGTAATTATGATTAGAACTAATAGGATTATAAGTATTCTATGTTAACATTGACTCTGATAGAGAATAAATCCCTATGACTTCTTTTTAAATCTTTTATTCATGACGTGTTTGAAATACATGTTGCTTTTACGGAAGAAAACTGACAGAAAACACACAATTTTCTACTTTTCGCTACATGCTTCACGGATCTCTAAATTATATAATCTTCGCATAAGAAAATTAGATACTTCTATAGCAAATTAAAAGATGCTTCGATCTAGATCTGTAGTGTGGCAAATTGTATTATATATGTAATTGAGTTATTCAAATCTATTTTTAAATAAGTAGGCGTTTTTGAAAAGAATTCATGTGGTAAAAAATTGTACGGTGTAATTGCTATTAACAAGATTTTAAAAGCAACATTTAATCTTGTAGCAAGCAAGCAATATGCTATTTCTAATTAATGCAGCGAATGCAATATGTTTCAGTCTTGAATTTGAATAAATTTTAATGAAAAATGCAACTTAATTTTAAGGGGGGGGGAATTGAACTCGTTCGAAAATATTATTTAAATAAACGCTATACAGAATAATTAATTAAAATATTTGGTGGACTGATTCGGAAATATTATTTCACGAGAAATGGTATATAACAGTAAAATTTCTACAGTAATAAGTTATTCTGAAATTCAACTGATATTTTTGCTTCATTAATATACTAACACGATCTGCAAAATTTTTTCTGTAGCAAATGCCATTCTGGGTGATTGTTATGTAAAAGGCCTCCTGAATCCGAATATGCCTCCCATTTTGCAATATTACCCGACATTTTCTAAGGAACTTTGATATTTATAGCTCTCGAATTTTTTTGCCCTGTAAATATTCAAGTTACAGGACGATTGAAAAGCAGACGAAACAGGAAAATCAAAGTGATGAAATATTAGCAATAATCTCTAAATCTATCTAGTTGGCTTACATGTTTGTTGGTGCATTGCACATTTTTAAAAATACATGAGCATGCCTGCAGAAAAACATATAACTTCAAAAAACGTTCACATTACTTTCAGGGATAAGCGCAATATTAAAGATAAATTAAACATATTTTAGCATAAATTATTCAACAGAACACTACTTGGAAATTAATTAAATAAATAATAAATGTTCTTAAAATTATTTACAAACTTGAAATGATTATAATGACACATTGTTTATAATGTTATATTTTAACGCATTGTTATCAGTATATATACAAACAAATTTTTAATTAAACTAAGTAAAATTGTGGGAAGTTTAGCCACACAAAATTAGGGATAATTAAATTTCTGTCAGCTTAATGCAACTAAGAGGTGTCGGAAGTACAGACAAAAGACATTATGTTCTAATTTATGTATGACACGCTTTTAAGATCTCTTACAGGTAACATTTCTGCGACAGTTTCTACATGGATTCTATTTAGTAATGAGTTCAAGACCTCTTAACTTTCCCCAAAATCAGTGAAAACAATAAAACTGAAATAATTAGAATGGCTTATTGTGAAATAACGGTGATTCAAAATATTCCATAACTGAAAACTGTGAGCTGAATATCAGAGAAATTTGAGAGCAATAAGTGCAACTTGTGTCATTCACAAAAATTCATTAAAAGTTAACTTATTCGCTTGAAAACCAAGAATAACTGTAAAATAGGTAAAGGGAAATTAAATATTTATTGATATAATGCCACTAGTTCATAAGAACTAAAAATGTCAATACAAATGTGCTGTGAATGGTACGTCAAGATCAAGATACATTCAACTTGTATACCGGGGATTAATAATGTTCACTCTCTAAAAAACGATATAAATTTCAAGCAAATAAATTATGATTACGGATATTACAATAAAAATGATACTACTTTTATTATTCTTCTTTCAAGTAAAATAATTATCCTAAAATGGATGGAGGTAACATGGAGATTTTAAGATTCCAAAGCTGAACAAAATTATCAGTTGAAATAGCGCCAAAGAAAGCTTTGCTAAATTAACAAAATTTTGTCAAAATCATTCGGTTGTTTCAACAAACCATTTTGACAATTTAACCAAATAACTTTGTTAAAGTAAGCAATGTTTAGTTAATTTAATCACTTGACAGAGTTTATCGAGATGTATGGCTCTTTTAGCCGTTATCTCAAATGTTCTTGGTTACAAGTTATTTTTTTCAAAGTACATATTTTCACACCATAATATTTCGACGAACACAAACAGCCAGAGGGGATAGATCGGGAATGAACGCACAACCCTTCGCTTAATGCGACTGGCGTGAAGTAGTACCGGCCTTTAATCTTTAAGCCACCGGCTTCCAATTTAACCAAACTATTTGTTTAAATGGTATATTTGGTTTAAATAAACACCAAAACACACCAGTTAACAAAATTATTTTGTTGATTTCACATTTTTTTAACCCACAAAAGTCGGTTGAAATTTTCAGAGGCAAGATTAATTTATATATTTGTCAAAGCTTACATTTTTATTTTAGTGTTTCATATATTTACAAGTTTAATTTTATGAAATTTAACGTCATGTCCCACTAGTAAGACAAACATATTAAATTGTCAATAAAATTATTGAAAACTCATAATGAGTGTGTTGTTCTATTATATATATATATATATATATATTCACATTCAAAATTGTTTAATGCCGAAAATTGGCTCAATATTTAGCACAATATTTAGTAAGAAAACAACCAATATATATCGGCAAAAGATGCGTTTCTTGTGAGGAGTCAAAATAACGGTTTGCGGTAAATATAGGTAGGTATGTATGCAAAAAAAAAACCCCTCTAAATTATTTTAAAAGCGCGAAACATTGTTTAAGTACACTGAATACATAACTAGATCACTTATGTAAATTTATGCTTTCAGTGATAAAATCAGATTAAAAACTGTAAAACACCTTTTAAAATTTTGCTTATTCTGAAAAACTAAAATTATAAAAATATATTCAACTTAAACTCGAAAATTTTCAATGTTTAAGCCAGTTACTGAGCACCATTACAAAATCACAATGCGAATAGTTTGAATTACTAATCTGTTAGCAACCTTATCAAAATAAATGATTTTTCTCGAGAAAATGTCTGAAAACGCAACTAAGATCATTTGATACAATGTAGTACATCAACCAGATGATTGACACATTAGAATTTCATTACAGAATTAATCTTATCCAAGGTCAGTCTTAATAGATGCAATATAAAAATAAAACACACATCGCTGTTTGGTACATTTATTGCGTTAGCTATAAATGCTTTGATTATATGAGCTTGCAAATACGAAATTCAATTTTCAAGAGTTCTTTGATCTCCTATATACTTAAAAAGAATTGTTTTGTTTAACTACGATAACAATTATTTTAAAAATCGTAATCAAGAATGAAAACGATAACTTGATATTCTTTCTCAGCCAGTGTTAACCCTGAGATTTGTGACCTACAGCGCGGACTCTTCCTACTCAACTCAAAATAAGAAACATGCTCCGATGAACTTTTGATAAAATTCTGAACTCTTTTGATAGTCACTTTAAAGATTCATTGCACTTTTCATTCACAAATATTTTCGCTATAAAAAAATCTTTTATGGTATTTTTAAGATCTGGAGCACAGATAAGTTAATTTGCAATTTCGTATTCTTGCCAATAACAGTTACATGCTGTGTTAGAGTTCTGCGAGCCTATTTATGTATACAGGGTGTCTCATAATGATTGGGAGAAATTTTAAGAGGAAGTAGGGTTCATAAGGATTCAGAAGCACATAGAAGGTAGTTTCCGAACGTGGTCTTCATGCAGCTGTAACTAATCACTTTGGAACAAGTGCTGAAATAACAGTGAACTTTCCGACCATTATATATAATTGACAGTTTAAAAATTCTATTTCATTTCACTGATGAAAATTTTGAAAACAAACCCATGATTTATGAAAGAAATTGGATGAACACTTCTCTCTTTTCCCCAAAGTGATTAACAGGGAAGTGAAAACTGCGTTTCGGACCCTCCATTGCTGTGTGATTCTTATTTCTTATGTTCTCTACTGCTTCTTAAAGTTCGTCCCAATCAATATATTGGACACCCAGTATATATATATATATATATATATAAATATATTTCTCTGATAAACAAGAAACATGAAGCTGTTTCGTATCTTAGTTGAATAGTCTTTAAAGTATTTATTTTTCTATAAATTTTGTAAATTAAAACTCTAAGAGTATTTCAGTCTTTTAAACCCAAATTCATGCTGATAAATATGATAAAATATTATTATAAACATCAACAACAGAATGCTTTGTAGTAAAGGAGCATGATATTAGCCCTTTGAAAAAATTTATCTTCAAAATCCAAGCCCCGAAGAAAATTCATTAAATATGATTTACAAAACCAAAAAAATGTCGGTTTAAGATTATTGGCAGAAGATCCAAATAGAATATATTGATTATAACACTGATTCCAAACAATTTTACTAATTATAACAATTTGGGCTATACTAAAAATGTAAATGATATATACATATCACACCAGAATTAAAAATATATTTCTGAATTTACCGAAAGATAAAAATAAGAATATTAAGACTGCATAAAAGTTTAGCGTTTGTTTTTTTATCTGTTTAATAAATGCAGTGATTGTTAAAAATGAATATCCTAAAATTTTGCACTCAATTGAATTTTGTTTGTTTACCATCCTTAATGAACAAGAATAATATTTTGAATTACAAACATTCACTAACAATGAGAATTTCTATTTAAATTTAAAGAACTGAAAATATGCAGAATAAGTTTGAACAAAGATATTAGCAAGTACAGAGTTAAAGTACGTAACTGCATATTTTGAAACATAAAAAATACTTTTCTTGTAACAGTAGTACATCTGTATTTTGAAAAATTTTAGTGTAGTAAATCTGTATTTTGAAAAATTTTCGATGATAACAGGCAAATAAAAATTCGCATTCAACTGCTTAACAGTCGATCTAATAACTGGATACTTATCAATATTCCCATCGTGATTTGATGAGTTTTCAATGGCAATCCGTTCGCGTTGTTTTGATCGTATTATGTTATGAAGCACAACTAAACTCGAATAAAAATATTTCTTTCAGCATACCGGATGTTTGAGTTGTCTAGTCTCTTCCCGGTTATCGTATTCAAAAGTTCCTCTTTTTTTTCTTTCTTTTTTAAAAATAAATGTTACATAACTGAAAGAGTATCATCCCTGCTGTGATTCCAACGTTTGAATCTCTGGTGCATATGTTTTTTTCCTTTCCAACTGTTCGAGATTTAGGAGTGATAGAAATGTTTCTTTGTTTACGTGGTTAAGTAAGATTATGCTAAATTATTATGCATCATTAAGAGATAAAAAGAAGTATTGGGGGGCATTGTTATTCCAATGGCCTTGCGTGTGTCAAATTGCGAGATTGAAACGATAAATTGCGGCCATAATAATTCAGTATAAGTATAAACAAGTTCAATATACCGTACGCCATATTAACGACTCTGAACTTGGAAATGACACGCTAGCTGTTATAAAAGGTAATGTAATACGTGCGTGATGCTGTCATTGCATGCTAAATTAGATTATTTGGAACAGCTTTAGTGCAATGTTGCAGGGGTAAATGTGTAAAGTTATTGAACTAATATATACAAAATTATTTCGGCATTTTTTTTCTTTGAAAAATCTCATAGAATCATAATTCTCATGTATAAATCTTACGTTTTTAGAGTTTACAGGTTATGGTAGTTTATGAACCTGGAAAAGAAATGAAACTTAAAAAAAAAAAAAAAAAAAAAAAAATTATGCCGTAATTTAGGTACATTACTTAGAAAGAATACGGATATTTTTAATTCGTTAATTTAATCAATATTTTTTAACCATTTTTTAAAAACTTTAATCAAAAGATGAAAAACTAATATGCATGAACATTTCGCATCCAAAATTAATTCACGTAGTAATTTCAGTAAATGTTTCTCAAAAAATCTTAATAATAATCCTAATCTGAATATTATACTGTCGAAAAGATAAATATTATGTTTATAGGAAATCAATAGGTATATAAAATACTTTTAAATTTTACATGAATCAAAGAAAAACTGTGGAAGTCAAATTCTTATATTACTAGACACTAAAATGCATGCTTTTAAAATAACACGGTGTAACGTTTGTACAGATTCAGTAAAAAAGAATTTGTAGAATCAAAGGCATATTTTATGCTGAGATGAAAGAAAATATATGAAAAATAAAAATGTTAAATGTAAATAAAAAAATGTAAATCAGTTTATTTGGTTAATTCAGCAATAAATATGACATTATACTGAAAAAATATATTAACATAATACTATCACCTTTTTTAGTGTACATGCATGTTAAAGTATAACTTAACGTTTGAAGCTGCTAGTACAGTCAAGATATTACTAGAGGAAAAATGCAATATTTTAATATATTATGTACTTGAGAGCTGACTGTATAGACATTTCAGGCTTCAACACTAACAGCCTAAAAATAAAAATTAAAATAACGAATAAAAAAATACAGTAAAGTACAAAAATCAGAGCAATAAATTTCAACGTTGACGTAAGTTTCGTCTGGCAATAAGTATTTACTTTTTTCAGATGCTCTTCTGCTATTGTACGAGTGTTGAAAATTTTTTTAGAGGTGCCAATTGTAGAACAAAGAAAACGTTTACTTACTCGTAAAATTTAAAATAAAGTTTATAAATAAACAGCTGTATGTCTCATTCAATTTGCTGTCTGGAAGTAGAGTGGTTTGTAAAGTCAATAAATTGCCGTATTTTAACTCAAGGTTTAATAAGGCAATTGCGATTCCTAAAACATTCACTGTGAAACCTACGAGTAAACAAGTAGATTTTAACTTAATTCTGCTTGTAAATTATTTTGCTGTCAGAAAAAATATCAGTGGTTGTCAAATATTTGAAATCGATTTTATTTTGAAATAAAATGGAAAAGGTTAGACAAATGGTTCACTTTGTATATGAGGTATTTTGTAAGTCTACTTTTTATTTGAAAAATTCATTAAGTTGACGAGAAATAGTTGCAAAAGGAAAATTTTCAATAACAAGAAAACGAATTAATTACAAACTACGTTTTTATAACAAGCAGCAAAATTACAGAGCTTTTTATTTAGAAAAGATATTCATTTAATTGAGAAACGTAAATACTTTTGTATTGAAGAAATATTTAAACTGAAACGAACTGAAAACAAAATTTAAAAAGAAAAGGGAGGGGTGGTAAGTTTGTCTTTAAATTTCTTAAATTGTATCATTTAAGGCTTAATCCGATTTTAAGCAAACAAGCATGAAACACAAAGTTCGAGAAAGATGAGAGTTTGACTTTATTTCAAGCTTAGAAAACAAATATACGTAATGAATTTTACAGAACCAATTATTCTGGCAAATTAATAGCTTTTGTGTTGTGGAATTCCTAACATTGTGACTTAAAAAACATTGAAGTACCATTATTCGAAACACTGAAATCATAAAAATCTAATTTAGAGGGAAAAAATTTAATTATATATGCATTATTTCAATCACATCATGCGAAATCAAAAGTTTGTTTTTACGTACCACATAAACCACTTCTTACTATTACATGAGATTTAATAAGCTACATTAACACCAGTAATAAATACAATCTGAAATCATACTAAGTAGAAAAGTAGGAAAAAGCAAGCCATGATGACAGACTTTACATCAACATCAGAGATACACCATAATTCCGATTGTTAGTAAATTGAAAATCAAGGAAACAAAATGGCTGATGACTGATTAAAAGAAAATGGTCGCGAAACCTTGGATTGGGAACATATTTTTCTCTTTCTGATAGTTTCATCATATGAATGATACGAAGTTATTCAGGAAATTTTTGAGCATTTCTTAAAATGTAAACAAATATTTTCGCTAGAATTTATATTATCTTTAAACTTCAGATATTTAGTTGTTTAGGGCTGAAACATCTTTTGACATTTATATGCACTTTATATCAAAATGGAGAGTAAGCCAATTTTATTTTTACTATGCCATAACATGAGTTCAGTGATTTATGCTACACATTGAATTAAAAGAATTTTTACCTTTTTTTGATTTATTTAAATTTATGTCTCATGTTAAGAAATGAAGTTTTCATGCCTCAGAGATTCTAACGTGCATACATTTTTATCATCCAGTTTTTTTTTCCTGATACAGATGTATTTCTATGTACTGATCCCATACCCATTGCATACTATGAAAGGCGCTTCAGAATGTCATGTACGAATTTCTAGAAAATGCAAAGTGCAAAAGATGGCAGTTACTCTCACAATAATGTGGGGTCGCAAACATTGTTTCCATGTACCACTTACTAATCGCTTTAAAATGAATTAAAACGATTAAAATGAATTAAAAAATAAAAATGAATTGAACAAAATATTTTAGAAACCATATTTAAATTTTCAGAGAAAAAACTCATTGACTAAGAGCAATATTTGAAAAATACTATTTAATGCATAATATATATAGCTGTTAAAATGTAGTTGGAGGGTTTTTTAAAATATGAAAATAATTATATAATTATAACAATACTCTCAATATTTAAAATATATTGAATTTCCAGGGCATCGTTTTGATTTATTCTTTATTAAATAATAGGCATCTTTAAATAATTACTAATTATAAAACAAATCGTATAAGCTGTAAAAATAGTGCCTTATGGAGTCAAAACATAATCATACCGACATGTTTATTAACAGCTAATGTTGTACTAAATTATTATAAAATGCATAGGAATGAAAAAATTAAAAACCAATTATTAAATCTCGCAGAAAAGTTCTAAGCACAATGGCCGTAAGACTTAATTAAATCAAGGGCTCTCAAACATGGGAACTTGTTAAAATGTGTAAGACGTTTTCAGCAGAAGAGTTTTTCAAGACTAATAAAATGCATAAATCAATATCAATTTTTTGTGTGTAGAATAAAATAGTTAATTTTATTCTACGCGCTTATTAATTAGTTTAAAAAAGTGTAGTTATACATCTAGATTTATTTACGAGATCTTGTTTGTTGCAGTTTGCTTGAAAAGAATTGACAGGAACGATCTAATCTATTAGCAGAAAATGTTAAATGACTTAGGTGCTCCCAAGGTTATCATAGTTCCAGTAGGAATGCTTTTCTGGGATGGGTGGGGGGTATACTTTTTCACTTTTCTCTATAAAAACAGTTTAAAAATAAACCGGAAAAAAATATAAATGTATATAGAGGTTGTCCCAAAAAACTGACCTAGGATTTCATTCCTTAAATATTGATCAGAGACACATACAATAAATTAAACATTTATCTAAAAAAGCAGAATTTTGTGATATCGATTAAAATATTTTTCAAGAGATTAAATCTATGTAAATACAAAATTTAGTACGTACAAAAGAAATCCCAGTTAGTAAAATGTGCTTCATACATTTATTAGGTTTTCTACGAAATTCGAGCATTTTATCCTCAAATGTGTCGGAGATATGAAAATAAACGGATGCTGACTTAAACCATTTTTCAATGGTTCACGAAGAGAAAACATTACGTCAGATGATCGCGTTTCAGGGGTCGAACGAAATCGCGAAAGAAAACAATGATTGCATAAATACATAATACTTTTGCAACTGTATGTATTTTATAGCCCTTCATCAAATTTGTTTAAACATATCTCTGAGCCTTTTTACGATGAAATATTGACATTTTGTACATTACATAATCGATGTATGGGTTACTTTTTACTAATCAGAACATCCTTGTTTATATGGGGAAAGTATAAAAATTTTAATTACTGTATTACTTAATTTTAGTATGTTGAAAATTTTATTGAAACCATAAAATTCTGTACCTTTTTTTAAGTAACTTTGTAGGTTCTTGTACATGTCTATGATCAATATTTAAAAAATAAAAAAATAAGTCAGTATTTTTGGGACACCCTGTATGTATATATGTTACGGTAAATGCGATTAATCCGTTGATTTTATTTAGCAACCGGTAATAATCACCACTAAATTTGGTAAATATGATAAATTTTTGAAAATTTATCATATTAACCAGTTTGTTTGCATAATTCCCAATTCGTAATTGTAAATGTGATAAAAGTCACTAACTTAACGAAAATTCGTTCAGTTTGCGCTACTGCTTGGCTCTATAAACACGTGACAAGCACGTGATTTCAGTAGTAGTTCTCATGTTAGATTTTGCGAGTACTTTGAAGAACTTTTTACCATAATTCATGAGGTACACTTATCAATAGGCCATGGTGGTAGAAACAGGATGCTAAAAGAACTTCAAAAAGGTACAAAAACATTACTATCGAAAAGTCATGATTTACTTAAATTTGTGTGAAATTTGTAAAAAAAGGAGGTACCTCAGAAAGGACTTGTTAGGCCAATGGTCTTTCAAGAGATGAACTGAAGATGCCAGGTAGACCTAACTGACATATAGTCGCAAACAGATAATGACTTTAAGCGTATATTTTTCTATGAAGACCACTTGACGAAGTTCGTATAGTTGCATGCCCTAAAAAGCAAACGTGCAGAAGAGGTTGCATACACCCCAATTGATTTTTTTACTATATTTGGAGTCCCAGTGTACTGCAAAGTGACAACGGCCGTGATTGTAGTAACAAAATCGTAGAAGAAGCTTGTGTAATGTGGCCAGATCTGAAAATTATGCACAGAAAACCTAGGCACAGCCAGACTCAAGTTTTCTGTTGAACTTGCAAACCAGGATATTGCAAAAATGCTAAGTTCTTGGTTGGAAAGCAATCACATCAGTAAATGGTCCGAAGGGTTACGATTTGTGCAACTTATGAAAAGTAGAGCATTTCATGAAAGCATCAAGTGTTCTCCTTATGAAGCAATGTTTGGGACGCCAGGGAAATTTGGCTTGAAAACGTCTTTCCCGAATGACTATCTAACATCTTAGAACTAAAGAGCTTCAGGCATTAATCAAGATAGGCATTAATCAATAATGCTTCTGAAAACACCAATAGCGAAATAGGAAATGTTTCTAATATGGACAGTAACGATCTATCTCAAAATGACCTCCATCTGAAGTTAATTTTTAAGACTCGGGAAGAGAATGAAGCAGCGATCGCTCTAATCCAGACAGATATTTTATTCAGGCAAGACCAAGTAAGAAAACATAGAATGAGTGCCTAAGAAGGTTTAGAATTACAAGCAAAGAAAATATTGAAGTTTCCAAATTTTGACAGAGCAAGAAGTGATCCCTGAAATTTATTAGCGGTGATATTAGAAATTCCAAATGAAGAGTTTTATCAGTTAGGAACGAAACAAGGAGGACTTTTACAGTTCTATACCAGAAATAAATTCACAATTTGTGAAGAAAAAAATATTTTGCTTGACGATGTTCCAGATCTAGAAATATCACTTCGAGAATGCTTTAGAAAGGCATCTCTTTCTGGAGATCAGGGATATCAGTGATGTATTTGTAAGGGACAACGCGAGTCTGTGCAAATGTAAAAAAATCTGGCAAACTTAGCAAATTCCAAATATCATAAAAGTCTAATATGCTTAAATAAGTAAACTTAAAATATTTAGTAATTTGCAGTAATAGCATGCAACGTTATTTGAAAAATAATTTTTTTTCCCTCTTGAATATGGGCTTAGTTTGTTTGTTATAAGTAATTTGAGTTTTTTTTTTTTAAGTGCAACTGTAAAATTCACGTAAATAGTATTTTTTTTTTCATTTCACAACACCTGTTAGGCCCTTATTCAAATTTATTTCAGGCAAAATAAACGTATGTGACTTACCATGAATGACCATTTATTGACCTTTTAACTGTAAAATATAAAATTTTGCAATTCGTGGCCTTTTACGCCATATTGTCCAACAAAAAGAATATCCTTCTGAGTAGTAACTACACAAAGAAACTGCACTCCATTCTACTAGCCCAATCAGTCATATTTATCACATTTGCCATTACGAGTTGGGAATTATGCAAACAAACCGGTTACTTTGATAAATTTTCAAAAATTTATCATATTTACCATATTCAGTGGTGATTATGCATAATTACCGGTTATTATATATAATCCCCAGTTTATTAGTTTTACCGTAAAATATACATATACAAAATATTCTCATATATGTATACATATAAGTAATGTACGCTTTTCATCAAAAATTACATAAAGCAATAAACTCTTAATTTATAACGGTTTTTTTTCTAATATAAAATGGTCTGCATTCCACAATCAAAACGGAAAATTAGTCCTGCTAACACTGAATACACTATTATGCAGAGAGGACATCACACGAAACATTTTTTTCTACTTCATTACATTGTTCCCAAAATCATCCCTTACGTTGTATTTCTGAGTTACTTTTTAAGTATTAGACTTAACCAGAGACAAAAACAATGGATTTTTTAAAGGTCGAATGCATTTGCATTATCTTTCTCTTCACGTACGGATGCCTTTATTCTAAGTCTGAGAAGAAGATCTAATGCAGCTTAGCAAAATCTTTAATCTGCATTAATTAACAAAAGAAAAGAAATAAAAACGTAGCATCTGCGGTAAACTAGCACCGTAAATAGCAGTGTGATAATGCTGGAAATGCGAGTCGGGTAGGATTACACGCAAAACTGCAGTCTTTGTCGGACCGAGCTAATAACAGGCCTTATTAGTAAGCAGACGAATAGTTTTACCGATTTATTGCTCTAAAAATTTTACTTTTTTTGTCTTCTACTTCATGACCCGTTGCACTCATGACTGCTACTCACTTTCGATTACATCCATAGTAACAAAAGTAGTTTAAAAGACGTGTTTTGAACAAGTTGCGCTAATGGAGATGCTTACGCATATTCAGATCAGGGACCAGTTTGCAGAGGTGGGGGGCCCCTCTTAAAAAAACCTTTCTTATACCCTACAAAGCAACTTTCAAATGACATCCTTCTTTGTATGGTATGATAACAGTGTAAAGATGATTTTTTAGTAAAAATACAGAATGAAATGCAATAGTTCGGTAGTATTACTATGTAGTCTAACAAATATTTCAATTAAATTATTTAATTTTCAAACGTTAATTTCATTCGGTATTTTACAAATAACATGTTCCACAATATTTTTGCATTTATTTTCCTAATGTTTATATCAGAACATTTATTGATAGGGCTATAGATCTCCACCTAGCTCCACTTAAGAAGCTACTGCCTTTTATAAGTTACCATTGAAAATCAGCTCTGTGATTTGAGATCAGCATACATCACACTAAACAGGCCACGTCTAAATGATAAGTTTGCGCTGAATAGTTGCCTGAGACTATACCGTTTACCTGAAAAAGAGTTGTGGATGGATATAATGCTAGCGCTGGTTCGACTATACAAAATATATGAAGGAAATTTGATTTTAAGAATAAGCAGATCTTTAAATCATTTTTATTTCCGGCTTAAAAGAATATTGTTAAAGACTACACACAATCTGCGAGGTTCCCCAATTTTTATGCTGTGCAGAGTATGACGATAGGGGCGAATGCAGCCAATCACTTTAATCAAAATGGGCTGGCAGATTGACGTCCAATGGACTGCATAGGAAATTTGTTTAATTCGTATTTACGCAAGGTTTTTTGGGGGAAAACCACGGTAAACTCCGAACGGCTACGTTGGTGGACGCTACCTGGGTATGAACATGGCACCTGCCGTGCGCTACGTGCTCGGCCACTGGTGGGGGCCTAAGAAAATTTGGAAAACTTACGAAAAGTATGCTTACATCACCACAGAACACATGGGATTGTGTATCATTGTAAAAAAGCTATTGCACAGTTACCCAAACGAATGAATGTGCATCAGTATCATAATTAACATTAATTTAAGCTCAATTAAAGGTAAGAAAGTTTCTTTAAAGAACAATACATTGAATCGCACAATTACATATAATAAACTTCAATAATTTCCATGATACTTAAAATTTTTTTCAAAAATGATTACGGAGTAGCATATAATTAAAAAAATATATTTCAGATTCTATTTCACTAAATGCAACATATTATTACGTTAACGTAGGTAGTTCCTCATTTATTTAGTAATGAATTGCTGACATCTCTGTCCTACAATCTTTCTTTCCAAGCTCAAAATGTTTTTTTTTTTTTAAACATGCTGTCGAACCCGCTTATCGTAGTAGCCAATTGCCATTCTAATTGAAAATTTATTACAATAAACGGGATATTCCTTTAACCGATATTCCATTAAGCAGGTTCAACTGTATTACTGTAAATTAAAAAAATATTTTTTTATTTTATGCTTTTTCAATTACATATTTTTTTTTTCATTTTGTAAGCAAAAAGAAAGATTTATCCCTTCCCCTGGGGGGGGGGGAAATAAATCTTAATTACCTTGCACTTTCAATGAAATAGTTATTTCAATACCCAAACTTTTATAAGCTCTTTCAGATATTGAAGTGATATTTTCCGAAAATACAACCTATTCTTAAACACTCTGAAACTGGCAACAAAACCATGCTGGAATCCGAGTGAAAAAAAAAAAAAAAGTGCTGAAGACGTTCTCCCGCACAAGCTGTATTAAGTGATAAATAACAATTTCTAAATATATCCTGCCCTCTTAAGACATGGTTTTATGAAGTCCCCAAGACTTCAACTCAAAGCGGCTTAGCTGTAACCCAATTCCACCGTCGCCCCCACAGAACCCCTTTCTGATAAAAATCAATAACAAACAAAAATGCTGCTATATGTTTCCTTCCCCCTATGCAGCAATAAGCCAAACAGCTTTCAAAAGTCTTAAAAGAAAAAAAATCTATCGTTATGATTCTTTTTAATTCTTATTCTTTTGTAACGACGTTACAGTGGATGAATTCTGAAGTGTCAAGCGACTAATGCGGCATTTAATTAGTCACCGTAAGCGTTTCGCGATGTATGTGCACGGTTAAGTTCAAAGTAGTAGTCACAATGACTAAGGCACTTTCGGCAATGTTGTTTGATCGGAATTTTTTTTCCGCTCGTTTTTAACAGCTGTATGTCCTCGCAAAAATTTAACGATTAAAATATTTCCAGTGACATGAGACTGACTTTTCGCAATTCCTGAACGTGGGATAACAATCAAATTGCCTCAGTGAATTTCAAAATCTCGGCAATCTTACAAGTGACCCTCCCCCCCCCCCAAAAAAAAAAAGTCCCGGGTACTGGCCTACCGCACGATTGCCGATCTAACGGTCTGGGGTTTTGGGCGGTTTCCTCCAGATGTAACGTGAATACGCGTTAGAACCCCTAAAAAAGGTGACTGTCCAAGGCATCCCCCCCCCCTAGGCAGACAGCCCTCGTGTAGCTTTGCCTTAATCGCAAATCAATAAATCAATCTTCATCAGATTTTGAGAGATAAGATTCATAATAGTTTCTGAAAGTTTTCGCCAAGCAAAAAGCAACTTATACGCATAAAAAATTACATGCATGCATGAATCTCTAGATAGGTTTGAGGTACTACGCTGCCGGATTGTGTAGTGATTGAAGAACAATTCTACCATACCATGGCTCGGGTCCGATTCTTGCTATGGGGCTGAGCGTTATTTAGATCGTGAACCTTCACAGGAAACAACATTAGTCTGCCTCTTAGGTCCCTCCAAAATAAAGAGGCACTCTAAGCCTTATAAGCAGCCAAAGCCTATAAATGGCAGGTACCTGCCAATTAACAAATGTGACATTTTAGGTACTGTGCCGCAGTAAATCTTGCTGAAATTTTCAAGTAGGGACGAATGATGAGAATGAAGGGCTTTTGAAGGCGTCCTGGCTCACGTCCAGGTTATGCAAGCACGTAATCACTTCAAAATGACAACAACTGGTTTTAGCCGTCAAGGATTGAACCAGAGATAAATTATTAATAAAAAACGCTTTTAATACAGTCCTTTATAAGAATAATGAAATATTGGAGTATCAGCTTGGTTCTAAAACTAATGAGCCTATAATTCGCCCGAAAAGTAAAACATCTAAAATAAAGTATGACTATTAGCACAAATTTATCCTATTTTCGAATTTTTGAAAATATTTAAAATTATTGAGCACACAATAGAAGGAATTTTACGCAACACCCCAATACTTTTACGGTCACTGTACTGTAGAGAAAATGAAATTTGTTTTATTTGCTGAAATAAAGTTTGTATAGGAAAGAAGAATGCTGAAGTGCAGTTTTGTTTAGAATAAGACGCTTTGTGAAAGAGTTTTAAGAAGTTTTATACGAAATACTGAAAATATCATTTCAGGCTTAACAATACTTCCTCGAATTTTATTCTAGAAATACCTCAGGCTGAAATATCTTAAAAAAACGGATATTAAAAATTTCCGGATCAGAAACTGCTGCTATTGGATCTCTTTTTATTGATTTATACTCTTCTTTCATTTTTAACAAAATATGGAAAAATATATTGAACGAAAATAAGCTTTTCAGCAATAGCATTTCAATTTGTTTGAAAATTGGTTTCCTTCTTTCTTTGATAATTTCAACTAATTTGTTTTATTAATTAACAAATTGTGCATGAGCGAGAGGGTTTTATGAAAAAAGAAAGGAAAAATAAAATTCTTCCGTATTAGAGTTATCGATTTTTGGATGAAATGATATAACGTAATTGTTTTTTAAAATGAGAATTTCTTTCATTGGGAGGCCATAAATTAAGATTATAATATGTTTTCTACTTTATTCGTTTATTAGTCGTTTGATGTTTCTTTGTTGTTTAATATTTCTTTTAATTAAAATTAAAAAAAAGAGCTTGATACTTTGCTACCTTTTTTATTAATCTAGGTAATCAATATTTTATTTTTCAGTGAAAAATAAAGAAAGTCTGTTTCACATGATTTTTCCACATTTGATGTTAATTAATCACACTAATCAAATGCAATCTTTAAACTTCTTTATAAAAAGCATGAATATAAATTATATCTATCAGGTTTTAACGAAAGTTCTCCGCCAAATCCGCTTGAGTCAGCTCATGCGGCGCCCAGCCATTGAACTTGTACATCAAGTTTATGTGATGCATAGCATGACTAATGGGCATGGCATTAATGTCTAACTCTTTAGCTAACTCTCAAGTGGTTAAATACTGATCTTCTTCCACAAGTTCTCGCCAGTGGCACTCATCAACATCAGTAGGCCGGCCAGAGAGCTCTGGTCCTTCAATATCATAGACCCCGTTTCTTAACTTTCAGTACCAAACCTTCACAGTGCCATATGATACAACATTAGAATCTAAATTATACACATAATTCTTTGACATTCTGTAGCACTTTTTGCAACAGGATTGGAAGTAAATGATGGTTCTAATCCAGCAACGTGATAGTTCCATTGCAGACACCTTGTACTTAATGATAACGATATTTTTTAACGACGCAGTGTTCTAAAGCAAGTCTCTTTCTTTCAAATGACAAATATTGTGCTGACAAAATATGAGACAAACACACCAACGTTTGCAGACGATATTTGTAGTGGCGGGAAACTTTCGTTACAACCTAATATTATCACTCCGGAAAAAAATATATAAATATATATACAGGGCGATTCAAAATTAGTGGGGTCCGACCAGTGGCCGAGTACAGAGAGCTCTCAGCTGGAAGACTGAAGGTGCCTGGTTCAAACCCAGGTCGCGTCCGTCGACCTGCCGTTCGGAATTTTCCGTACTTTCCACCGAAACTTCGCGTAAATACGAGTTAGGATCCGTTAAAAAGTCTTTCATAGAGGGCAAACCCCCCCTCGGCCTAGATAATCGGCCGTATTGTATTCCCAAAATAAAATCAAAATTAGAGGGACATACTTTTAGGAGAGGTAGGATACACCAAGACTGTTCAGAATCGCATAATAATGTAGGGTTGGAAACGTCGTTTTCATGTACCTACTAATAATCACTTTGGAAGAAGTGTTGAAGAGTGTGTCTAACTTCTTAACCAAGTTTCATAAGCAATGGGCTCTTCTTCGACAATTTTATCAATGTAATGAAAAAAATCTGAATTAACAATTTTTATCAAGCGCAATCTGTGAAAGATGCAATAGTTTTTGAAAAACCGTGGTCGAAAAGTTCACTATCACTCTGACGCTCCTTAAAGGGATTATTAACTGATACGAGAAAACGACGTTTACTAACTCAAATCGCTATGTGATTATGAACCGTCTTGTTGCAACCTACCACTCCCAGAAGTTTGTGCCTCTAATTTTAGTTTTTATATTTGCTCATTTTCAGGTTACATATCTAGTGTTTCAACTAATCAATGAAATTGATTCAACACTTTTATAAATAAGTAAAATGCTGCTCCTTTTCTTTTCTGTGTAAAACACATTCAACGTTCAATTTCAATCATCATTTATCTCTTAGATATTTCAGGAAACTAAGATTTGGCTTACTTGAAAAAGTGAATGATAACAAAATACATTATAACAGAAACACTTAAACAACATTGCATGAAATTAATGCAGCATTAAATAAATGCTCTATGCGAAACGCAACGTTCGAGAGACACATAGAAACGTATCTGAAGAAAGGGAAAACCTTTTTGTTCTCACAAAATGTTACAAAACTTTATTTTTGTAACATTTCGTAAAGAAACGTATAAAACACTTATGTGTTTTATACGCTTTTTAATGCCTTTCAACAAATGTTTTCCCTATGAATAATAACATTCATTTTTAGAGATCTGTTTAAGAAAAAACTAAAATCATGACAAAATTTTAAATTGAGATTTTTGTAGTAGAAAATCAACGTTTAATTCAAGGGGGTGTAAATTTTAAAATTATTATGTTTGTGTGAAAGCAACAGATCTATATGTTAAGTGATTAAAAAAATACCTGAATTACAATTTGACCAACGGTTTCATGAATAATTCGCTTTCACTTCACTCCTGAAGAAAATGAAGTTTTTTTTATTTCTAGAAAAAAATGTTGAGTAAATTGTAAACTCTTCTGTTGTTCGAAAAGTATTTAACTTTTAATAATTTGTGCTACTTTAAAGCAAATGAATAACGAATAACTGGACCGACAGACCAATGCCCTGGCATTGTAACAATAAATACAATTCCTGATAAAATTAATTACAATTTTTACATTACAATTTGGGTGAGATTCAAAACACGTTTCAAAATCCCCGATTTATTTCTATTTATAATAATAATTCGCAGATTGCCGCTAGTTTCAACACAAATTTGTTTCATCCAAAGTAAAGTTCGTGGAATTTAGCGCATCAAAAACATTTTCAATGAAATTCATTCAAACTTGCATTTTAATTAATTAAGATTAAATGAAGAGTATCATAAAACGGCTTGCGAAATGCTCTAACAGGCTTCTAATTCTCTGCAGTGAAAAGCTTTCTTCTTAAAAATTCATTTTCACAATTTCAGGAAAGTGCTTTTGTATCCCTCAGAGATTGCAACTTTTTGAAAACCTACGACAAAAAAGAAGATTAAGGCTTTTCATAACCGATGAACTGATAAATCTAACCTTGTTTACGAAACCCCGGTGCAAAAATCTCAAAATAACGAGACTATCATTTAGTAAATGGAAAGCCTTCTAAATTCACGTTGTAAAAGGTTCCTTTGCTGAAAAATTTTCATATTTTAGGGCAATGCCTTGCACGTAAACATCACAACATAATTGGAGAAGCCCTCCAGTTTTCATCCGAAAAAAAAAACCGATAAAAGTTTATTAAAACCAAAGTTGATAGTGTGAAAATAAAAAAGGAATTTGGGTTTGATCGCTCTTATTCGAAAGAGTGTGAAGTAATATTTGCTAGAACTCAAACTTTTAGCATACAGAAAATCCGCACAAATTGCATAAGTTTTATAAAGAAGCATATAGTTTATGCAATGGCGGGATTTATTACCTAATGTTAACAAAATAAAAATAGTGGAGTTGAATGCACTCATATTAAATGCATGAAGCCCTACCTTGCGCTGCTTTTATTGGGAATTCCATGTGGAGTTAAATGCCTAGTTCCGAAAAGAATGAAACCTCTTTTACGAAAAGAAAGAAAAGGATTATTTGAAGATAATATCTTTGTAGCTTTCCCCATAGATAAAAGAACAATTTTTTTTCTGTTCAAATTATTTCTGCTTTATCGTTCCTACAGTAATCGTCTCCCCCCCCCCCTCTCGATAGAACATGGCTACAGGCTCTATTTTTAAAATTGTCTTTTTCTAGGTTACCCGTATCCAAAACCAGTATCTCTTCTGTGAATTTAAGGGGACAGTTTACCATTTCAGTAATTTTTCTTCATTTTAAAAATATGGTACAAATGATAAACTGAATGTATTTTAATGTTCAACTAAAAGTACATTTTGAAATAATAAGTCTTTTAAACTGCACATTTAGGAAAAATTAAAAAGATAATTAAAAGCTTATTTTTTATCTCTACTAGATTTTAAAAAATAAAGATTTTTGTCCAATTAAAAAAATATATATATTTTCGAATGCATATTACGCAACACTGTGCATGGATTTTTAGATACATCTATTACAACATTTAATATAATTTTTCTGCTAATATTTCTTATTGTTTTACTCTCTCTCTATATATATAACACATCTTCTATAATTTTTGAAATTTAAAAAAAAGAAAAACTGAAGGCTAATTCCATGCAAAGATTTGTCAGATATACAATAAAGAATATGTACAAAGAATTTTAAATGGTTATCTCAAATACAAAAAAAGAAAAAAAGCAATTTTAAAACATGAAAATGAAGAAAATATGAACATGGGGAACAGCCATTTAAAGAGTTCGCCAATGAAATTGCGCTCATCGTATAAACAAATTTTACAATATCTGCTGATGTTATTAGCGTACGATTAAAAATGAGGTGTCAAAGTATTTAGAGTTTAACAGACTTTCATTTAATATTGAAAAAAGAAAAATTGATTTTTGGCTAAATTTTGGGGTAAACTGTCCATTTAATCATCATATATTAAACCTAGAGCGTGTTAGGGAGTCTTCCTTAAATTCTCAATCTATAGAAGTATGTCCTAATCGCAGTTTTTCAAAGCATTTTCTGGGACTTTAGCGCTGCAATTTTACAAATCTTTTTATTTTTTCTAGTGACTTTCAGTGGTACTTCTAATTCATTTTTCGTGTAAATTCAAAAGTTTACAAACTCAAAAACATTTAGTTCGCACTAAATTAGCTGCGACGTATTCAAGTTACGCTTTTTCTTTCATCCCTGTACTTAAAAAATTTTAAATCCGTCGGAGCTAATTTAGCTCGATGTTGTTAAGAGTGTAACGAGGCAATGTTCTCTGTGACTCCACTAACAGTTTTTGACTGTCATTGAAGCCGCTGATGGATTGTATCATCCTTGACAGACCGTGCTCAAAAGTTCTAACTTTCAGAGTTTTAACTTGCTTAAACTGTGAATTTTGAAGTTGTTATACACCTTGTTCTGCAACATTACTACAGTGCAACTCCCTTGTTTCAGTCAGTTGTAGATCTTCCTTGTTTCACTGAAGAAGTGAACAATTTCTATTTGGAGTCAAACAAACAATCTCAGCTTGAAGTCATGCAAGATCGACAATGCGTAAACCATAATGGAGATTGCTTGAGCTTTTCTTTTCTATATGACGAGGAAGGGCTGAATACTTCACGTCCTATTACAGTTTTATTGTACACTTTTTGTCATGGTTTTTTCGCCATAGGATTACGTCTTTCACAGCTAGAGTGCATTTTCCGTATTTCAAATAATGATAAATATTTCAGCCATAAAATGTTCAAATGCCGACATACACAGTACGCATGCCGGAAAATTCAAGTTTGAATAGAAAATAATTGTTGTATTCGTGTGCGGCATGGAAATTTGTGAATATGCTGAGTTTTTCATGTTGATTAATTTTATGAAACTATAATAGTAATTTAAGAGATAAAAGTTTTTGGGGTTATTTGTAAGTATTGTAGTTGTACATTCAAATTGATACACATAAAATAAAAATAAAAAGTACCTTAAATGAATTTAGAGAAGAGCTATTTAAATGAAACCAAAGTTAACAGCAATCGGTTTGATAAGAAAAAACCCTCAATAGTAGCACTAGCAGAAGCTCAGCAGGAAAAATGAGGAAGCTGTTCTTATCGGAAGTTTATGAACTGTTGACAAATAATTTTAACGCAGAAAGTGGAATATTTTACTATACCAAAATGCTTCTCATCAAACAGAGCTCAAACGGCTTAGGATAAATGACTTCATAACGTTTAAATCTTTCACCTAACCCAGAATTCATTCTAAGAGCTCAAGTGACTCTTGGGCAAACAATGTTACTGTGACCTTATTGTTAACTGTGACTTATTTCATTACTCTAAACAGCAGAGACTATATTTTACGTATATGGAAATTTAACCCCCCCCTCCCCTCCCCTCCCCAATAGGATCCTAATGTCAGAGTGTATTTGCTAATAAGAAACCCAAGACTATATTCAAACGAAAGAAATATTTAATTTTTTACCGTGTATAACCCTCTTGGGGAGTAAACAATTTTCTACACAAGTTTTGTGTATAACTAATTTTTATGTTATAGTGCACATTTTGTAAGAATTCGTGTATTTTATTTTAAAATAATTTTATGCAGAATGAGCGACCTGAGCGACTTGGTGAAATCGGAATAGAAAGCTTGAGATATGAAAATTCAGTAGATTTTTGATAGAATGCACAAAAGAAAGCGTGAAGATTTTTTGTTCGTTTGAATACAGTTTTTAATCGAAAAAAACAAGAAAAGAAGAACACAGCGCCAGATTTCTAGACAAATCTTAACATTTTTATGAAGTGCATGATATGTTTACGTGCTACTAATCACTGAGCTTCGAAAGCCCACCCTTTTTGTTCCGACCGTGATCAATTTTGAGAGAAATCTAAACCATCGTAAAATTTAAAGCACTTTATACAAAACTCGTACCTAAAGTACCCCCTCTAGCTATTAAAAGACAGTAAAACTGTCTATCTTCTGGTGAAAGTTCGATATCTAATGAGGACAGTAAACGATAAAGGATCTTTAGTTTTCTGAAGTTTCTTGCATGTTATTCTGTTATGAAGCGTTTAGAGCTAATTTACGTATGAAAATAGAGCAAGAGTGCAAAAGTAGAATATTTTAAGAATTTATTCCATTCTTATACGATGTTTCTTCACAGATAGCTAGTTTGTAGACTGGTAGTTTCACTACCAGGTATTTACTTCTACAAAATAGAGTGGAACATTACAATATCCGATACCACTGCATATATTTGATAGGGGTATTTTGCTGCATGCCTGTTTATTAGACATAAACGTCTTGTTTAATGCATAAGAACATAATATCCTTGGTAATTTTCATAATATGCATGAAAAATAAATTTAGTGATTAATTTTCGGAATTTAAGCCCGACTTTTTGACTAAATTTTATCTTTTATAGTTGTTATACACTTAGTCATTTCACGTGGCTGACGAGATACATGCTACGGTGCTGACATTTTAGGTACACTCTTTGCACCGGAAGAGTCATGTGACCTGGTAGTGTGACTATCTTAGACCGAGATAGCCATAGTAAGATGGTCACGTGACTGTCCGTGTGCAAAAAGGGAGTGAACAATATGTCAGCACCACAGCCTGCATATCTCGTTAGTCACGGTCATTTCAATACCTAAATACAATTAATAGACCAGTAGACCACAAATTTAAAAATAAGCTGTCTGTAAAAGCCTATAATAATTTGAATCCGTCGAATTTGCCTTGAGAGAGCCTCTCATTATGTTTACAAATATAGTTAAATATAATGATTTACTGATCTAACAAATAAAGCCGTGGCGGATCCAGAAAAAAATTCTGGAGGGGGCACAAAAATATTTTCCCTCCTTTTTCTTATAGATTCATTTGAATTTATAAAATAAGTTAATTTTTTTTATAGTATAAACTTAGTTCGTCTGGGGGGCACATGCCCCTGTGCCCCCACCCCCCTCTGAATCCGCCAATGAAAAAGCTGAGAGTAGGCGATTGAAAGCTAATGGATAAAAATTCATCTTATGCCGGAATATTTACAGGTTTTAAATACATATTACTGTGATTCATTTATCAGTGCGGTGATTGACAAATAATGGAATGAATAAGTACTTAGAATGAATTCAATATCCGGAAATCTATAGTTATCTGTTTGGTCATAAGCGAACTTTTCCCCGAACGTGCAATAGCCTAATTTGAGTTCATATCTGCAAGAGGAATTGACTTCATGACTTGTGAATGAAATAGTTGGCCGTCGATGGTAAAACGTCAACAGACCGTGACAAACACTCTCTGCAGATCCCGCTGCTTCAGTTGTGGAACATGAGAGATGCACGAAACGGGTGACTTGTCACGTGATTTCTTTTTTTCTTTTTTTTTTTTTTTTTTTACTTGTCTCTAATTCAATGTATCTTATTATTAGTTAACGTTTGAAGAAAGAGAAGAAGGTGAGTGACTAATGGGCACGTTATTCCATTCTTTTAGAGCAGCTCTATTTCCTAGCTGCAAAGAATGCCATTTCGTCTCGTTAAAAAAAAGGCGGGAAAACGAATGCTTGTTGAAAATTCGAATCGGTCATTTGGGTGTGGGATATGTTCAAGATTTTCGTTGTGTGACGTTCTCATAGCATTGGGCTTTTCTTCCCTATGGAACAAAACGAAGTCCTTTAAATACCTGGGAGGTCTCTTAAGATTTTTATTTTTTTATTTCATTTTATTTATTTATATTTGGATTAGGTATTAATTGGATTAGGTATTCACAAAAATATTTTCTAAGTAATTTTTTTTTTTTTTTTCAAGAGGAAGAAATAGTAGCAGTTATTTCCAATTTTCAGACAAAACATTTTGTACGATTAACTGCTTTTTTAATGATATAATATTCCCATTTCTTTAAAAGATTGTGCGATAATTGTATACTTTTCACTTTAAATTGATTAGTTAATAATAGCTCGGTATTCACTAAATTTTTTCAAAGTAATTTACTTTTTTCAAGAGGAAGAAATAATTGTCGTTATTCGCAATTTTTTGACAAAACATATATTATAAAATTAACATATATTACATAACATATAAACATATATTATAAAAAACATATATTTACTTTTTTACTTGTATAACTATCTCATTTCTTTAAAAGAAGGTGTAGTAATAATAATATACTTTTCACTTTAAATAAAAATTGGTACTGAAAATATATTAAAGATAATTTTGGGAGTAGTAGATAGCTTGCTAGAAAACTCTTTGAATTCTGAAATTAATGTTTTTATAGTTAAGATATCGTTTATCTCGCTTTAATCTATGCTGGAGCCAGTCAACTAGGCAAATATCCACATAAAAGTTTACTGAAATTTGTGTGATATTGGATAGCCTACGAAAGGTGAAATATTTTTTCAACGTACTCTGAATAGCGTAAAATATTTATTTATAAGAATTGCATATTCAAAGAGCTTCTCAATATACGGTTTCCCTTACACGACTCTACTCTTAATTAAATTACATTTGTTTTAACTACAGTTCAACGGCACCAAGCTGTGCATATTTTTTCCAAATTAATTTTTTTCCGCACTACCAATAAACATTAACATTCAAACTCACGTGCAGCCCCCATTCATTTTTCTTTAAAGATATATCTGAGATGTTTTATGATGAAAGGCTGAAATTTTATATATCACTTCTTTAGTGTATGGGGCGAATTTTTCTAACTGGGATATTTTTTGTACATTGGTTGCACACAAACTTAAAAAGTGTAAATTTTTGGAAATTAACGGGAGGATTTTTTTTTTAACGTAGTATCTTTCACACCTTACTTTAAACATTTTTTAATTTACATTGCCCATATGTCTCTAACAGATATAGAATTAAAACCTTTTTGGGACACCCTGTATATAAAGTACAAAGAATTTTGTGTGAAGAATTTTAAATTCGAAATTTTGATAGAAAATCATAATAAATACTAAAGTGTCAATAACTAAAAAAAAAATATTTAAATTGCCATTATATTTTGTTAAAAATGAAAATGTGATGACATATTTCAGGCACTTTGCAAAATTATTTGATATCTAACAAATGAACAATACATCTATTTCTTATTGAATCGAAAATATTGCATAATCTTGCAATTTATAAATTCAGATACGTATAATTTTTTTAATACATGATTTCGATAAGGGGATAAATTATCTCGATTTGTCACGCCTCTGAAATTTTCACAACTCAATTATGCCTATTTTTCTGGAAATTTCCGTTCCCATGCACATTTAATTATCACCGTTTCTTTCCCTCTAACTCAAAAAATGAAAACAAAGCCATTTTTTATCACAAGTAAAACCAAATGAAAATAAAATAATTAAATTAAACACCACGGTTTTGAGAATGACCTAATTTGAAAAAATCAATACCCAATAAACATTTAGAAACGGGATAAGCAAATCTGTCTAGACGTTAAACAAACGCAACTAAATCTCACGGAAAGCTTAAATAAGTCTTCATATCTGGTTTTAAGATTTTATAAATGGTGTGCGCATGAAAAAAGAAAATTAAGTCAAGATAATTATGTAAGCAAAATGCTTTCAAATTATTATTCTCACTTCCAGTGAATTTAAGAATGTTAAGTGGCGTAATGCCGTAATGATGATGAAAGAGATTTGTTCTTCTTCAGTGCTTTTGTCAGAACAATTTGTTTTAGCTAACAGATATTGTATTTCATGCTGTATGCATTTTAAACACCGGTTATTGCGATATAATTACAGGAATTGACGATGTTTTATACAAAAAACAGATAAATTAAAGAATGAGCGGTTTTAATTTAAATTTGAATATTTCGTTATTTCTTCAGTCTGACAGAAATAAGTTTTCATTAAGGAACTTTCCTATTGTGAAAACAATAAATAAATAGCATTAATATTTTGAAATATAATGTCATAATTAAATAAAATCAGTTTCATAGAAAATATACTTAAATCCGATTTACAAAATTCCCAAACTGTAATATATTAATAAAGTTCACAGTGAATTTGAATCGAAGAAGGAAATTATCGAGCTCATTTTGAATTTTGCCCCCACTGATACAACACCTCCTAGATATACAATGCCTGAGAACAGGAACTTTTAAGTCATCAATAGGTCCACTAAAACGACGTCATCACACATTAATTTTCACAAAGTAAAACTATTCAAAGTTTGTGGTGAATTTACTCCCGAATAAAACATTTTTAATGATTTAAGATAGAAAATTTAATTTTACGACAAATACGAAATTTTAACTTACTAATTATATAATACAATTTAAATCATTATTATCTATTTCTATAAGACAGGTTTTTAATTTTTATCTTTAACTGAAGATATTTTCTAAAATTTGTATCATTCACCAGAAATTTTAAATAGTTTCTCTCTGAAATTAAAACTGATGACGTCATCTTAGAAGAACTAGTGATGACGTAAAAGCTTCTGTTCTCAGACTTTCTATATTTAGGAGGTGTTGACTGATATTTACGCGTTGAAATGTACATCTGTTTTTGCTTTATTGTAACATTTTATTTCAATATTAAATTTACAGCTTACTAAACATTACGCAGATTATGTAAACTTACAGTGAGGCTAAAAAATTTGAGTAGTGTATCCAGGGCCGGCCCAAGGGGGGTGCGAATGTAGGCGACCGCCTAAGGCCCCGCGCTTATAGAGACCCCGCTCCTGGGCTATTTTATTGCTATCTCATAAGACATGATAGAGAAGAGGCCCCGCTCTTGCGCTTCGCCTGGGGCCCCGCACGCCCCTCGGGCCGTCTCTGGTGTATCATTCTCATTTACGTTAATATTTTTAAATAAATTCAAAATGTGTAGAACCAAAATTTGATCGTTATCCCTACATTTTTGTTGGCTGACGAGGAAGGCTGCTGTGCTGACATTTTGACCACATTCTTTTGCCCTCGAAGAGTGGTGTGGGCATCATAGTCAAAGATAGCCGCAGTAGGATGGCCGCACCCCCTAGGTCACATGACTGTTAGAGGGCAAAATGGTATGACCAAAATATCGGCACTGCAGCCTGTCTTTCTCGCCAGCCACATTTTCATTTGTGTCATCAATTAACTTTAGGGTTGATTGGGAGGCGGTACTGACAGTATCAAATATTTAGGGGAAATACAGTTATAAGACTTGCCCAAATATACACCGTGTACAATAAAATCCCAGTATTACAAATCTCAAGCGACCATTCATCAAATTTGTAATTTTGAAAAATTAGTTATAGGGAAACGCTATTTTCATGGAATGTGTACCAATACGGCTTTCTTTCAATAGAAATGCGTTAATCTAAAATATTCGTAAAAGTGAAGTTGTATTTTTCCCGTAATTACAATATAGAGCGTACAGTAAAAAGCATTATAAAACTACTTAACCACAACCACATAATGTCATTTCTTTAAACTGTACACTGAGAAATATAATAACTCGCCAATGATTTCGTGATAAATATACCTTTTCTGATAAGCGTGATTGCTTACCGACCTGCATCACTAGACGGTCAAAAATAGCCGCTGCGGCATAAAAGGACAACAACTCGAGCATCAGCTACTTTCGATTGATGATAGCCAAGAATCCCGAAATATTTTTCTAGATGTCTGATAAACAATCGGCAAGCATTCCTGTTTTTCAAGATGGTCCGCCAGCACGCTTGGTGTTATTTGTTTTCCAGTGCGTGCTGTAATTTGGTTTATTTATTTGGTGTCGAGCTGCGACAAAAGAATCCGCGATTATTCGAGCCATTCCACTGCAGGGTACTTTTAAAAAGCTCATTTTACAGTGATGCACATTAAAATCGGATTATAGAAGGAATTTTTGGTCTTTTGCGAGCTTAAAAATATCAAAATGAGGTATAGTAATTACTGGCTCATATATACTGCTCATAGCTGCCAACCTTCCAGATTTCTTCGGGAGATTTTCCACCACAATTTTTAAACAGCTTTATTTTGCATTAAAGTTTTGGCGTTTTACTAAGTAGGGATGGATGCGAGACGAGACAGCTTTTTTTGCGAGAGGAGACAAAGCTTTTAGGCTACTTTGCGAGACGCTTATCTTTCGTCTCGCGTCCATCCCTATTGCTAAGCATGAATTGATAGGTAAAAATTAGTGGTGGGAAATCTCAGGAAGAAATCGGGAAGGTTGGCAGCTATAACTGCTGTATATACAATTATAGATATGACTGAGTTAGTTTTCGAGACGAGACAAAGCTTTTAGGCTACTTTGCGAGACGCTTATCTTTCGTCTCGCGTCCATCCCTATTACTAAGCATGAATTGATAGGTAAAAATTAGTGGTGGGAAATCTCAGGAAGAAATCGGGAAGGTTGGCAGCTATAACTGCTGTATTTCGAATTGCAGTCAACTGCATTCGAACTAATTGAAAAAATATATTTGAATGAAGAATCGGAGCTAAGAAATCTGAATTATATAGTCGTATTTTGCTCTAAATGTACTAGAATTTACTATTTAAAAAGATGGACACGTTTTTTGGTTCAAAGTACTTCATGGTATACCTGACATCAGGGATATCTACCAATCAGAAATAAGGACTTCGTTACAAAAACTAAATTTTCACATTTTTTAAATAAAACATGCTGTACAGACCAAATACAGAAAAAGATAAGTTACTCCATACTTTAATATATGCTGTACAGATCTCGAGCACAAAAATCTCAGACTATTACGGAGCTTTTAATGCTTTACGGCATAACCTTTGAATAAGAATCGTACTAAATAGTGTAATTTCATAATTGTGAGAGTTTAAGACATAGATAGAAAAAAGAATGAAGAAGCATTTCCTTAGTCGAAACTTTATTTTTCCCTTTCAATGTGTTTCGATGCAGAACATTGATTATCTTCGATTTAGAAATTGAAATAAAAAGAAATCGATTACATTTAAAGAACTGTGATACACTGTAGAAAGGAAATTCAACGGAATAAATGCATTAACATATCAATAAATCAACGAGAAGTGTGTTTCTCCTGTAAAAGATACTTGTTTCAAATTAAGGATAGACATACTTTGTTTTATTAGAGTTAAGTTTCATTCTAAAGTGCTAAAGCGAAAGAAAAGGTAAATACTGCTGCAAAGTCATAAAATACGAAACAATAAGAATTTTAGCGCAATTTCATCAATTCTTATAGCAACCTCTCATTATGTTTAAATTCAATATTTTGTATATTAAAGACTGTTTATGCTTTGGAATATTTACACAACACATTAAATGAAGTGTCAGAAAGGTATCTGGGCAAAACAGCTTAATTTCGGTTCATAAAGTCATGAAAATGCACTTTAACATTAGCGTCCAATCAAATAAATATGTCATTTCCTTGGATGACTTTTTTCTGTTGACTGTGCTATTAAACTGTGAAATTACTGATATAAGTTGTCGTTGTAATACAGTTGAATGCTTGTTGCGTTAGATTACACTTAGGGTATAGTTTGAGCGTGAGACTGTACATTGCTAACAGATGACTGTTAGACTGTACAATTGCTAACACATGACTGGAAGACAGTCCTAAAAAGACTAATAAGTTATGAAAAGTATTTAGAACGAAGAAATTGAAATAAAAAGAAATCGATTACATTTAAAGAACTGTGATACACTGTAGAAAGGAAATTCAACGGAATAAATGCATTAACATATGAATAAATCAACGAGAAGTGTGTTTCTCCCGTAAAAGAGATAATTGAAGTCAATGTAATTTCAATTTCACAATTTAGCAACTTTTTTTTTACATTTTTAAGCCAGGGTCTGGGCTTGTGGTCGTTAGAATTTCAGAAAAGAGAGAGATTGAATAACTAAAGTTAAATTTTAATCTAAGGACATTTTTAAACTTGCAATCCAGTAATAAATGGAAATGTTACCACTTGAAGCTCCAGTGGTTCTGTCCATTTTTTTTTCTGTCTGGCTGTCTTTTACTTTATTTCCATAGCTAAAACATAGCTAATTATTATGTCTGATGCATGAAAGCAAATATTTTTTGTTGCGAGAGTCATAATAGTAATGAGACAGAGTAAAGTCGTGGAGTGCATCAGACAGAATTGAGAGTTTTTCACAAATAGCGCGGGATTGGGGCTGGATACAAACCAATTATATCAGGATTAACTCCATCTCTAAAGTACTTGTAAAACAACCTTTAAAATAGTTATTCTCATGGTTATGAACTGACTGTTATAGACACATATTGCATATACACGGGGTGTCCCAAAGATATAGTGACTAGCTTTTAGGGGAGGTAAGGTACATTATAAGAACTCAGTATCGCGTAGGAATGTGCAGGCCAAAAACGTTGTCATACACCAGTTAACAATTACACGACAAATTGGTGTTGAAGTGTTAGTGAAATTTCCTACTATGATTTGTCCAAATTTAATATTTTTCCTAAAAAATGCTTAACTAAAATTGATCAGTATAAGCAGTATTTCATTTTGAATGCTGTAAGTTTAAGAGAGTAAACCATTTGTTATAATATTTGATAGGGTAAGTTAGCTAACCCTTTTAATACAATTTGTTAGTGATTAATAACTGGTACACGAATAAAACGTATTGGACCTCACATTACTATGCGATTCTGATTTGTTATTGTGTGCCCTACCTCCTATAAAGTTTGTCCGTACATTTTGGGGAAACCCTGTATACATGATAGATAGAAAAAAAAAAGTTTTAGTAACTCTAAGCCAGTAACTCTGTAAAACATGCTGTTGGCTAACATCCGATAGGTGTTGATAGGCAGTAAAGCGCAGTATTCAAGCAGTAAGATTTTATTTAAATGTAGTTTTAGCAACTCAAGTGAGATAAGAAAATTATTAAAAAGAACGAAATTACCTGGAACGCGAATAACTGACTATAAACCATTTAAATAAAACTTTATATTTGTTTTGTTTTTAATTTTTGCAGACGGAGGCCAAACGGTATGATCAATCAATTTTGAAAAGTGTTATTTATATACCGGCACCAGCTAATAATTCTTATATTAAACAAGTAAAATCAGTTTAACTACAAAAAGTTACAATCTGTAAAGAAGATTAGAAAAAAACTCAAGTTTCTACTAGTTTTAGATCGATCATATTTTTAATAACTTCTATAATTGTATTCTGGCTCTATTTGTCCTTTAAAAATATTCAGAAAAAGTCAAACAATCTAAAAATTAAATATCAATTACACGCAATCACACTCACCACTTGCAAAATAGTCACGTTATTCTTACTTCCGCTATTTTAACCCTGGGTTCAATTATCCAGATAAAGTGCAAATACTGTAAAACTTAGTTCACAGAGAGACAGAGAAAATACTCACAATATTTGTGTTTAAAGAAAATAAAGCAGCAAATAAATATTCTAGAAAATCAAAAATTAATCATCACGTGTATTGAAAAAATTTTTGCCAGTTATCCTTGCTTTTAATGAATGTATTCTAAATAATTCTATTATATTTAAGTTTAGCGTTCACTAAAGTAATTTTCAACAAAGAGGGCAAAAAAAAAATGTAACTATTCCTGTGCTTAAAGAAAATAGTCAAACAATAAATAAATAAATGTACTAGACAACTAAAAGTTAATCATCACATGCAAATCCCTACTTGCAATACATTTATTCTCCACCGATCACAGTAAACAAGCGTAAATACAGTAAAATATCATGTTTGTTATTCAAAAATTTTTATAGAAGAAACTAAAGAAATCTCACTATTTTTGTGTGTTTTAAATAAACAGATGAACTATAAACAAACAAACGGGAACGAACATTAAAAATTAATAACCACGTGCAGCAATTCATTAATAAAAGAGCAACACGACAAATAAATTACCAATACTTTCTACAATGTCATTACACTGGTTGACAGTAATTACAGCGGGGAGGAAAAACAAAAAAAAAGGGTCCATGCGTGATAGAGGAATGTCAAAGGAAACAGACTTCCTTACCGAGAACGGCGTGGATGGTGCTTGACACATGCGACTGGTTCTAGTTTCCGAATATCAACTGTTTCTGAGTTAGGTAACAGAGGAAACAAAAGTTTTGAAGAGTGAGACCGCGGCGCTAGCGTCGGCTCGCAACAGCTCTCCAATGAACGGGCAGGATGAGACGCGGCTTCCGTTAATATTGCTGCTTTTTCGGTTTCTAGCGATCCAGAGAAAATGAAAGAAAAACGAAAGAGCGAAAACAGAAAACTTTTTCTTCTATTTATTTATTTATTTATTCATTTTTTGAACGGCTTTTAAAGGGATTCACTTTTGTGACTTCTTTTTGCATTGGAAATTCAATGGGCTGTGTTTGCGAAAACTTTAGGGAACTCAACAGGTTTTGAAGTGAGGCGGATTACTGCAATTTTGTGCGAGGAGGTTGTTCGTTGAATTTTATGTCTATTTTATGGAAGCAAAATAGGATTTCTTACATTTCTATTTAACCCATTTATGCCTAGCGTCCCTTTTTTGGGACGGCATTTTCGCTATCAGTCGAAAACGTTATTTATTTTTCCTAGCCTTTATTCACGAATATTGAACCTCAACTCCACAGAATATTATAACATGACCCAGTAGGATGTTAACATTTCAATTTTTATACATAATGATTTTAAAAGAAATCACCGCTTGTCCAAGAAGTTGACATCAGAAATTTAGCTATTATTGCTGGCATTGGCAAAAATCGAAGAAAGTCACAAAAATAACTGGGCACGAATAGGGTAATTTCTCTTTTCTCGGAAGCCACTGACATTGGTAGATGGCTCGAGTGGGGGAACAGGGTTCTGTCCTCTCGCGGGGCCGTCGGTCTAGAGGTCTGGAGTTTTGGGCGTTTTTCTCCAGATGTAACGTGAATACGCGCTAGATAACCAGAAAAGTCCTCCTCCAAGACATTCCCCCCCCCCTTGTGTTTGTCCTTTCTTTGACGTGGATTTATAAGCGGTTCCTCGTGCACGAGCACACAAATCCAAATACATGTTCCAACAACAACAACAACAACAATCTTTTCTCGGGGTGGGGGGGGGGTGAATTTCATCCGTCAGTGAGTGGATGTGGAAATGAGAAAAATAGTTAAAGAGAAACAAATTCCATCCAGAAACAAATTCTGAGTGGAGACGGAAGGGACACAGATTTTTGTCTTCTTTTACTTATGAATGCATTTGAATTTACAAAGTCAATCTTTAGGAGTTTAAACTCAGTTTGTCCCCCTGTACCCGCCTCCCCCTCTCTTAATCCGCCAATGTTGAAAAAATATTCCAGTGTAAATATCCTAAATTAAAGCTGTCAATACTATACAGATTTATATTAATAAAAAAAGCTCATAATACAAATTTTTCAAGACTGAATGGTGAATGAACCCAAAAAACTATTATTTTTAAAACTCAAAACTCAAAACTTTTCGAATGCGTACCTGAGGAATTATGTGTATCTGAAACAAACTTAAAGTTACAGAATTCTTAGAAAAATACTCCTTTGTGCATTTTTTTTTTATTTTGTTTTATTATTTATCCGACTAAGCTGCAGCAAGAACAGTTACACAAGCCTCAAGTTTAATTTTTTTTAAGGGGAGGAAATGATAGTTGGCATATCAACAAAATAAATTTATATAATTATTATATGTATATCAATATATATGTACAGGGTGTCCTAAAAATTTGGTAACACGCTTTAATTTATATATTAGAGATAAGTGGGCAATATAAATTGGAAAATTGTTCAAAATAAGGTAGGAAAAAAAACTACTCCAAGAAAAAAATTCCTCTCGTTATTTTCCAAAAAGTTGTATTTTTAAAATTTGTATACAATCGTCCTACAAAAAAATTCCAATTAGTAAAATGTGCCCCATACGCAAATAAAGAGATGTACAAAATTTGAGATTTATATCCTAAAAACTGTTAGAGGTATGGTGATAAAAATATGTTGACTTAAATCACTTTTCAATGGCTGTCGAAGGGAAAAAAGAAGAAACTCGTCGATTTAGTACATTCAGGAGTTGTACAGAAATTACAAAAGAGTGTTGAGCGTTGTGTTGTGGTATTAGGGCAATTATCTACACATGGGATCTAGGCCGAGAGGGGGGTGCCATCCGTGGGGCAGTGGCGTAGCCAGAAATGTTTCATGATGGGGGGTTATGACTTCTGCAACTCAGCTATATGTATACGGGGGAGTGATAAGGGAGTGAATAATATACATTTTGTATGGCAAAAAATTCCTAATGGGGGGGGGGTTATGACCTCCATAACCCCCTCCTTGGCTACGCCACTGCGTGGGGGTCTTTCTAAGGTGTCCTAACCCGTATTTACGTTACGTTTCGGAGAAAACCACGGAAAACTCCGACCAGTTAGGTCGGCGGACGCGACCTGGTTTTGAACCAGTCACCTTCCGTCTCCCAGTTCAGAGCGCTATGCGCTCGTCCAGTAGTCGGGCAAAATTACGAAAGAAAACAATTTTTACCACTCTAGCAATAAGCGTTTACGTTTAAATGTATAGCCCCCGATTATCTTTATTTAATCCTTTCTTGGGCTATTTATCTCTCGATTTTTGGTATTTTATTATCAATTAAACAATAGCATTCAAGAAAATATATTTTATTTTGTCAAATTTTATGTTTACATTTAAATTCTGGAGGTGGTCAACTGCAGTTTTATAGTTCAGGCAGTTGATTATATCCACATACAGTAGAGTCTCGCTTATCCGACATAAACGGGCCGGCACAATGTCGGATAAGCGAAAAATGTTGGATAATAGGGAGGAGTCAAGAAAAAGCCTCTTAAACTTTATTCATACATATGTTATATTGCACATTATTATTTTGCATCATAATCATGCTCTAAAAATACATGAAAACAATGGAAAAAAGGAATTTAAAAACTGAACTTACATAATTATCTTTTTCTGAATTTAAGGGTGCTGTATATTAAAGTTCAGTCCTGTCAGGATTTAAAGAAATTTTTATGGAAGTCTGTTTTCCTGATGAGTGCCGTTTCTTCGCTGCAAAATCTCGCCATCTTTGCAGCACCAGTATGTCAATTCCTGTAGCTTCTTCTTGTTGTTCAATGTATTGCATTGCACTCTCTAAAGCCTTAACTGAATCGTTATGTGAAATTCTGCTGCGCTCAACAGTCGGTGTTTGATATTCATTTTCGTTATCATCGCAGTTGACAAGTGACAATTTCTCCATCAGTTATTTCATGATGATCATCAGCCTTCATCCAACTTTCGATTTCTTGCAAAGATATACATCTTCACACCCAGGAATTCGTTGGTAGAATCGTTTCTTCGGCTTCATCTCTGCTTTCCGTGTCCATATTTTCATCATTATGGAGCAGATTTTTCCATGATCTGGAAAATTGTCCGAGCCCTTACATCAGTCCAGGCCCCTGCAACTCAATAGGTAACATCCTTCACGTTAACGCGTTTCAATTTGTCAATTATTTCTCGCCCTTCATCGATTTCTTCTATCACTGTAGATAGGAGCTTTCTGCGATAGTTCTTTTTAATTGTTTCCATCCAGGTGTTTCGCATCCAATAAAAAATTTTCGATAGGTCAGTTTCTGGCAAAAGAGAAACTGTATATCGAAATGGGGGGCGGAGTAGGAAGAAAAGGCGATGGGAAGACACAGAGTGTATTTTTCGTTGTAGAGTGAAGGTGTAAAAATCAAAACATGGCCATTAAAGAATTTTTCAGATAAAAAAAAGGTCATCTCTGCACCGGATCAAACACAGATTTTGCAGCTGCCCGTCGCTTCGCCCGATATCGAATAATACGGAATGTCGGATAAACGAAGGTCGCATAAGCGAGACTCTACTGTAGATCTATGTGTCTCCTCTCCATATTTTCAATTCTTCTGATGTTAGGATGATGTGAAATTGCTGAAGCGTACAAACAGAACATCAAATCTGCAACTCCATGCTCAAAACGTCATGTCTAATAAACGCTTTTGAATTTTCAAAAAAAAATTAGTTAATTCTGTTTGAATTGCTTGAACGAACATGAAATACCGAACGGATGTGGAAGTTAGTTTTTTTCAACGTTCTAAAAGCTAGGATACTATATTTTAGTGGGTTTTCTGCTTTCCACAGGTTTGTTTCGTAAAATAATGTAGGTGGGAAGTAATCGTTCCAAGCGTCCACGAAAGGGTTAAAGATATCTCTGAGACCGTTTATGATGAAAGGCTGCAATTTTGTACATTACCTCTTTACTGTGTGGACCACATTTTGCCAACTGGGGATTTTTTTACGGGGGGTAGTACACCCTCCAAAAAAAGTATTCGAGCAAGAGAGAAATTTCCTATTTTAGATTTGCGAATAATAATTGAGTTTTTGAAAAACGCGCAACTGGATAGAAATATGGAAAGTCATATTTATACATAGCCTAATTCATATTCCATGATAAATAATTTTTAATATACGAAACCAACGTAGGAAATTTCTCTCTTGCTCGAATACTTTTTTTGGAGGGTGTACATAAATATTAAAAACGTATTTTTTTTGGAAATTAACGAAAGGAATATTTTCTTAACGTAGTCTTCTTTCCTATCTCCTTTTAAATATTTTTAAATTTTATATTGCCCAAACGCGTCTTACCACCTTTTGGGAACACAAGGATTCACGAAAAAAAATGTTCATATACTAATCTAAGTAACATTTATAAAATTTTATTGAAAACTGAATATACAGGGTGATTCAAAATTTTGTAACGGGTGATAGAGCAAACCAAGATTATTCAGAATCACATAGCAGTGTGGGGTCGGAAATGTCTTTATTTACCTGTTAATGATCGCTTCGGAAGAAGTGTTGAAATAACAGTGAATTTTCCGACCATCGTTATGACAAATAGTAATGCATCTGTCACAAACATCCAACACATTTATGCCTAGTGTACCTTTTTTCGGACGGCATTTTCGCTATCAGTCGAAAAGGTTATTTATTTTTTCTAGCCTTTATTCACGAGCATTGAACCTCAACTCCACAAAATATTTTGACATGACCAAGTAGGATGTTGACATTTCAGTTTTTATACTTAATGTTTTCAAACGCCTCACAATGGCACAGTGGTTAAGTTACTGAAAATGGTAGACAGCTCCGGGTTCGGGTCCCATCGCGCGGCTGTCGACTTAGCCGTTCAGAGTTTTCCGTTCGGTTTTCTCCGAAACCAGAGTAAATATGGGTTATGACCCTGGAAAGACGCCCTACCAGGGGCGTAGCCACGGGGGGGGTTATGGGGTTCATAACCCCCCCCATGAGGAATTTTTTGCCATACAAAATGTATATTCTTCACTACATTATCACACCCACGTATACATATATATGAGTTGTAGTAGTCGTAACCCCTCCCTCCCATGAAAAATTTCTGGCTACGCCCCTGCGCCCTACGGAGGGCATCCCCCCCCTTGTGTTGTCCTTCTGACGTGGATTTAAAAGAGGGCTTTGAGCCAAGCACACAAATCCGAAATACATGTCACACAAACAAATGATTTTAAAAGAAATCATCCCTTGTTCAAGAAATTGACATCAGAAATTTATCCTTTATTGCTGGTATTAGCAAAAATCAAAGAAAATCGCAAAAATATCTGGGCACGAATGGGTTAGAATTTGTATTTCATTTCATTATTGATGAAACTCGATTGATTTAGACAAGCACTCCAAGAGTTCTTCCAAAGTGATGAGTAACATGCAAATGAAGACGACGACGTATCCGACCCCACATTGCTGTGTGATTCCGAATCGTCTTGGTCTCTTTACATAACCAACCTTTACATTCCCGTTATAAAGTTTTGAATCACCCTACATAGGATATTTCATCAAAGTTGGATCAAAATTTAAGAGGTGACACGGCACATCTAAACAACCAACTTTCTTCCAAAAATGCAGGATCGTAATTCGAACGCAAAGCCGCTAGAGGGCGCCAAAGGAGAACGTTTTAGTTACAGAAGAACGTTTTACGGCATGTGATTGTAATAAATGATCAAAACAGCAACCATTAACGACTTTGAACGCTATACAGAGGCGAAAAAAAGAATTGGGAACTTTCATAAATACACCAGGTATATTTCTCATCGGCAATGTTCAGATAGCTTCGCACCTCTCGTACATAATGAACCGGTGCTGAATCCTGCTTGAACTACATTATCCTTCGAAAATGTGGAGAATATCGTTAAACATGCTAGGCAGCATCGGGGTCAGAAGTCATATGTCTGTGCCATAGTTTCCTTGTCAAAGCGTTTGGGCAGGGGATAAGGTCTGAATGTCGCCGATTATTCCAGCCGAAACGTTGATAGGAAAGCTTCACCGATGCGCAAGTAGATTTACTTTTGGCCATACATGTTGATTGGGTGTAAGTTACATTTACCTGGGGACAGCATCTTTGGCGCCCTCTAGAGCCTTTGCGTTTGAATTCCGATCATGCATTCTTGGATGAAAGTTGTTTGCTTGAATGTGTATTATAAATTCTTAAAGTTTTGCTCACATTTTTTGAAGCAACATGCATTTGAAGAAAATAAATATTTATTCACACAACGTGGTATCAAATGGGACCGAACTATGTTTTTAAGGATACACATAAAAAGAAAGTTTTAACCATTAAATGCTCTGAGTTCCAAATTTGATACTGGACTTTCACTGCCAGATTAGAGTACAAGGCAAATTTCTTATGTCAACTTAGCATATAAAATACAGCTTTTTATAGCAAATGATTCATGCTGCGAGTAATAAAAATTTCACCTATTTCTTTGAAACTGCGAGTTTTTCGATAAATTAATTAGTTTTTCACAAAACTGTTGTAGAAAATTTAGTACTCGGATTGGCAGGGAATTTGATTCAGTGGACTTGGACTGAAGAAGTTCAAAACAATTTTTGAACGAAACGCGTATCCTCTTTCCTTTTACTTCTTATGTGTGTTTTTTACAAAGTTTTTTAATTACTTTAACATTTCTTAACCCTTTATAAGGCGAGTTTAGGTGCAGAGAGGCGAAAGTACTTGGGATTTTTCTCGCCCATTTTTTAGGATTAATTCATACATTATTCCTCTACTGTAAGATCCCACGCATGGGCACCGGCAGAATATTTCCCAGGGGGGCAAAGACTACTCCAGGGGGGGCAAAGACTACTTCAACGTATGGTTACTATGTTGGAAAGAGCAAAAAACAAGGTAAAACACTGCATACAAAAATCCAGGGGGGGCATTGCACCCCCCTTGCCCTATGCTGCCGGCGCCCATGATCCCACTTGAAAATTGGAGAAACAAGTATTAAACAAACATAGGAAATTTGCAGGAGAATACATTGATTATTCACAAAATTTGAGTCGGAAAACTACCTGCTGCTTGTACACGGAATTAAATGCAAAAATGTATAAGCGTGTATAAATGTATAAATGTGTAATTAAATGCAAAAATGTAAAAGCGATGATTCTCATGCTCAGTTTTCGAGTAATTATTCGAGCTTTCTTTAAAATTACTAATGAAAGAAAAGTTCATAAGCCAAATATAATTTAGAATCTAGATGTATGGAAAAAATATGGATCCAATAGAACTGAACAAAAATCAGAAAATTCACTAATGATAAATGATTTCTGTATTTAATAGACCGTAGGTGGTAAGTATTCTTACCACGATCTTATAAAGGGTTAATTATAGGGAAAATATTGTTTCAATTAAATAGGGGGTGAAACTTAGGCCTTTTAAGAGCACCTAGAAAATTTTTTCTCTTTGTAGACTTATTTGTTTAAAATTTAAAGTGTGTACTCATAATTACCCTAGCAAAAAGAAGCTCTTAGAACTATATTTTTATACGTGGTTACGTTACCCCGACTTTATTTATAATTAAGGCATTGCAGTAGTAAGGTAATTATGACCATGAATTTAAAAATATTTGTTAGATAAAGTGAAAAATGTCAGAAGATCTTAAATCCATTACAAAAAAATCTTTTCACTTTGAATCAGCTTGTTCGAACATTTTTCCCTTTGTTTCAAACAACTTTGAGCATGGAATTGCAAAATCCGTTTATGAAAATTTTACTATGCTACTTTTACAATTTTTACTGCCTTAAAAGTACGTGAAGTTAATGATGAAAGATACCTATCATGAAAAATACATTATAAGCTTTATGCCTTATTGCAAAAGTTCAAGTTAAATAGCCAGTTTTTTAATACACGTGTGCATTAATATTAGACATGACGTGTGCATTAATATTAGACATGATATCTAGATTTATGTTGAGTAAATGATAATAAAACGAACTTCTGTGTAGAATGATTTGTTTTTACAACTCTTAGGACTCTGAAATATTTTTTGGATACGTTCCAGACTTATAAGTTATTATTTTTATATTCTAAATTTACATATTTTACACAATCCTATATACTATTTAAAACAGCAGGAAGAGAAATAAGAAATATTTCCGTATCTCCAAGTTGCGGATTTGCCATTTAGTTAGTTATTTCAGAGCAATTTTATTTATTTTTAGAGCCTTCTTTAGGCACAGGTGCTGGCTGTCACAGGGACAGAAACCCCGATTTTTTTTTTTTTTAAAGTGGGAGTGAGCTATAAAATCTAGTTTTAAAAGGGTGATTTAAATGTTATTACCCTTTCCTTTGCGGACATCCATGAAGGGGGCTTCTATACAACATTTTAGCACAAGTTAGAAAGAAGATTCCATGCAGGACCCGATTATGAGAAACAGAGAAGTTTGGCAAAAGCCTGAATGAACCTTCTTCAGTAGCGCATGTAGAGTTACGTCTGGAGCTTCCCGGTGTTTCACGTCACGTGTTAGATCCTCACCAGAATGCATGGGCGTTCATGTGACTGTCTGTAGGGGAGCAGGGGTCCTGTCCTCAAAAGAAAACTAAATTTTAGTGTTGAAAGATATCTACGTTATAGCAGTACGTAAATTATTACGGTCTTCATCATTATCATCAACTCAAGGTAGGCAGGGTGCGTAGCGTAGTCCGGCTTCATTGGTTAATCCACTGTTTCTCGGACGTCCTCGGACTGAATCGGCACCAGCAGGGGTATATTATTACGGTAATATATATATATATATTATCCGGAGAGCTAGGGGGGGGGCATGGCCCCTCCCTCCCCTTATCTATGGGAGCCCGTGTCAGACGATGCAGGAATTCGTATTATTGACGCTGTTCAAAAACAACTTACGGAGTTAAAAACAGCTTGGCGTGTTTGCAGCCACAAATTTTGTGTGCACGTACGCTTCACGTACAGAGCTAGACTGCGGAAATCAACCTTAGAGGAAAATACACTTAGAATTCGGGTTGTTTTATAAATGCTGTATATATATATATATATATATATATATAAAGTTTTGTATTTTTAGAGTGAATTCCACCTCATATCAGTTTATTCCGGAATTAATGAAGATGTTAGGAAACTGTGGTATTTTAAAAATTAATACTGAAAAATTCATGATTTTAAACGCTTAAACACTTTTAATTTTTAGACAAGGAGCAGCCTCGAATTTTCTGTGCAGGAGTGTGTCACTTTTAGCGTAAAATCTCATCTCGTGAAAGTTTTATTCCAGAATACGATAAAGAAACCTTCAAAGCTATGTGATTTTTAGATAAGCAGGAATATTTTGCATTTAAATTGATTTTTACTGCTAGATGTTCAGTTTTTTTTGTAGTTCATAGTCTGCGAGGCATATGAAACACTAAATAAAACATATACTATTGCACATACAGAGGGAGAACTCAAAGTATCTTCATTCTGCAAATTTAAAATGATGCGATTGATCTGAAGTTATTTTATACTCATTTTTATTTATTAAAAAACCGGAACTTTAATGAATCGCTTCCTGTTTAAAATTAATCTAGCTTTGAAACGTAGTAAATAGGTAATCAATTTCTTTATCGTTAGTTTTACTGAAGCGCCATCCAATAAAAGCTTTTCTCTGTATTTTTGGATTCAAACAAATCTTCTTTGTTTGAATCTAAAATTCTTTAATTTAACCTTTCAGCAAAAAGAATGTTTTTCAAGGGGCACTTGGCTAATACGTACATACCTTTCTTTGTTTGTCATAAATTTCTCTCCTTTGTTTTTTAATAAATAGTGCCAGGTTACCGAGTCATGCTCAGAATCTAAAGGCTCCTTTAGTGTAAAATAATGAGTACGTAAATGCCTTGACACGTATCAATAACCTTCATGGTTGTTGATACCAAGATTTACATCGCTGTCGGATCACTCATTCATTATCAGGTAAGCTTTGGTCGGCATTCAATGTTACAATGGCATATACTTTGTTTTGAAGAGGGATGCTAAATATTCGATGCTCGGTGCCATCAGAGTTGAGCAAAAAGTAGTTTAACGTAAGGTGCCTCCTTTCCTTCTGTAGCAGATTAGCGAGGGTATCAGCGAAGATCTTGGGCGATGCATTCACTAACAGCGTCTTCATTACTTCAGAAATATATCTGTCCATATTGAGGACGTTCAAATTCAGCATCAAGAATTTGAGTTGGTTGAACTGTCAAATGAATGAGTTTATAAAAAAAATTAATCTAGTCTGTTATACACTGTTCGCAACGTAGCTGTACACACCAAAATCGTTAATAATTTCACTCGTCATATACTGTGAACAAAGCCACTGTAAAGTATGCTTTCAAATTTCGAATTATTTTATGAAATTCTTTGAAATGTGGGTGACATCGAAGAAACAATCACACCAATTCATTAGGAAATTCGGAATGTCCTACATCAATCTTACAGTCCCCAAAATGGTTTCGGTTAATTTGAGTTTTTACTCTTCAAAAAAATACAAAGCTCCACGGTGAATGCAATCCATATTAAAATGTTTTAAACTATGATAGTAAGTATCCACATTTGTGGCAGCTTTGTAGATACTTAGACTGTTTACCCGAAGTATTTGTCGACGTCTAGCTGTTCTATGTCGTTCTCCTTCCAAATACTAATCATCTGTTTCATCTTCTTGTGTTTGAACTGCACGTTCACACATTTGGGCCAAGTGCTGCTGCCGGTATATGTTTCCAGATGTTTCCACAGCTCGTTTTTGAGCTACACTTTCATGCATTTACGTCTTTGTAATACATCTATGATGATAATTCTTTACGATTGAAATTGTAAATTTCTCTATAGTGCTTCAATTCAAACATAAAATACTTTTTTTTTTCTAATTCAAAGAAAAAACATTTTACATAAACAAATTCTACAAACGTAAATTCAATCTTCTTACATAAATATAGATGCTATAAAAGTATAATCTCACATAAATATGCTTTAAACATAATTTTATTTTATAAACTCACGCTTAAGAAAAGAAAAAGTGAAAGGAAATTTAAAGTATTAGTACAAAAGCACACTTCGAAATCATGAAATCAAAAATAGAATAGATCAAAAATATTCTTTTATAATAACCTTAACAACTACTTAAACGTTGACATTAATAGAACAAACGGATGGACTGAAAAAAATGGACTTCTAACCTCGAATAAATCAAAAATACATCGTAACCTACTATATAGTTACGCTGATCCCTGACTCTGTCACAATTCCAGTTCAACCACTCAAAATAAAACTTTTACCATCATTAATCTAAACAGATTAAAAAGGTATTGTCTAATAACTTAAAATTTACACCGTTCGTTGGTGCGATCGGCCTGAAAATTTTCATAATTATGTAAAAAAAAAAGAAAGAATCTGATAATCCACCCGTTCCCTGATTTTTAAGCGATTTTTTGGTATTTTCAGCTCTATTTCATTTAAGAGAATAAACAAAGCTGATCATTTGAGCGTCAGAATTACCTATTGCAAGTGGTATTGACGTTACATTGAAGTCATGGTTATCAGGCTTTGGAGGAAAAATTACGATTCCAATTCACTTAAGATATAGCTTTTCTAAATTACTACCCAGTTTAACTTTTTTTTCAAAAATAAAATGGTTTTCTTTGTTTTAAGCATGGATATAGGAGAGGATGTTGATACCAAAAGAAATGTTTCGAATACGAAATGTTTCTGCAGATTATACAATTCCGATTTCGATATATAATAAAAATTGAATATGAAGTTATTTGTTTTTAAGTGATAAAATATATATGAAATATTCTGACTATAGACATTGTATCGCCCGTTGTAATTGTCTCCACAAAGGGCTTTGTCCTTTAGTTTAATGATAGTACAAAACACAAAACAACACAGTCTAATCCACGTCTAAATAAGAATTGAAAATTTATTAGAAAAAAACTTAGTAACCAGATTTCAGCCTCCCAATTTACTGCTTCCAAATATGGGTAACTTCAGGCCGAGGGCCGGATGGGGCCCGCCATGGCTTTTGGACCAGCCCGCAGAAAAGTCAAAATCCTGTATAAAACCTATATAAAACATTCAAACTTCCATTAAATCCGAATTATGCGGCCCGCGATTTCGTCAACATCCTGAAGTCAGGACTATGAGTTCACTAACATCGTAAAGTTCTGCCCGCAACTTTTCAAAGGTTGTCCATACGATGATAAAATAAATTAGTTGAAATCATCAACTGCAGTAAATGAAAACTAAACTGATGGCTGATCACCTGCAAAATTAATTTAAATTTCGGCTGCGAGCCCAATTTAGGAATCGATCGTATCATTTTTTCATCGAAGTTTCAAAGATCGTTTCATTATAAACCGTTGTTCTATTAAAAAAAAAATCGTCAGGGTAACATTTAAATATTTATCGTCAAATGGGCGGAATAAGGCAGTTAAAGTAGAATTCAACCTAGATCCGCTATTAAAAAAAAAGAAAAGAAATGGAATTTTCATGTTACGTCACAGGATCTTTTTTCTAACTGTGAATGACTGAAAAGGGTGTCATTTTCATTTTAATTATTCGGCTAAGCTGAAACTTTTATGCACTATGGATCAATACTTTTAGGCCATATGGATCAATAAAATACATGAAAAATATTTATAGTTTTAGTATATACGCGAAAACACATTTAGCATTACGTTAGTTACAAAAGGATGAAGTAATAAATTCTGGCAATTTTTCACACAAGATTTATATTCCATCAAGGTGCTTGCGGGGATTGCAACGAAGATTGTTTTCTCTTTTTCTTTCGCTGGTTGCCAGGACGATAGTTTGAAAAAAAATAACTTTTTTATTCTGAACAAACTTATGTAGCTGAAAGGTGTAATATATCAAGTTACTAAAATATTTATTTGTCTGTGTACTGGATATCAAGTTCCATTTATTTTATTTCTTTGCAAAATTAATTTTTACTATTATATATCGATGACATGTATTTTTAATCCGCCGCAAACTTATTTGAGCGTCCCTTTTAGGAAGATTGCACCAAGTGTGTTTTTTCAAACGCTCAATAGATGGAGCTACCGTCCAAAAATTTAAAATTTTACATTTTGAGCATTTTAGAGTGTTTTTTCAATCCCGCGAACTAGCTCAATCGGTTCAGGGGCCCAAAAAATCCCCAGGTACGAAATTTAAAAAGAATCCATAGAGCCGTTTTCGAGATCGCTCGGACATACACACACACAAACATTCCGCGTTTAATAGAGGAACGGATTTAGCTGTCTCATCGAAGCTGAAAAATTATGTAAACTTTTAAACACATATGGAAGCATGAGTGCCTAGAGCGAAATAATCCCGCAAAGCCTAGTATTGCTTCGTTGCTGGACTACATGACGATATTTCTTGCCAACTGGGTTTATCGCTGGATTCTTCCGTTAACTCCTTAATGGGTTTGATGTCGCTATCAGCTAAATAGTCCGCCGGACATTTTCGTCACTCCAGGTATCTTGAGATAATACACAGGATGTATCTTGGCGGACAACAAGATGTTTCAGATGGTAATTTTTCCCTGCCCTGGAGAAATAGCGACAACTTTCTATGCAGGGCCTTCTCGACAAAGCGACTGCGTTTTCATGAGATGCTCCTTTCCGATGAGGTATTTCTACGTCATATTCTTATAATCTAGGTATCCACCTGGCTATCTGGCCCTCCGGATTCTTGAAATTTAGAAGCCAGGTTAAAGAGGCATGGTCCGTTCGGAGCAGGAACTTTCGGACGTACAGGTAATGATGGAAATGCTTCACGGCATTAACGATAGCAAGAAGTTCTTTCTCGTAACACAATAGTTACGTTCCGCCTTCGAAATGCATTTACTCCAGTAAGCAATGACGTGTTCTTGGCCATCTATCTCCCGAGACAAAACTGCTGTGACACTCTCCTTACTTTCATCTATGTCCAGGATGAATGGCTTGTCAGGGTGAGGATACGACAGGATCGGCGCAGATGTTAAGGTCGTCTTTAGTTCGTTGACTGCATCCTCACATTCTTCAGTCAATTGGAAATTTTGTCCAGTATCGGTCAATTTCTGAAGTGGCCTTGCAATCTGTGAAATACCCATCACGAATTTTCAATAGTAGGTACATAGTAGGCGAGAATTTCGTAACTCAGGGGCATTTTCAGGACGTTTCCAGTTTTTCACTGAGGACTTCTCTCCGGGATTCGGACTCCGTGGGCGGGTATTATGTACCCCAGATAACGTACTTCCCGTCAAAACAGATAGCACTTTGATGGATTCAGTTTCAAATTTTCCACCTTCAATTTCTGCAGCACCTTTCGGATGTTCTCTAGAAGGTCTTCGAAAGTCTTTCCGACGATGATCATATCATCCAAATACACGAGACGAGACATGCTTCGTAGGAAAATCCTCTCAACACTGTCTCCATTAGACGCTCGAATGTAGCAAGTGCGTTGCTGAGTCCAAAAGGCACAACTTTGAACTGCCACAATCCTTGTCCCGTAGTGAACGCTATATTTTCACTGTCATCGTGATGAATTTCGACTTGCCAGTAACCACTCTTGAGGCACAGCGTCTGAAGCCATTCGTTTCCCGATAAAGTGTCTAAAGTGTCGTCTATCCTGGGAAAAGGGTAGCTGTCTTTCTTGATAATGTGATTCAGACATCTCTAGTCAACGCAGAACCGGGTGGAACTATCTTTCTTCCGGACCAAAACAATTGGCAAGGCCCAGGGACTCGTCGATGCTCGATGACGTCAACACGCTGAATCTCCTCTAAAAGTCTGCTCATATTTTCTTGACTAGCAAACGACAGCCGCCTAGGATGTTGCTTGATGGGAGAATGGCTGCTTGTATTTATTCTGTGTTGCGTTAACTTCGTGCGACCTAAGTCACCGGAAGTACGAAGAAGTCTTCGAATTCCATAATAATTTTCTCAGCAGCGTTTTTCTGTTCTGCCGATAACTCTGCGTCTTGTAATAATTCCTTCGTCAGACACTCAGGTGATTTATCTGTATTTGGGCTGTACTCATTAATGCACTTAATACTAGCGCATGTTGCGAACACTTCATTTTTGTTTATCACATTTGATTTGTGAGTCACATTTGTTACTGTAACTTGAATGTTGGTTTTAGACAAGTCCACAGGTGTTGCACCCACATATACTCCTCTGACAAAATCACTATTGCTTGGGTGTTCAAGTAATCGAAACCGGAATTTATTGATTTCTTTTACTGTTCCAGAAATTATGGAATCAGTTCTTGGGGGTAGAGTGATATCAGTCTGGGCTATTATTTGCTAAACAGGTATAACGGCTTCATTTTTTATGTCGAAAGCTGCTATTTCTTCTGAGTCTGAACGAAGCTCATTATTCTTAAAGTCCAAGCTAAATTTATGTGATTTTAGAAAGTCCAGTCCGAGAATGAAACAGTCCGTAATATTGGCGACATATATCATATGGTCGTATTTGGCATTTCCAAATGCCAGATTTCTACTCGCGCCTTTCCGCCCACTTCGAACTTCTCACCTGTGACAGTCTGGAGGGTCAGCGAGGGCGGAGTTCAGATAGTCTTTAAATTCTTTTCTTAGCCATATCTGTTCTTATGATGGTTACATTAGCTCCAGCATCGATGACCATGTGGTATATAGAACCATTTACGTATTCCAGTATGAAGAGTCCGTTACTGCCGCCACTCACTGAGGAAATCTGAAAGACTCTTCTATTTTCCCTTTGCGAGATATTCAAAAGATTTTGAAATGAGGCTTTTGAATATCTCGCAGCCCTATTCCGCTAGGTCGTCTCTCTTCCGTCTTCCTTCATGGGCTTCTCTGGTGCACTGATATCTGCGACCTTCATGATGACAGTACTTTCGTACATCGCAGCATTTCCGTAAATGTCCCTCGCCAACACACCTCCATCATTTAGCTTTCCTTGGCTCTGACTGTACTTATCTTTATACCAGATTTTCGAGGTTCTTTAATTTATTAGCTAATTTCTCTATTTCTCCATCCGTAGGCTCCTGGAACGACACAGATCTAACAGCATGCCGCTCTTTTCTCACGGACGACTGAGCTGCCTACAACTTCATAGCGAATATGAGCTCGAACCTGAGATCTTTATTATCCGCCAAGATGGTGGTTGGTTTGTGTATTTCCGAGTCTCTGACGCTTTCAATGAATTGCTGCACTGCAACTTCTTGGATGTTATCAAGGGAATTGTCGTAGGCTAGATGACACAGCCTATCTATGTCCGAAGCCAGCTGTTGAAGCATCTCACCAGGTCTTTGCATCCTTGACTTCAGTTGTATTATGCTATATCTTTCTGACACTTCTGTTCGAATTTAAGTTCCAAGGCACTGACAAAGGCGTCAAAATCTCCAACCTTTGCAACACGTTAATTACATATACACTAAGGGAAGCGGCCAGTTTGTTCGCTTTCTCGGACTTGTTCCAACCATTGGCTTTGGCGACAATCAAAAATTGGGTCTTGCAATCTTCCCAGGGAGACTTTCTCTCATAAGTTATTAGTTTCACTGCTGGGCGGAGTGAAGACATCTTGATGTTTTCCTCGCTTTACTAAACTGTCCAGTTTTCCTCTAACTTGTATTCGATAGTTCCCTCAATTCTTTCCTCGTATTTCACTTGACACTCTTCTAGGAGTGACATTTTTTCTCCATTTCCTCTTGGCCCTGCTTAATTTCTTCTAATTTTTTCTAGGGGTTTTCTCTTCTAATTTTTCTTGATTTTTCTCTATTTTCTCCAACCCAGTTTTCATTTCTTCTTGTCTGGCTTCAATTTTTTTTTCCAGATCGGCTTTTAACTGTTCTTGTCCGGATTTCATCTGTTCCATTTCAGCTTCAACTTTGTCGTAGATTGCTTTTATGTCAGCTTGTCCTGCTTCAGTTCTAGTCTCCATATCAGTTTTCTTACCAGCTTGGCTTCGACTTTCTTCATCTTGAAGTTGTTCTTCAATGTTTCCTCTTGTCAAAACCATAAACTGGAAAATTAAAGTCTTTCTTTAGAATCCTGAATCTGACAGCAAATATTGCAGAAAACTGTGCTAGTTTCTGTGTTCGTCGTTCCAAAGTTCAGTAGCTGAAGAAAGTTCCAGTAAAAAGTTCACTAGTCAGGATCTAACACGAACTTTATTGCTTCTAGAACTTCCTCGAACAATCAGCTGTACAAAGTTCGCAGCCACTAACGACCAGAAGCTTGTTTTGTCAGTTCCAAAGCTTTCACAAATTCTGTATTTTTCACACAAAATAAAACACTTCCACAGGCTTAAATTCAGTGGAAATTTACATCGTAAACATTCCCATTTAGGTTTAACAATGAAGAATTTAGGCAGAGCACTTTAAAACAAGGCTTTTAAAACAAGCAAAAATACAGCTTCTACAGCGTCAATAGAAAGCTTTAAGCTACACGGACATCTGCTCTCTCAACAAGCAGAAGCAAGTCTGACTCGACCGGGGCCGCCCGCTCATATTTATAGGTGACGCAAAAGCTATTATAAATATCTAGAGAAAACTCTGCGCGGAATGTTGTAGAACATACACAAAGCAAACAAACAACAAAATTTTGATTGCGAAATAGAAGGGTAATAGAGTAAAATTAGCCTATTATGTGATTTTAATGCAGAAGAACTAACTTTACAGGCCCCCTCTGGGAAAGTCGCGGAAAATGCCCGAAATGTCGCCAAGCTTGGCGACTTTTTCGCGAAATATCACTAAATTTGGCGCCAAAAATAAATTCCCAAAAGTGATGTTAGCTAAAGCCTACGAGCAATATTTCTCGAGATTTCTAGAATACATTATATAAACCAATGGGGAAACCAAAAACTCCATATCTCTGGTTCTAGTTAACCGATTTTGATGCAAGAAAATAAAAAATTTAACTATTTGACGCATAGCACGAATTTTGAACTATCTTAAACCCCAGAACAGCGGTTTGCCCCGAAAATTTGTAACAATATGTCCCATTACTTATAAACTTATTACGCTTGATTATTTTACAAAAAAAGGGAACATCTGAAAATACGTAGGATTTGTTTGTTGAGCAAATAAATATCAAAATTATATTGAAAACTTTTCTACTTGCTAGTAATGCTTAAGCAAGTGATATATATTGTTAAAAAAGACAATTATGTAACTGAAGGTATATTTTTTCTACAGGAAGTAGGTTATAACGTGATATAAATATTTGGGTACAGTTGTATAAAATGAGATGCTTACCATAAGCAGAGATGCAAAGTCTCCCGATTTTTTGGGGAGATTTTCCACACTAATTTCTAATTAGCAGCTTATGCTTGAAATAAGGCCAAAAATTTAATGCAAAATAAAAATCTTCAAAACTCGGGTTGGGAAATCTCCCGAAAAAAAAAAAAAAAACGAGAGAGTTGGTAGCTCTGTCACAAGCATATACTCGTAGGTGCCAGGTATCGCGGAATATGATTAACTAATTTTTGTAAGCCGCAATTTTTTAAAAATAATTTTCCAAACACACCCTTGAATCAAAAATTTTGCTATAGTCTAAACAGAAAATTACTGTTAAGAAACAGTGGTTAATTATGTTCCGTAATACTTGGCAGCTATGTACACTGTTTATTTTCTCACAAGAAAGCTTAATTTCATTATTTCAATGCTGAAAGAACTTCATTCCTCTATTATGGCATAGATACATATTTAAATAAGTTCATATTTAAGTATGATAATTATCATTTTTAATATGTTTGATAGCATGTACTTACTTTCGTGGCTTTTAAAAAATAAAAATTTATATACAGGGTGGTTATTAATTAATGTGAGGTGTTCAGAGCCCTCTAGCGAGTAAAGTATTGGACGAAGCCTAACCAAATTTGATGAGCATGCTAGAGATGGGGAAAGAATGAACACACTGTTCTTTTGAACCTGTTCTCAAGAAAGAACGGGAACACCCTGTTCAGTGATCACGGCAAAAATATGTTCTCAGTTCATTAAGGTCCGACGCTTCAAAATTTTATGGCAGGCAAGCGTGTTGAAAAGAGAAATTTTGGAAAATGCCTTAAAGGTGAAATTTCTCATTGAAAGGCACGATTAATATTTTTTTGCTAAGAAAAATTTAAATTCTGGGGGGTCAGACCCCCCCTCCCCCACATTGGCTACGTATCTGATGGTGGGGACAGAAGTTCACAATTTTAGCTTTATCAAATTCTAATTGTGGAATCTGAGTTATTTTGACAAATAATGATAACGAAGATGATTATCTGGGGGGGGGGGGGGATAGAACTTTTAACCCAACCTACCATAATTTTAAAAAAGGACCCGGGCAAAGAATAAGAAGCTTTCTTATATGTTCAATACGAAATGCACTCACAGGATTACAATTCGTCAATTTTTATTATTCCAGCCAAACTACTCAGTTTGAATCAAAGTCAAAAATTTAATAATAAAGAAAATGATAGTCTGAAACACAAACAAATCGAAAAAAAATATTTTATCAACGTTAAACAATAATATAAGCATTACACTATCTCCATATAAAACGCGCCTTCGCTTCATACGCTCTTAGCCATCTCTTATTGGCTGAAAAAGAACCTGTTCCGTAGCAGCCTCTCCTATTGGCTGAAAAAGAACACATTCTTTGATCACGACTCGAGGAGTTCTCCAAGCAGTGAGCGGGAACACCTAGTTCTTCGCACCTAGTTCAGCGTTCTTGAGCTGGAGTTCTTTTTCGGAACGGAGAGCTAAGAGCGGGAACGGGGTAAAAGGCGTTCTCTTGCTGAACAGGTTAAAAGAACTGTTCTTCGATGAAAGAAGTTCTTTCATTAAATCTGTTCCCTGTTCTTTTGCTTTAATTAAGTTCTGAGCTAGGGTCAAAGTTGTAGACGGAGTCAGAAGCAAGGCCGTACTTAGACGGGGGGCAAGGGCGGATAAAAGGGGGGCGGAGGGGGCGACCGCCCCCCCCCCCGAGAAAAAAGAAATTAATCTAAAAGATCCTATTTTTTCTTCCAAAAAATGGATGTATATGTCAATCCTCTAACTTACCGCCCCCCCCCCGACAAAAATGCATTAATCCGCCATTGGGGGGTCCTATGAGTTCGGACGCCGCTCCCCCGAACTTATTACATTATATGTACATGGTGTATTTATACAGGGACGTAGCCAGAAATTTTTTTCTGTGTGGGGATGGTGAGGGGCATGGGCGCCGGCAGCATAGGGCAAGGGAGGGCAATGCCCCCTCCCCCTGGATTTTTGTATGCAGTGCTATCCTTTGCTTTTTTGCTCTTTCCAACATGGTAACTATATGTTGAAGTAGTCTTTGCCCCCCCTGGGAAATATTCTGCCGGCGCCCATGGTGAGGGGTATGAAATGCAGTGATGTATAAATGAACGAAATGTTTGTGCAGTAATAAAAAAAAATTTAATCTTGTTAAATTAGACAGAAATTGGGTGTGGGGGATATATCCGGAAAATTTTATCCCGATATACGATGCTCCACGACTCCGAAATTATTTTCTAGGTATGGCCCTGGTCGGAAGCCATGTAATTTTATATGCCAAAGTCGTATTCATTTTCTTAAATCGTAGTCGAAGCAATCGACATATTTATACACGCGTATTATTTTTAATCTGGAGCCTGATACTTACAGCTTTTTAAACGGAGTCTTTAATTTTTAAGCTGAAGCATGTACTTTTTTACCCTTTAAGGCGCAACCATTTCCCAATGCTGAAAAAAGGGCGGCCGTTGCTATCGCTCGACTTAACTACTAGCAAGAGGGCGGACGATCGAAACGTTCATCTCGTGCCACAGATCTAGAGACCCTTTTTTTGACGACAGCTGGCTGTGCCCACGAACAGCCAGCTGTCGTCTAAAGCCAGCTGTCATTAAAATATTTTTACAAAAAATTACTGTTAACATACTTGATTGAAGAAAGCCAGAATGTTGGTTGCAAAGTTTTTTTTAAACATTTTACAATTGTTGTTGTTGTTGCTAATGCCCTCTGGCAACCCGTGGGGCGGTGCCAGATACCTCAAATAGGCAGGCGATGGGCGGAAGGGGCTGCTTCCATTTTAATGAGCCCCAGTGGGAGGAACTCCGACTGAGCTTGGGGTCCCCTAATTTTGAACCAATTCCAGAGGAGGGACCCACCCCCTGAAATCAGCACCCCCAGAGGTATCGTTTAACAATTTGGAGGACATTGAAGCCACGACGGATTTTACGTGCACCAGCTCCCATTAGGGCCCACGGTCCCACAGCAGTCGAGCCGAGAGGAAGTTGACCCTCCAAAGCACTGGCCAATCCGGATGCTGCTTCACTTTTCGTGTTCTTATGGCAATGGAGTTTAGTGCCCAGACCAATGCGGGTTTTACAATTGTACTAAAGTATAGTACATGTTAAAAAGACGTATATTTTCATTTTTAAATTGAATAAAATAGTCATAATAAAGCTACCATAAATCAAAGAACCTGTTCTCAAAAGAACAGGAAAAAGAACTGTTCTTTAACAAAGAACGGGAACGGTGAACAACTGTTCTTTGAAAATAACGGTTTTCCCCACCTCTAGAGCATGCATAGTAGACCATGGGATTTTTATTAAAAAAAATAATAGTTCCAAAATTTGCCACTGGGGCAAATTATGCGCTGCAATAGTGTATTAGCGTAAATATTGAATGGTTAATTGACAAACAATACAGCAAACATCAATTTTACTTAAAAATATGGTTCAATATGCGCACCATTGGTAAATTCCAAGAACTGCATACGATGCACGACATTTTCTGCTGCCGCTCGCAGCATATCAGAGTTGATTTGCCTCACGTGTAACGTTATTCGATCCTGTAACGTTGCGATATCGGAGACATGTATTTGATAAAAAACACCTTTAAGAAATCCCCACAACCAAAAATCGCAAGGATTGAGATCGGGGGACCTCTGGGACACTTTTGCAGCTCCAAAATTACCCCAGTGGCAAATTTTGGAACTATTTTTTTTTTTTTTTTTTGAAATCCAAATCCCATGGTCACTATGCATGCTCATCAAATTTGGTTAGGTTGCGTCTAATACTTTACTCGTTAGAGGGCTCTGAACACCTCACGTTAATTAATAACCACCCTGTATATATAATATGTATTACTTTCACAAGGAAGAAAGAAAAAAAATTTGGTCAGTTACGAACTGATTATATACCATTTACGGAGTGTTGTCCGTTTAAGGCTGGCATAAAGCCGGGCCTATATCGTTATCGTTATAGCCGACACCATTCTGAAGCCACCCCGCATTTAAGACCCAATTCGTCTACGGGCGGACACCATTTCAACGTTTTTGGAACTTCCTAAGCGATGTCGACCGGGCGTGCGTGACGTCGGCATGCGGGTATCCGACCAAAACTTATCCGATAGGGCTGTATTTGCTGGGAATTAAATATTTAACAAAAGCTGAAATATATTAGTTCTTTTATTTATGTTCAAAGGTATCCCAATAGTACGAAGAAAAAATTTCCAAAAGCTTTTAGTTTTACCCTTTTTTTTTAGCATCAAGTCATGTAGTTTTAGGGGAACCGGCAAGTGACGCCTTTTATCATAATATTTCGTGTTGCCGAAATTATAGATGTTCAGCTGTGAGGTTCGTGGCTGACGAGAAAGACAGACTGCGGTGCTGATATTTTGGTCACACCCTCGAAGAGTCATGTAACTTAGGGGGTGCCATCTTACTGTATGTATCTCGGGCGATCTACTGTATGTATCTCGGGCGATCTCGGGCGATCTCGGGAATCTCTACGAGGGCAAAATAAAGTGGCTAAAATGTCAGCACCGTTATATCTTGTAAGCCACGGTAGAGTTAAACGTATGGGCTGTTTATCACTTCAAAGAAATATTTAATAAATATTACTGTTTACAAAAAAAATTTAATTATCTTCCGAAGCAGTTGGCAACACAGTATCGCTGGAATCGAACCCTCGATCTACGGAGTGAGATACTGCTGCTTTCCTCCACTGGATTTTTTCGACTTACGAAGAAAATAGTCTAGGGAAAAAATAGGAAGCCATTTTAGATTAATTTTTCAAAAGATTGGAGTTTTAGGAAGATAAGGTCTTGTGCGAACATTACGATACACAATATTTGTAAAAAAACATCTGACCTGATTTTGGCCAGACTTTCTTGAACACCACAAAAAGTGTTACAAAAGATCTACAATGATACAGAAATAGCTTATTTCTATTTAAAATATCTAGTCAACATTTCTGGTGATTTAGTTCTGTGATCTAGTTGACGTCAGTTTATTAAAGTGTCATTAAATTATAATTTATATCGAAACAATAGCTATAAGATGTTTTTGGATTATAATGTTTCTACATAGATGCCAACTACTACGTAATATAATCAACCAATTTTTGTAAACAGTATTTTTGTTTAGTATTTTTTCAAAATAGTAACGCGCTCACGCGTGTAGTACAAAAATTGTGCTATAATTTAAACCGAAAATTAATGCATAAAAAAGTAGTTAATTATATTCCGTAGTAGTTAGCAGCTATGTTTCTACATATTAAAGAAAAGCATAGCTCTTATTCAGATTCTTTCTGTCTTTGACTATTATAATTTGTATTTATGGCCTCGGACACTCATAAATATGGGGTTATTTGGGGAAATTATGCATTAAAAAACAACAGCATCTTAATATTTTATAAATTATGAAAGATAAAATGATTTAATTTGGCATGAAATAAGCTTGAATAATTTAGAAATTATTCAAATAATCACTTTATCTGAAATTGAATTAATATTAATCTTTTTAAATTATTGAGTTGGGCAATTATGTATTACTTTTGCGCAATTATGGGTCGGATATGGGGTAAACCTGGGTCACCCCTTTATTTATAGTAATGCACATGAAAAGTAAATAATATTCTAAATTATCATTAATTAGCACACATACAGATTTTTTATTTATCTAATGTGTTGTATTTAGAAAAAATCAAATAATAAGATTATTTTTGAGAAAAGAAATGGGGAAAAATCAGCATTGTGTCCCCAATTCTGAAATAAAAATTGGGGACATTTTATAAATCCAATGCTCTTCTCAAAATAGCTTCTACTTTTTCAACTAGAGGAATTATAAACATTCATAAAATAAAGGAAACATGATTGATTTATTTTTAAATTGGGAAGAAATAACTGTTTTAATTAAAATTTTGTTCCCAATAGCTTTCTACATTGTGGGGACAAACTGAAGAAGGTTCATGAAATTGGGGACTTTATTGGAGAAGTACGGTGTCCTCGAAACGTTTGATCTCCTCAAATTACACAGCAAAATATTTCTCCTCTTCACGTACAGAATGAATTCCTTGTAGCACGGAATCTTCTAAGGAGAAATATTTTTGCAACTTTTTTAATTGCAGCTTCTTGAATCTTATTTTCATTGTTATTGGACAGTTCTTTATCACTAAACAGTTGCAAATTAGCTCGTTTCACATTTGGGGGAGTGTCTATATCTTCCAGTTAAAGAATAATTTTACAGCAAAGCATAAATTTAAGTAAATACTAATATTTTTTACACCGAAATAAATTTAAAAATCACCTAAAATATCAAAAAATATCACTGACCAAGAATTACCCCTGTAAACAGGAATAAATGAGCATGCTTTAAAAAATAATTTTAAAAATAATGAAGAAAAAGCATATGTAAGTACAAAAAGTCCTTCTGCCATTAAGAAACAGCCCCAACAAAATTGTTTTTCAAAAATGTTTCACTGCCACGAATCTTTAAAAAAATCCTGATTTTGAGAAACGATGACTTTGGAAGATGTTTTTATGGTAGCGTAGAAAAGACATTTTTCTCTTATTTGCTTGATTGTTGCATTATTTTTTAACTTGATATCAGGAAATAGAATGTTCAAGCATGACTTGGCATTGTTTAGCTGTTTAAAAAAAATTAATGCTGTAAAGTGGTGACCATTATTTTCCCAGGAAACGTTATTCCACCATATAACACGACTCAAGTTTTAAATGTTCAATGGTATTCTTATCGCTTTTATTTGATGTCTGAATTCAGTACATGAAACAACTTAAATTAAAAAATTTCATTAATTTACAATAAATAGTATATGAGTAATGTTAAATAGAGACATTTTAAAATTTAAGCCATCACTTCTAAAATTTTTGATTGTTTAGTGTTATTTTACCATTTAACTCAGTTTGAATTCAGCTGTACCTTTATTAAAAATCTTATAAAACAAGGTACTGAAAAATGACCCACTTCTATTGATTAAAAAATTAAAGTTTGATCCATAAATCCTGAAACTTTGCATTTCATGAAACTTCATTTCAAAAAAGAATTCATGAAAACGCAACTCTAAAACAGGGAATAGCATGCTTTTAAACACTGAAATCTGCTTTTTAGATTTGCTTATTTTGCATAAAACTTTACATTCTATGTTTGTACATTAACTGCTCGCATATCTCCACTAATTTTATTTCCTATAAACTGTGCAACTGCTTATCTGACAACTTTTACGTAATGTAATTAACCACTTTTTCTAAGTAATAATTTTTGGCTTAGAGTACAGCACGATTTCTGAGTACTGCGTGTGGGCTGATTAATTGTATGAAAAAATGTTTAACAAAATTAGTGTTTACAAAAGGTGATTGATTACACTCCGTAAAAGTTGATAGCTATGAAGCTGTGGTATTGTTGGCTAAAAAATTTATAGCTAACGTTACAGTAGCTGAAAACATCGCCGAAATTTACTTAGGCAATTTCTGTAAGCAGCAATTTTTAATTTTTTTAAAAAATAGTTTTCAATTTACTCACCATTCGCTACATATCGACTGAATACTTTGAAAGTTTTTAAAGTCAAAATTGACTGTATACGAAAAGTGCTTAAATGGATTCCGTAAATGTTGGAAACTATGTACTACATTTGCGTAAATTCTCTAAATCAGTGCACGCTAAAAAGAATTTTGATGGATTAAAAAATAAAAAAAATGTTTGGTTTAACAGTTTGGTAGTTTTGTTGATTTGGCTAAAGTTTGTTTCATTCAACCAAATTGATATAACAAAATGCCTTTTTAAATTAACAAAATGTTTCGTTAAAATTAGGACCAATCAAAATATTTCAACAATCAATTTGCGTATGCGTCAATGGGCGATGCGAGGCAGACGAAAGATCAGATTTTTCTATAACAGTTAGTAACTGCAATTTTATTAATACGTTGAACTATGGATAATATAAAATCTTCTTCAACCTGGACACTGTTCGCTTCTAAGCGGGTATGTCTTTCTCGGGGGTCGTCTAGAGCCCCGTTTGTAGTCTGTGCCCTCAATTACTCTTAAAATAGTGTACAGATTTAACTCCATGGCAATGATTTTCCCTCAATTTACAGAGTGAGGCACTACCTGAGCTGCCAACTGATTCGGAGTACAACTAGCCACCTTTTTCAAACAAGAACTCTTAGCTTGAACTATAGCAAAATTTCAATGCAAACGTGTTCCGTGTAGAGAAGGCCAATGATTCGATGAGTCGAATCAGTGATTCGAATCTTGGTACTGAGTGGCTCAGTCCTTACACTCACTCTCTACTGATTCGAATCTCAAGCCCTCAACTGTGGGGAAATACATTCCAAGTTCGAAGGGAAGGAAAACTTATTTTCCCTTTGCCGTTCCCAGAGATTTTCCCTTACTCTTTCAACTCTTTTCGACTCTGAGTCGATAGATAGAACAGCAAATGAGTGGGTGTGGGTGAGTTGGTCACTGAGTTGGTGCAGCAGCGAATCTTTACTGATTCAGTGTTTCGCTCTGTTTCGGTGATTGTATACGATCTTTGAGATTTGTTAGTTTTTCGAATCTTCTATCGACTCAGAGTCGAAAGGAGTCGAAAAGAGTTGAAAGGATGTTTCATTTAATTGGAGGGTTTTTTTCGAATCTTCTATCGACTCAGAGTCGAAAGGAGTCGAAAAGAGTTGAAAGGATGTTTCATTTAATTGAAGTTTTTTTTTCGAATCTTTGGTGTTTCATTTCTTGGTTGGTGGTCGGATTTAAAGTTTCATCTGTCTGTGGGTGTGGAGTGGGTCGAACATCGTTTGCTTTTGGCGGGGGGCATAGGCGTTACTTCCTAAGGGCAAGAGAGGTCAATCCCCCCCCCGAAAAAAAATTAAGAAAATTCAAGTATCAGAGCTATTTATAATAACGATATTATCTACAATCGGAAACATTTTGTCACCCCATCCAAATATTACATGCAAATTTACGCCAATGCTCGTGGAAGAGCGGGGGGGGATGTCTCAAAGTTTTTAAACCTTTTTCCCTCGGGGGTACTCCCTCCTTCCAACTTGTCTGGCTGGTTTAATATTTGTTTAAAATTTTTTTGAAACATCCCTTTTCTACTTTTAACTTCAATATATGTCCCCCTGCCCCCACATTCAAAAAAAAAAAAAAAAAAAAAAAAAAAAAAACGGAACGTTAAGTTTACATGGTGGCGGGTTTTCATGTGAAGGGAAATAGAATGAAATAAAGTTAGGATTGTGCTTGTCACTTTTAATGAAGGATACAGGGGCGGTATTAAGCGCTCTCACAAAAGGACTTTGTAGTAAGCAAAATAACATTTCGCTTTATTGCTGCAAATTTCGTTTAAGATATTTTTTTTACCTTGTTTGTCGTTTAAGGGGAATTATTTTATTTTCTTTCGTAATTGAGAGAAATACAAAATAGGGTCCAAAGCAGTGGCGTAGTTAGTGTTATTGACAGTGGCGTAGCCAGGATATTATTTCGGGGTGGGCTGGGTATCAAATTTAAAGATAAAGTTCAATTGTAAGCTAAGTAAAGGGTCCAATTTTTTTTGGAGGGGGCAGCAGCCCCTAAGTAGGACTGGGCCAAAAATCGATAAATATCGACATATCGGTTTTATTTCAACATCAAATATCCGATATTCCCATTTTCATTTCAGTGAAATCTCGAATTCGATAAAGGTCAAAAATACAGGCCGGCCAGGGGTGTAGCCAGAAATTTTTCATGGGGGGGTTATGACTACTGCAACTCATATATATGTATACGTGTGTATGATAATGTAGTGAAGAATATACATTTTGTATGGCAAAAAATTCCTCATGGGGGGTTATGACCCCCCTAACCCCCCCCCCCTTGGCTACGCCTCTGAGGCCGGCGATAAGAAAATCCTGAGATCAATACCAGCTTGTGATGCTTTTGCTACTGCTTTCTCTCCGTTGATGACGATGCCGGATCGCGGAAAAAACAGCTCCATGGTTTATTAGTCTAATTACCATAATTAATTAACGTATATCTCGGAACCTATCCACCGGAACGCGTTTTTATTGATTCTCGACCCCCCCTAGACTCAACACCCCACCGATACTTAAAATTTCGAATGCTTTGACATCAAACTTAACCTTTTAATCTTACAGGCCCAGGGGGTCATACGAAGCTCCCCTATATTTTCAATTTGGGCATTTTAAACACTAGCCTCCTCCGGCGGCATCTCCAAAGTCTGGAAACCATCCCAGAGCCAATTTCTACATGTTTGCAGTCCTTTTAAGCCTCAATCATGGTTAATTAGTCTAATTACCATAATTAATTAACGTATATCTCGGAAACTATCCATCGGAGCGCGTTTTTATTGATTCTCGATTCCCCCTAGACTTTCACCCCCATCGATACATAAAATTTCGAATACTTTGACACCAAACGTAACCTTTTAATCTTACAGACCCAGGGGGGTCATACGAAGCTCCCCTGTATTTTCATTTCAGGCAGTTTAAACACTAGTTTTACTCGAGCAATGAGAGAGAGATGCTAACTGCCCGAGAACTCAGCGGAGAAGAAACCCGATGAATGGGTGAAGGTTGTTTAAATAGTACGGCTTTCGGCGCAGAGAGAGGGAAAATTTCTTTAGTTGTTTTATTGATTAAGATTCGAATGACTGATTCGAATCATCGAAGTAGTGAGTGAGTCGAGATTCGAATCAGTAAAATGAGTCGAACCGCCCATCTCTAGTTCCGTGGCTCGCTTTTGAAAATACATTCAAGAAAAATTACTGTTTACAAAAAGTGGTTAGTGATATTTGAGCAGTTGGCAACTCTCAGTAGTACTGAATTTCTGCGCTGGATGTCATTCGACTTAAGGAAAAATGTTCTCTCGATTAAAAATTGGGAAGGTACTTTTGGACAATTTTTCAATAGTTCGAAATAGATATAAGATGAGGCCTCGTAAGAGCAGTACGATACATAATGTGTGCCCGAAGGAACCAGGAATTCACAACATTTTCCAAAACGATGCCTGATCTGGATGGATCAGGTTATCTCGAACTCCGCAATGACTACTACTAGAAGACTAACACTCGGAGTTGGAAATAACTTTTTATCTGCTTCAAAATATTTTGTGAAAATTTCTGGTGGTTTGGCTCTCTGATGTAGCTGAAGTAAGTTTGTTAAAGTGCCACTAAATTAGTTTAATTTGAAAAGAAAAAATAGCTGAAAGAGGCTTGGGAATAATAATTTTTCTACGTACAAAAGTAAAATATAGTTATTATTTTAATTAAGCCTGTCTTTGACTTATGTAATTAGTATTTATGGCCTCGGAGACCACAAATTTGTGCATAATGTATCACAACTCAAGTTTTCTATGTTCAGTGATAAACTTATTGATTAACTTGATGTTTGAATAAGTATATAGCATAGAACATAAATTAAACTGTGTGTGATTAAGGCAAACCTGCACGAGGGGTATCTGCCTAAGAAGAGGGACGCCTCGGTACGAGGACTTTCTAAGGGGTTCTAACGCGTATTCACGTTACATCTGGAGAAAACGTACCAAAACTCCAGACCGTTAGTTCGACGACCGCGCGATGGGACCCGAACCCGGGACCTTCACACTTCAGTCGTCTACCATTTTCAGTGATATAACCACTGTGCCATGGTGAGGCCGAACGTAAATTAAAAATTCCCTTATTTTGAAATAAATAGTACAAAGTATTGAATTACTAGCAGCTTTTGATATCAAAAAGAAAAATTTTAAACTTTAAGCGATGATTTCTAAAATTTTTTGAGACTTCTGTGCAGTAGCGCAGCCAGAAATTTTTTTTGGGGGGGTCCAAATTACTAGGACTCGGGGGGAGATCAGACACCCCCTACTAAATGCTGTTCACAGGGCCCCCGTAAATGACACCCATATAAGTTTTTGTAGGGGGGGGGGTCTGGTCGTCTCAGACAGGCACTCATTACTCATCCCTTCCCCGGAAAAAATGTTTCACGAATATTACCTTTACAGAAACCATTTGAAATTTTACCCTCAGGTCCCCAGAAAGCGCAGAATCAGTGGGAATACCTATATTCTCCCCCCAGTGGCGGATTTTGCCCTTGAGAGGTCCGAGGCGCAACTCAGTTTTGAGGCCCCCCTCCTCAAAAAAAAAAAAAAAAAAAAAAAAAAAATCACTAACTCTAACTCCTTTACATTATTACTAATTATATTAAAATGTTTTAATTCCTTTTATATCTAGTTTATGTCTAAAAACCAGGGCCTGACTTTCACTATAACACTTTTTTGCCCTTTTCAGATTTTGTGTCCTTTAGCTAGCTTAATTTTTGTGCCCCTGTATATCGTGTTAAACTCAATTTTTTGGCTTATTTCTCCATGTGTGCCCAGGGCACGTGCACCAAGTGTCCGTCCGATACTCAGGGGCTGCTACTTAAAAGAGTATTAAAATTTTAAAATATTTTTTATGTTTATAGATTTGTTCATCTTTGTTCACATTTTTTATCTCAATAACTTTTGTCCTACGTTTTACTTTTCATGATTAACACTAAATAAACATCAGCATACCTCTAAGTATAACCCAGCAACTGCAGTTTTATATTGATTATTTTTCACTGTTACTTAATTACGTCGAATTACTTTTTGTGGACCACTGGCATATGTCTTGCTTCAGTCATGAAAATTTTGACTACTTAACAGGTACTTTTGAAGGTCAGAACAAGGGAAACTTAATTAGAAACATGACTTTGACATCACAAAGTTCAGAAGAATTCTTCACTTGAATAAAATGAACCAAAAATTTAACATTCCTTCAAGAACATATATTTATAAATATTTAAATATATTCATAAATTTCACGTTTGGAACTGCAAAACTAAGCAGTTTAATAGTAAAATTAAACTTTCGGTTTAGTCTAATTTTTGTGTTTATTCAAAAACTGTCAATAAGTTTAGGACTATTAATAATGAGTAATTAGGTATGAATAATATATGCACATGCTAGGGATGGCGCCAGACTTTCCCCGACGGGAGGGCCATCTTCCCCGACAGGGGGGCTAAACGATAGAACCCAAAAATTTTACGTTTCAGTACTTGCACAGCCTCTCAAAAAAGTATTCGAGTAAGAGATAAATTTCCTACTTTGGTTTCGTATATTAAAAATTATTATGATGCGATGGTCATTAATCATCTGTTCTTGGTTAACAGGAAAGCCCAGTATTTTCACCAAAGTCGTAGTTAAAAAGTTCGTTACGAAGGCAATTGTCAGCAGATCGGGCAAACCTGCTTACCCTAGAAATGGGGATCTTGTTCGCTGGTTCCTTCGAATCCCGAGAAACATACTCCGAGCTGCAGATAATCCATATTCAGTATATAAATATCGAATAATTCCAAGCAGAATGAGAATGGAAGTGAACGGAACCTCTACGGTCGGGTCGGACACTTTGAATGGAATTTTTTATCTGGTTGCAAAACTTCCTTCGTTTTTCTAAACCAACAAATTCACTAAAAAAATCCCCGACGACACTCCCCGACATGGGGCCAGTGATCCCCGACGGGGGGTGCATGGCCCCCCTGATCCCCCGCTGGCGCCACCCCTGACACATGCACACACATATTATTCTATATTTTAAATAGAATGAAAAAAAAACTACAAGAGAAATAAAAAAACAATACTTTAAGTAGTTAAGTACAAAAAATATTATTGACTTAAAAATAAATTCCACTTTATAATGGGTAAATGGGTATGCTCTAAGCTTCGGTCCTAGGTTTATTATTAATGTTTAGCATTTTCATCTGCGACTATAAAATACATTTCGTACTTATAATATAGTTATCATAAGTATTTTTTAGTTGAAAACAAAAAATTAAATTAATTATCATTTGTTTTTTTAAGTTTTTAATTAACTGTGTATGACATTCCAGTTCAAAATTTGTCTATGAATTTTAACCCACTATCATCCGATCGAACTGAAACTTTGCACGCATGTGAAATTTCGGTGACGCTAAGTATTGCTTTCTTTAATTTTTCAATACTTTTTTAACTATGAAATATCTTCCCCCAATCCCCCCAAAAAAGTGTTATCGCACATGTATCAGCTCATATCTTTTTAATTATTGGTCGGCAATTTTTTATCATTGCATACTCGGAAAGTTTCGATTCCAAAAAAAGATAAAATCGGTTATCCCGAGCTTAAATTTTTAATTTTCAGTGATTTTTCGAAAGAAGATAAATTATTGCTTCCAATTTCTTTTACATCGTGACAACCAACAGCAATTATATATTCTAGGTATATTTGAAAATTTCACTGAATACAGAGTGTCCTTTCCTAAATCATTTAAATGAAGAACGGCTGAAAAATATAAAATATTTAATTTTTGACGAATTTTTCAATCTCAAGCTGTAGAATAAAGCGGTTCAGGCTTTTCTCTTTTAAAATGAGAAATATTCTTATCAGACTGTACACTTTTTGATTTGGGGGGAGGGGCGGCAATCTATAAAGCAGGTGTATTTGAATGTCCTACTGCAATACCAGCTACTGAGCCGCAATCTGATTCAGTGCGGCCCAACCAGTGGCTGAGCGCATAGCACTCTGAACTGGGAGACGGAAGGTGCCTGGTTCAAAACCAGGTCGCGTCCGCCAACCTAACCGTTAGGAATTTTCCGTAGTTTCCTCCAAGACTTAGCGTAAATAGGGGTTAGAATCCCTTAGAAAGACCCCCAAGGGGAGCACCCACACCCATCGGCATAGATCCCACTTGTAGATAATTGGCCGTAAACCCCAACACAACTAATTGATTCCGGATAGGAAAAAGGTATAGGGACCCTCTGCACCTGTATTTTTTGAGATAAAATATAGTGAGAAAATTAAAACAATGCAAAAAAATCTAGGAATTTTCTTTGGAAATAATGGACAGTTGAGGGCCCTAAAATTCCAAGGAATGTTGCATGAAAATACCAGGAACTTAATTGAACAGCTCAGGAAGGATCCACTGAATTGCATATTGTTCAGTAAAGTTCTTGGTATTTTCGTGCAACTTTCCTTGGAATTTAGGGCACCTCAGATACCTATTATTTCCAAGGAACACTACTGGAATTTTTTTTTTTAACAATTCTAGTCATTTTTAAGTGAACTGCCCGTTTTTTAAGGCCGTGAGACTACTATTCGGTTAAGTGACGGGTTGAACGAAACATAAAGTTTTCAAAGGGAAATGTATACTTTCTGTATAATATTTTTAAGTCTAACTTATTCTTATTTCCAAGGAACGTTTCTGGATATTTTTACAGTGAAATACGGAATTAAAGCATCAATTACTTACAAACTAAAAGTATTCGTATTAAAGTATTAGTTTAGATTATGGTCCAATGCTGTGAAGAAGAAAGTTAGTCACCAAAGAAAAGATTGTTCAAAAGCGCTTTCTACTCTAGAGGCAATCCTGAAACTATGAACAATGTCTCTTGAACAGATATTTACATATAGTTTTTTTTTCTTTCTGAAACCCGAATTTGGAGGCCCCTTAGAAATATGAGGCCCGAGGCGCGCGCCTCATATTGGGAATCCGCCACTGTCTCCCCCTTTTGGCAAGCCAGCGTATAGCCAGGGGGATATAGGGATTGATATCCCCCCCCCGACACTTTTGCATAAATTTAACGTTAGCTGTTAGACTTTTGTCTTGCAGAAATTTCAATTGTTCGGTGTAATGCAAATCAATCAAATAACAATTGCCATTATAAAAATGTATTATTGTAATAAAATTGCTAGTTATAAGCTTTTATACATTCTTATAAGAAAAACGAAAGAACTAACGGAAAACTGTAAGCCTCTAATCGTTAACGACCGCTTTTCGAGATGGTGGAGTCCTTTGTTTCTTAACACTAAATAAAATACATTCAGGTGTTCTAATTCTAGTCCTATGTTCATATTTGTTCTATTCATTAAAAAATATCTCTCCTCTTTTAAAAACCTTTTTAATACAGCATAGCTCTAATAAATACACACAAACTCCACATATCGTGTACTCTTATACAAAATATAGCCAAAGAATAATACTGAAAGAAAAATTAATAAATCCCGTTCAAATTTTAATTAAATAGAAATTGTAAAATATTATTTATATACAATTATCATCAAACATGAAACATGTCAATTGAAGAAATTAATTCAAAAAAATTATACATCAGCTCACATACATAGATTGTAGGTCTATTCAGACGTAGAAAGTAGGGGAGCTGGGGGAGCTGTGGCTGAAATATTTCCCTGAAATATTTTAAACGGTCTCAGTACACCCGTGAGAAATTCTCTCATGAATGGTACATTGTTTACCTTAAACCTGATTTTAGAAATGTAATCTACTTTTTCTAGGAAATTCACACAATATGCCGCAAAGAGTCAAAAGCCAAGAGCCAAAAGAGCAGGAGCAGCTCTCCATATGTATTCGATACTTGGCGAATATTTTTTTTTCGCATAGTTGGTAAAAAATAAAAAATTACTCATCCTGGACACTCCGACTTGCCTAACTATACAGTCATATTTTGAAAGATTTATTACACCGAAAGTTTAAATTCGTGTACTAAATAAAGCTCTTTCTTTTTGAGGGGGGGGGGAGATAAAGGAGATGAAGGCTATTTAAAACGGGGACTGTTTTGAAGAGAACCCTTCCTCAGTGGTTCCTAATAAACAAGTAGTCTTATGTTTTTCAACTAGTTTATTCTAGCTATCGCACTTTAAAATAGAACTAATAAAAGAATAACTGTAAATTTAAAAATTATTCTCCATGACAACAATTAACGATATTATTTAAATAATGGTATCTCTTATAAAAGTAATATTTTATCATATTATTTACGCAATTTTAATTTTCTTATTAAAATTCTTTAAAACTTTAATGTTTAAAATTTTTTTACTCAAAAAACTGAAATTAATTAAAAAAAACTTTTACTTATTAATATATTTGCTGCAGTTACAAAACATGCGTTCACTATTTCAAGTTTTGTAAAAAAAATAAATGCAATAGTTGATTCTTCAATTGACAGGAAGAAAATTTTCAATAGGCTAATTATGAACTTATTTATTCATCATGTATGATTTATTTAAAAAACAATGAAAGAAAAGGAAATTAAAAAAATTGTGTGAATCTCGTCTTGTGAGTCGATTGTGTAAAGTCTCAAAATCCTTATTTATTATATTACCTCGATCCTCCATTACCTAAGAAATTAATAAAATAAATAAACAGCTCTTCATATATTTTAGCATAATATGTGTTTAAAAAGTAACAATATTTGACACAAACTGGAATTAAAAAAAAAGTAATTTAATATATTTGTTATCATTGACTACATTGTAGTTGCCAGTAATAATAAGCTTATGATATAGTTTTAAATAATCTTTATAAGTTGGATCATTACATCTTGTATACATGCAAGTACGATTGTCTATGTTTAGAAAATTCTTGGCTAATTATAAATAAAAACACTTCAACCATCTGCTAGATTATACTTGAAAGATCTTTTTATATTAAGATTTTTACTGATAATAAATTATGAACCCCATCTGTGTGATTCCACCTCCTCTGTTATGTAAAGTTATTTTGAAATTTAATCAAGTAAAGTTTACCTCTTTGTTAATGTAGAGCCGAATATCAAGAGGATGAGTTTGAGATTCAACACCCTCAAAGGTTTCTTTCGGTGCAACAGATTTTTCACCGGGTCCGGGCCCGTCCATACTATCAGCAGTCTTTGATGCTGCACGATCACCATCATCGGCTTTAATTTTTCTTCTCGAAGAAAGATAAAAACATTTCACTTTGGGTTTTTTTTTCTTTTTAAATTGGACGAATTCATGATCGTAAGAAACAAAGAACCCAAAACTTAAACTTCTGCTTACTAATTAAAGGCATCCAACTTACGTGAATTCACTGAACCATTCGAAATTTCGTTATACCACATCTAAGCTCCCAGCAGACCCTCTTTTTACTTTCCGAACATGTACCATGTAAGGAAAGTATTGTAATCATGAAAAAATTCGACTTCGAGATTTTGGTGTTTTTACACGTTTTGAGGGCTTCTGAATCCATTTATGCTATTTTTACGAGATGTATGTATGTATGTGTGTATGTGTGTGTGTGTATGTGTGTTTGTGTGTATGTGAGTGAACACGATAGCTCATGAACGGAGCATTCGATTGAGCTCAAATTGGATATATACGTCATAAACCACCGTCGCAAGACCGTTATTGATTTTGGTGTGTATAGGACTTATAGTTTTTCTACAGGGCTACGACAAAGATTTCTTTTACATTATGGCCTATAGGGGGAATTTCTTGAAAGTGCGCTAGCGTTTAAACGGTAGATTCAATTGCGCTCAAATTGGGTATATATGTTATAAACCACCGTTGCAAGACCGGTATTGATTTTGGTGTGTATAGGACTTATAGTTTTTCTACTGGGCTACGACAAAGATTTCTTTTACATTATGGCCTATGGGGGGGAATTTCTTGAAAGTGCGCTAGCGTTTAAACGATACATTCGATTGAGCTCAAATTCAGTATACATGTTATAAACCACCATCCTAAGACCGGTATTGATTTTGGTGTGCATAGGACTTATAGTTCTCCTAAAGGGCTACGACAAAACTTTCTTTTATGTTATGGCATAATGGCATATGGGGAGAAATTCTTGAAAGTGCGCAAGCGTTTAAACGGTGCATTCGATTGAGTTTCAATTTGGTATATGTGTTTGAATTATTCATCGATTAAAATTTATTTAAGTGCTTGGTAATGATCTTAATCGTAAGTGTTCGGAAAGTCGAGTGGAGTCACTCCAGATTTTTTATTGTTTGTTTTGTGTGTGTGTGTGGTGTATATTCACTATTTGAATACTGCGGCTTGTTTATCTCAAGAAAAGAAGAGTGGTGTGCTTGAAGACTACAATATAGGCAATATATTCTCCTCTTTCCTTCATGACAATTTTGTTATCAGCTAATTGTAGCATGAATAGATTCTTTCTGAGGATATTCCGTTCCTTTGGCTACAAGGGTGCTAATTACTCCCTTTTACACTGTCCGATTCGTCCATCCTAGCCCCACAAATTCCCTATCAGAGACACGACTGGAGATTTATTGCCTAAGGAGTCTCTATGACGGTGCTTGCTGGAAGCCTTTGATGATTTTATCTTGCGTCCTCGTTTTCAAGCCAACTACGGATACAAAGTTTAAAAAGATTTTTTTTAAAGAAAAGACACTTTTTACAGAATACATTTGGAAAAGAAAGAAGAGAAAGAGAAAAAAATGGGCCCCTTAAATTGGTGGCCCATGAGCCCCACTCGCCCTGTAGATAAGCGGACCCTGCTCATAGGGGGGGTACGGACCCCCTGGACCCCCCTTCGCTGCGCCACTGCTTCTGTGTTAACTTAATCATTCTACTTCATGTTTGAATTCAGTATATTAAAGAATCCTAAATAGAAGATTTTGTTAATTTAGAATGAATAGTGCATGATTTACGAACTACTAAATAGGACCCGCTTGTGATATTAAAAAGAACATTTTTAAACTTTGATCTATAACACTTACAACTGTGCATTTCATGGCAGTTTATTTCATAGAAAAATTTATGAAAACCCAAAGAGAGCCATAATGTCTTTGATTTAATTACGCATTTTTCAACAATTATCATAAAATATTTAAATTTCATTTCCAAAAATCACTAGTAGAAAATTACCTTGATATTAAATTTTATTAGAACCAACAGTTTTCCAAGCTCCAGAAAATGCAGTTAGATCTAATTGGAGCAGCAGTTTCAAAAATATAGACTTAAGTAAATTAAATCCAACTTTTGTGAGCTGTTAATTATATTTTGTGACTCTGAGGATTATTACATTCTTCTTACTAATATTCAAGAAAAAGGTAAATATTAATACAATCACAAGCCGGTAGCTCCCACTTCTGGCTTTAAAACAACGAAATTTCAAATTTGAAAGCTCGATAAGTCGAAAGATCCAAAATATTTTTCTTGTTCATGAATTTTCAAAAGTGAAAAGGAAAACGTACGTGTATATAAATCCTAAAAGAGTTATACTATTCTTCAAAAAAGAAAGCTAAATAGAAGAAATAAACTAAAATGTGAGTTTACATCACTTATTTTTAGCGCTGAGAACATGTTAATCTCTCTATTTTTTTCAAAAGGTGGAAGCACGGGCAACCGCACTTATGGACAGGGAGGGGACTTAAGTACTAGTATAATGTTTAAGGGGTTCGATGTGAAAATATTGCATATTTCTGGGGAAGGATCCTTCACTTGCCCGCTCCCCACTTAAAACAATGGCATGAACGCCCATACTTGTCGGAGATAATAGTAGATTAATGGCAATATTACAATGAGTTAAATGATAGTAACGTAATTCAAAATAAAGTTTAAAATTTTTTAAATAGCTTTGAACATTTAATGCCTGCAAGTAAGCTTTTATTTTGCAAAATTTATTCGTCATAATTTAAAAAAAAGATATGATGAATTTTAATGATGACGAAATTTTAAAAAAGACTAAAATTATAAACAGAAATTACATAACGCTTAAAAACCTTTGTAGTTTGTTGCCACTTCTGCGAATATATTTGTGATAGAAAATAAATGAAAAATAATTTCCTTCATACGTAACATATTTCAAAAGCGAGTAATGGTTAAAGACAGCGCCCGTGGAATCCTTAAAAAATTATCCTTAATGTACGATGTTATAACATAATAAGCATAGGTACCAAGTATTACGCAATATAATTAGTCACTTTTTGTAAGCCGTAATTTTTTCGAAAAATCTTTCCAAAATAGCAACGAGGCCACGCCTACAGACGCGAAAATTTGCCGTATTTTAAAGAGAAAATTTCTTTCACAAAAAGTGGTTAATTATATTCTGTATAAATGGCACCAATGCAATAGTTTTGCACTGCAGTTATTTTCTTTTGTTTTAATAGTTAGCCATTTGTTGTGAATGCTAATTTATCGAACAATAGCATTTACAGCGATGTTTCTCCCATTTACTTATTTCATGTGCAAGGTACAACTGCATTCTTGCACCAATCCCACCTGTGTGTACTAAATGGAACTAAATAATATTTATACTACTATAGCCATTTGACTAAATTTTATGTTTACCTTTCATGTTATGTCATCGATCATACTCGGAATCTTCAGATCAGGTATCAGGTATTAGGAATCAGCAGTAGGAAAAGAGAAAATTGTTTATTCGCGAAACGTTTTTGATAAAAAAAAATCGAGATAACTGAAAGAATTCCGTAAATTATTATGTGTATTTACACTAGTCAATCTGAACAAGTTCTAACTGAATAAGTCGTCGGCCAGTTCAAAATCATTATTAATTCATTAAAAATGTATCCCCATAAATAACTTCTGGAATACATTTTTTCAAAGCTATCTCGGTTTCACACCAAATTTCACATCATCCACTTCATTTGATTTTACGTGATGCTTGAACAAAGATTCACTCAGTTTTAAACGATTTTCGCAAAATCTCGAAATCTGATGGATTTTTTTAAAAATTAGATACTTATAGTTTAAGGTGAGTGACCACCTATCACTTCACCAAATATCATTTTTTCACCTTTGCAGTTATTACGTGATGTGCGAACACAAATTTACGCAGTTTGAAACGATTTTCGCAAAATCTAATCAAGATTTTTTTTAAAAATTCGACGCCAATGTTTCAAGTTGAGTTACCATCTATCATGATACTAAATTTCATTTCAATCACTTCAGTCGTTTTTACTTGGCTGTGAAACACAAATTTACGCAGTTTGAAACGATTTCCGCAAAATCTGAAAATCTAATCAAGATTTTTTTTTAATTCGACGCCTATGTTTTAAGTTGAGTGACCACCTATCATGACACCCAATTTCATATCATTCGCTTCAGTCGTTTTTATGTGATGCTTGAACAAAAAATGCGTCACGGACAGAATGACAGAACGACAGAATGACAGACAGACAAACTTTTTTTTGAGGGTCGCACCGGATTCCCAGGGGCTTGAAACGGATAGAAATCGAAAAATTTTTGAATTCCAAGAAATGTACAGACAAAAGTCTAATTTTATTTACATAGATTTCTTCTTTAAAACAAAACTACCAAAATTTATTTTTTGATATTGTATTAATCTGCTTTAATAATAATAAATAAATCATAGTAATGCTTATTGTACATTAATTAAAAAAAAAATGTTGTTAGTGTATTTCACTAAAGGATGATTCCATGGAACTAGGTGCACCAGTGAAAAAAAAAATGTTATAAAGAATAATAATTTTTTCACCTATAAAGTAAACATTTGTGGATTTGGATAAAATTATGATAAAAAGTTGGCAAAACATTTTTACATATGTTTTTGTCTTTAGAGGTGTAGAAATTTCATCTTGTTTTCTAAAAGAAATCAACGGGTATGTATAAAATCTTATTTTTTATTGAAATTTCGTTCATTTATGAGAAGATTAGACAAGCGTAGAAACCTTTAGCTGCAATATTTGCCTTGAGAACAATTTTTCTAAATTAGCCCTAATGTTAATGTAACATCACTCCCAATAACATAAAAAGTCGTAGTTTCACTTGTGAATTTTAAAGTTATAAAATTGTGTAGATGTGTATTATAAAATATATGTAACATTAGGCACATTTCTGTTTTTCAATTAGATAGTTACTTAAAAATATTGGGAAAATGGCATTGACTGCTGCTGAAAGACAGAAAAGGTAATGAGATAAATTAAAGAATGAAGGAAAATATGAAGATCATAAAAACAATGCAGAAGCAATAAAGAGCCAAAATAAAAGAAGAAATGATCCAGCTAAGTTACCTCAGTCAATTCAGAAGAAGGTAAAAATAATAATTTATCTTGAAATTAGAGAAAATGTTTGAAAAAGAGTATTCTGAATTCATTGAGGTAATTTAGCTAGGTCATTTCCTTTTTATTTTGGCTCTTTATTGCCTCTGCTTTGTTTTTCTTGTATATTTTTCATATTTCCCTTCATTCTTTAATTTATCTGTCCTCCTGTTCTGTCTTTTTGCAGCAGTCAATGCGATTTTTCCAATATTTTTATGTAGGTATCTAATTAAAAAAGGAAATTTGACTGATGTTACATATTTTTATAAGTTTAAATTCATAAATTCAACTAATATTAAGTATTCAAAAGACTAATACTAAATATATCTTCATGAAGGAAGAGAAAATGACTTTTTATATTTTTGGGACTAATTTTATTTAAGCAAGAAAAACTTTTATAGAATTTTGCGACTAATACTACATTAAATATTTGGCCTAATGTACAAAAGTTGTTTTAGATAAATATTGCAGTTAAAGGTTTCTGAATGGTCTAATCTTTCCATATATAAACAAAATTTCAATATAAAAAAAGTAAGATTTCATTCATATTTGTTGATTTCTTTTATAAAACAAGATGAACTTCCTACACCTCTCCAAGACAAGAACTCATGTAAAAAGAGTAATGTTGCCAACCATTATGTGTAAAACTTTTAAAAGGTATTGTTAACTTTTTTAGCATCATTTTATAGAAATTCACATATTTTTACTTCATAGGGGACTAAAGTATTATTTTTTATAAGAATTTTTTTTTTTTGCCAAAGGTGTCCCTAGATTCATGGAATAACCCCTTAAGCTTCATGGACATCTGCTCTCTCAGCAAGCAGAAGCAAGACTGATTCGACCGGGGCCGCACGCTCAAATTTATAGTTGATGAAGAAGCTATTATAAATTTCTAGAGAAAACTATTCGCGGAATGTTGTAGAACAAACTCAAAGCAAAGAAACAACAAAATTTTGATTGCGAGATAGAAGTGTAATAGAGTAATATTAGGCTATTATGTAATTTTAATGCAAAACTAACTTTACAGGCCCCATTGGGAAAGTCTCGCAAAATGTCCTAAATGTCGCCAAATTTGACGCCAAAAATAAGACTTCAAAAGCGATGTTAGCTTAGGCCTACGAGCAATATTTCTCGAGATTTCCAGAATACACTATGTAAACCAATGGGGAAAACAAAAACTCCATTTCTCTGGTTCTAGTTAACCAATTTTGATGCAACAAAATGAAAAATTTAACTATTTGACGCGTAGACAACGATTTTTGAACTATCTTAAACCCCAGAACAGCGGTTTGCCCCGAAAATTTGTAACAATATGTATCATTACTTATAAACTTATTAAGCTTGATTATTTTACAAAAGAAAGGGACCATCTGAAAATACGTAGGATTTGTTTTTTGAGCAAATAAATATCAAAATTACATTGAAAACTTTTCCACTTGCTAGTAATGCTTAAGCAAGTGATATATATTGTTAAAAAAGACTTAATTCTGTAACTGAAGGTATATTTTTTCAACAGAAAGTAGGTTATAACGTGATATAAATATTTGGGTACAGTTTTATAAAATGAGATGCTTACCATAAGCAGAGATGCCAAGTCTCCCGTTTTTTTTGGGAGATTTTCCACACTAATTTCTAATTAGCAGCTTATGCTTGAAATAAGGCCAAAAATTTAATGCAAAATAAAAATCTTCAAAACTCGGGTTGGGAAATCTCCCGAAAAAAAAAAAAAAAAAAAAAAAAACGAGAGAGTTGGTAGCTCTGTCACAAGCATATACTCGTAGTTGCCAGGTATCGCGGAATATGATTAACTAATTTTTGTAAGCCGCAATCTTTTAAAAACAATTTTCCAAAGACACCCTTGAAGCAGAAATTTTGCTGTAGTCTAAACAGAAAATTACTGTTAAGAAAAAGTGGTTAATTATGTTCCGTAATACTTGGCGGCTATGTACACTGTTTATTTTCTCACAAGAAACTTAATTTCATTATTTCAATACTGAAAGAACTTCATTCCTCTATTATGGCATAGATACATATTTAAATAAGTTTATATTTAAGTATGATAAATATCATACTTAAATAAGTTTGATAGCATGTACTTACTTTCATGGATTTAAAAAAATAAAAATTTATATACAGGGTGGTTATTAATTAATGTGAGGTGTTCAGAGCCCTCTAGCGAGTAAAGTATTGTACGAAACCTAACCAAATTTGATGAGCATGCATAGTAGACCATGGTATTTTGATTAAAAAAATAATAGTTCCAAAATTTGCCACTGGGGCAATTTTGGCGCTGCAATAGTGTATTAGCGTAAATATTGAATGGTTAATTGACAAACAATACAGCAAGCATCAATTTTACTTAAAAATATGGTTCAATATGCGCACCATTGGTAAATTCCAAGAACTGCATACGATGCACGACATTTTCTGCTGCCGCTCGCAGCATATCAGAGTTGATTTGCCTCACGTGTAACGTTATTCGATCCTGTAACGTTGCGATATCGGAGACATGTATTTGATAAAAAACATCTTTAAGAAATCCCCACAACCAAAAATCGTAAGGATTGAGATCGGGGGACCTCTGGGACACTTTTGCAGCTCCAAAATTACCCCAGTGGGAAATTTTGGAACTATTTTTTTTTTTTAAATCCAAATCCCATGGTCTACTATGCATGCTCATCAAATTTGGTTAGGTTGCGTCTAATACTTTACTCGTTAGAGGGCTCTGAACACCTCACGTTAATTAATAACCACCCTGTATATATAATATATATTACTTTCACAAGGAAGAAAGAAAAAAAATTTGGTCAGTTACGAACTGATTATATACCATTTACGGAGTGTTGTCCGTTTAAGGCTGGCATAAAGCCGGGCCTATATCGTTATGGTTATTGCCGACACCATTCGGAAGCCACTCCGTATTAAGGACCAATTCGTCTACGAGCGGACACCATTTCAACGTTTTTGGAACTTCCTAAGCGATGTCGACTGGGCGTGCGTGACGTCGGCATGCGGGTATCCGACCAAAACTTATCCGATAGGGCTGTATTTGCTGGGAATTAAATATTTAACAAAAGCTGAAATATATTAGTTCTTTTATTTATGTTCAAAGGTACCCCAATAGTACGAAGAAAAAATTTCCAAAAGCTTTTAGGTATACCCTTTTTTTTAACATCAAGTCATCTAGTTTTAGGGGAACCGGCAAGTGACGCCTTTTATCATAATATTTCGTGTTGCCGAAATTATAGATGCTAAGCTGTGAGGTTCGTGGCTGACGAGAAAAACAGACTGCGGTGCTGATATTTTGGTCACACCCTCGAAGAGTCATGTGACTTAGGGGTGTCATCTTACTGTATGTATCTCGGATTAAAATGACCACAACCCCAAGGTCACATGACTCTACGAGTGCAAAATAAAGTCGCTAAAATGTCAGCACCGTAGCATGTATATCTTGTCAGCCACGGTAGAGTTAAACGTATGGGCTTTTTATCACCTCAAAGAAATATTTAATAAATATTACTGTTTACAAAAAAAAATTTAATTATCCTCCGGAGCAGTTGGCAACACAGTATCGCTGGAATCGAACCCTCGATCTACGGAGTGAGATACTGCTGCTTTCCTCCACTGGATTTTTTCGACTTACGAAGAAAATTGTCTAGGGTAAAAAATAGGAGGCCATTTTAGGGTAATTTTTCAAAAGCTTGGAGTTTTAGGAAGAAAAGGTCTCGTGCGAACATTACAATACACAATATTTGTAAAAAAACATCTGCCTTGATTTTGGTCAGGCTTGCTTGAACTCCTCGAACAGTTTGCTAAAGACTGCAATGATGCAGAAATAGCTTATTTCTAGTATTTAAAATATCTAGTCAACATTTCTGGTGCTTTAGTTCTGTGATCTAGTTGACGTCAGTTTATTAAAGTGTCATTAAATTATAATTTATATCTAAACAATAGCTATAAGATGTTTTTGGATTATAATCTTTCTACATAGATGCCAACTACTACGTAATATAATCAACCAATTTTTGCAAACAGTATTTTTGTTTAATATTTTTTCAAAATAGTAACGCGCTCACGCGGGTAGTACAAAAATTGTGCTATAATTTAAACCGAAAATTATTGCATAAAAAAGTAGTTAATTATATTCCGTAGTAGTTGGCAGCTATGTTTCTACATATTAAAGAAAAGCATATAGCTCTTATTCAGATTCATTCTGTCTTTGACTATTATAATTTGTATTTATGGCCTCGGACACTCATAAATTTGGGGTTATTTGGGGAAATTATGCATTAAAAAACAACAGCATCTTAATATTTTATAAATTATGAAAGATAAAATGATTTAATTTGGCATGAAATAAGCTTGAATAATTTAGAAATTATTCAAATAATCACTTTATCTGAAATTGAATTAATATTAATCTTTTTAAATTATTGAGTTGGGCAATTATGTATTACTTTTGCGCAATTATGGGTCGGATATGGGGTAAACATGGGTCACTCCCTTTATTTGTAGTAATGCACACGAAAAGTAAATAATATTCTAAATTATCATTAATTAGCACACACATAGATTATTTATTTATCTAATGCGTTGTATTTAAGAAAAAAATCAAATAATAAGATTATTTTTGAGAAAAGAAATGGGGAAAAATCAGCATTGTGTCCCCAATTCTGAAAAAAAAAATTGGGACATTTTATAAATCCAATGCTCTTCTCAAAATAGCTTCTACTTTTTCAACTAGAGGAATTATAAACATTCATAAAATAAAGGAAACATGATAGATTTATTTTTAAATTGGGAAGAAATAACTGTTTTAATTAAAATTTTGTTCCCAATTGTTGGTCTACAATGTGGGGACTAACTGAAGAAGGTTCTGAAATTGGGGACTTTATTGGAGAAGTACGGTGTCCTCGAAACGTTTGATCTCCTCAAATTACACAGCAAAATATTTCTGCTCTTCACGTACAGAATGAATTCCTTGTAGCACGGAATCTTCTAAGGAGAAATATTTTTGCAACTTTTTTAATTGCAGCTTCTTCAATCTTATTTTCATTGTTATTTGGCAGTTCTTTATCACTAAACAGTTGCAAATTAGCTCGTTTCGCATTTGGGGGAGTGTCTATATCTTCCAGTTAAAGAATAATTTTACAGCAAAGCATACACAGCAAAGCATACACAAGTAAATACTAATATTTTTTACACCGAAATAAATTTAAAAATCACCTAAAATATCAAAAAATATCACTGACCAAGAATTACCCCTGTAAACAGGGATAAATGAGCATGCTTTAAAAAATAATTTTTAAAATAATGAAGCATATGTAAGTACAAAAAGCTTAGTCCGTCTGCCATTAAGAAACAGCCCCAACAAAATTGTTTTTCAAAAATGTTTCACTGTCACGAATCTTTATAAAAATCCTGATTTTGAGAGACAATGACTTTGAAAGACGTTTTTATGGTAGCGTAAAAAAGACATTTTTCTCTTGTTTGCTTGATTGTTGCATTATTTTTTAACTTGATATCAGGAAATAGAATGTTCAAGCATGACTTGGAATTGTTTAGCTGTTTAAAAAAAAATAATGCTGTAAAGTGGTGACCATTATTTTCCCAGGAAGCAGAATGACCCGTAATTCCACCATATAACCAGACTCAAGTTTTAAATGTTCAATCGTATTCTTATCGCTTTTACTTGATGTCTGAATTCAGTACATGAAACAACTTAAATTAAAAAATTTCATTAATTTACAATAAATAGTATATGAGTAATCTTAAATAGAGACATTTTAAAATTTAAGCCATCACGTCTAAAATTTTTGATTGTTTAGTGTTATTTTACCATTTAACTCAGTTTGAATTCAGCTGTACCTTTATTAAAAATCTTAAAAAGCAAGGTACTGAAAAATGACCCACTTCTATTGATTAAAAAATTAAAGTTTGATCCATAAATCCTGAAACTTTGCATTTCATGAAACTTCATTTCAAAAAAGAATTCACGAAAACGCAACTCTAAAACAGGGAATAGCATGCTTTTAAACACTGAAATTCACTTTTTGGATTTGCTCATTTTGCATAAAACTTTACATTCTATGTTTTGTACATTAACTGCTCGCATATCTCCACTAATTTTATTTCCTATAAACTGTGCAACTGCTTAGCTGTCAACTTTTACGGTATGTAATCAACCACTTTTTCTAAGTAATAATTTTTGGCTTAGAGTACAGCACGATTGCTGAGCACTGCATATGGGCTGACTAATTGTATGAAAAAATGTTTAACAAAATTAGTGTTTACAAAAGGTGATCGATTACACTCCGTAAAAGTTGATAGTTATGAAGCTGTGGTATTGTAGGCTAAAATATTATAGTTAACGTTACAGTAGCTGAAAACATCGCCGAAATTTACTTAGGCAATTTCTGTAAGCAGCAATTTTTAAATTTTTTAAAAAATAGTTTTCAATTTACTCACCATTCGCTACAAATCGACTGAATACTTTGAAAGTTTTTAAAGTCAAAATTGACTGTTTACGAAAAGTGCTTAAATGGTTTCCGCAAATGTTGGAATCTATGTACTACATTTGCGTAAACTCTCTAAATCAGTGCACGCTAAAAAGAATTTTGATGGATTAAAAAATAAAAATAATGTTTGGTTAAACTGTTTGGTAGTTTTGTTGATTTGGCTAAAGTTTGTTTCATTCAACCAAATTGATATAACAAAATGCCTTTTTAAATTAACAAAATGTTTCGTTAAAATTAGGACCAATCAAAATATTTCAACAATCAATTTGCGTATGCGTCAATGGGCGATGCGAGGCAGACGAAAGATCAGATTTTCTATAACAGTTTGTAACTGCATTTTTATTAATACGTTGAACTATGGATAATATAAAATCGTCTTCAACCTGTACACTGTTCGCTTCTAAGCGAGTATGTCTTTCTCGGGGGTCGTCTAGAGCCCTGTTTGTAGTCTGTGCCCTCAATTACTCTTAAAATAGTGTACAGATTTAACTCCATGGCAATGATTTTTCCTCGATTTACAGAGTGAGGCACTACCAGAGTTGCCAACAGAGTCGGAATATAACTAGCCGCCTTTTTCAAACAGGAAATTTTAGCTTGAATTGCAGCAACTTTTCAATGCAAACGTGTACCGTGGCTGTCTTCTGAAAATACATTCAAGAAAAATTACTGTTTACAAAAAGTGGTTAGTGATATTTGAGCAGTTGGCAACTCTCAGTAGTACTGAATTTCTGCGCTGGATGTCATTCGACTTAGGGAAAAAAGTTCTCTCGATAAAAAATTGGGAAGGTACTTTTGGACAATTTTTCAATAGTTCGAAATAGATATAAGATGAGGCCTCGTAAGAGCAGTACGATACATAATGTGTGCCCGAAGGAACCAGGAATTCACAACATTTTCCAAAACGATGCCTGATCTGGATGGATCAGGTTACCTCGAACTCCACAATGACTACTACTAGTAGACTAACACTCAGAGTTAGAAATAACTTTTTATCTGCTTCAAAATATTTTGTGAAAAATTCTGGTGGTTTGGCTCTCTGATGTAGTTGAAGTAAGTTTGTTCAAGTGCTACTAAATTAGTTTAATTTGAAAAGAAAAAATAGCTGAAAGAGGCTTGGGAATCATACTTTTTCTACGTACAAAAGTAAAATATAGTTATTATTTTAATTTATCCTGTCTTTGACTTATGTAATTAGTATTTATGGTTTCGGAGACCACAAATTTGTGCATAATGTAGCACAACTCAAGTTTTCTATGTTCAGTGATAAACTTATTGATTTACTTGATGTTTGAATAAGTATATAGCATAGAACGTAAATTAAAAATTCCCTTATTTTGCAATAAATGGTACAAAGTGATTGAATTACTAGCAGCTTCTGATGTCAAAAAGAAAAATTTTAAACTTTAAGCGATGATTTCTAAAATTTTTTGAGACTTCTGTGTTAACTTAATCATTCTACTTCATGTTTGAATTCAGTATATTAAAGAATCCTAAATAGAAGTTTTTGTTAATGTAGAATGAATAGTGCATGATTTACGAACTACTAAATAGGACCCGCTTGTGATATTAAAAAGAACTAAGTTTTTAAACTTTGATCTATAACGCTTACAACTGTGCATTTCATGACAGTTTATTTCATAGAAAAATTTATGAAAACCCAAAGAGAGCCATAATGTCTTTGATTTAAGTACGCATTTTTCAATAATTATCATAAAATATTTAAATTTCATTTCCAAAATTCACTAGTAGAAAATTACCTTGATATTAAATTTTATTAGAACCAACAGTTTTCCAAGCTCCAGAAAATGCAGTTAGATCTAATTGGAGCAGCAGTTTCAAAAATATAGACTTAAGTAAATTAAATCCAACTTTTGTGAGCTGTTCGTTATATTTTGTGACTCTGAGGATTATTACATTCTTCTTACTAATATTCAAGAAAAAGATAAATATTAATACAATCACAAGCCGGTAGTTCCCACTTCCGGATTTAAAACAACGAAATTTCAAATTTGAAAGCTCGATAAGTCGAAAGATCCGAAATATTTTTCTTGTTCATGAATTTTCAAAAGTGAAAAGGAAAACGTACGTGTATATAAATCCTAAAAGAGTTATACTATTCTTCAAAAAAGAAAGATAAATAGAAGAAATAAACTAAAATGTAAGTTTACATCACTTATTTTTAGCGCTGAGAACATGTTAATCTCTCTATTTTTTTCAAAAGGTGGAAGCACGGGCAACCGCAATTATGGACAGGGAGGGGACTTAAGTACTAGTATAATGTTTAAGGGGTTCGATGTGAAAATATTGTATATTTCTGGGGAAGGATCCTTCACTTGCCCGCTCCCTACTTAAAACAATGGCATGAGCGCCCATACTTGTCGGAGATAATAGTAGATTAATGGCAATATTACAATGAGTTAAATGATAGTAACGTAATTCAAAATGAAGTTTACATTTTTTTAAATAGCTTTGAACATTTAATGCCTGCAAGTAAGCTTTTATTTTGTAAAATTTATTCTTCATAATTTAAAAAAAGATATGATGAATTTTAATCATGACGAAATTTTAAAAAAGACTAAAATTATAAACAGAAATTAGTTAAGCTTTCAAAACGCTTAAGTACCGTTGTAGTTTGTTGCCACTTCTGCGAATACATTTGTGATAGAAAATGAACGAAAAATAATTTCCTTCATACGTAACATATTTCAAAAGCGAGTATTGGTTAAAGACAGCTCCCGTGGAATCCTTAAAAAATTTTCCTTAATCTACGATGTTATAACATAATAAGCATAGGTGCAAAGTATTATGCAACATAATTAATCACTTTTTGTAAGCCGTAATTTTTTCGAAAAATTTTTCAAAATAGCAACGAAGCCGCGAAAATTTGCCGTATTTTAAAGAGAAAATTCCTTTCACAAACAGTGGTTAATTATATTTCGTAATACATGGCACCTATGCAATAGGTGCCATGTAATACTGAATATTCTCTAACTGAATATTTTTGCACTGCAGTCATTTTCTTTTGTTTTAATAGTTAGCCATTTTTTGGGAATGCTAATTTATCGAACAATAGCATTTACAGCGATATTTCTCCCATTTACTTATTTCATGTGCAAGGTATAACTCCATTCTTGCACCAATCCCACCTGTGTGTACTAAATGGAACGAAATAATATTTATAATAATATAGCCATTTGACTAATTTTTATGTTTACTTTTCATGTTACGTCATCGATCATACTCGGAATCTTCAGATCAGGTATCAGGTATTAGGAATCAGCAGTAGGAAAAGAGAAAATTGTTTATTCGCGAAACGTTTTGGATAAAAAAATATCGAGATAACTGAAAGAATTCCGTAAATTATTATGTGTATTTACACTAGTCAATCTAAACAAGTTCTAACTGAATAAGTAATCGGCCAGTTCAAAATCATTAATAATTCATTAAAAATGTATCCCCATAAATAACTTCTGGAATACATTTTTTCAAAGCTATCTCGGTTTCATTTCAAGAACACATGAAAAAAATATTTGTATGTCAGGAAATAACTTTAATTTACACATGGATACATTTTGGATAAGTGCAACGAAATGAAAATTGTCAAAACGTTTTTCACCCTGTTTTTATATACTTGTATCTTCCTCTACAACAGGGAATACCATGCTTCTTAACACCGAGCACCACTTTTTGGACATGCTATTTTTCAGGGCTTCAAACCGAAACTGAACCGACAAACAAAAACTCAAAAAACCGTTTTTTTATGGTCGGAACGAAAACCGGCACAGTACCGGAAAAAAAATCGGTTTATTTTGGTGCGATATATCTTCAGTTAGCGTGTTACTGTAACCGAATTATCAATATTTTCTAACTTCCTCAACCATATAATTATCATCATTACATGTTTGTACAGTCTGTTTTGGTTTCTTAGACTTTGGTTCCTTCCTCCCATTTACGCACGCTTTAAGTCTGATTCGATTTCTTCAATATAGGGGCGAGCGAAATTTTAGGTACGCTCTTTTACGTTTGAAACTCTGTTTATGCTTGAACTAGGACTAAGTAGACTAGTTTCTGAAATTCCGAATTGAAATAAAACCGAATGAAAAACATCATAAAAAGACATCGCGTCAAAATAGAGCTTCAAAAAGTACCCATCTCAACCTATCACCGTATTTTGGAGTAGGATTGTGTTGTTTGTAGTCGCCCTGCTTTAGCAAAACGGACAGTACATTGCTTCTCGATTTCCTGTTTTGATGTTCACTAGTACTTTTCTGTTTCAGTTCTCAGTAAAACCACGTTAGAAGGAAGATACATTAATAATTAGAGGCTGTGATGCAGTTCATCACATATTTATACTTACTTCCGATTTCCTTTTCCCTATTCTAAATTTAATACTCTTCGCCATTCTCAAAGTTCCTAGCTCTATCCGCAACGTTATTTTATTCCGTTTTCTTAAATTACTTTGGATTTAAACTTCTGCATTGTCATAGGTGCCAAGTATTACGGAAAATAATTAACCACTTTTCGTGAACGGTAATTTTCTGTTTAAAGTATAACAAAATTTCTGAATTAAAGGCATGGCATGATAACTATTTTGGAAAATTATTTTTAAAAAGTACGGTTTACGAAAAGTGGTTAATTGTTTTTCGTAATACTTGGCACCCATGGAAACATATTTAGCAGGCGGATTCTGTCAGTCCCATTCCTCTTTTCTCATAGGGTTTCAATAATATTTCTAAGGTTACGAGTTCTCCTTATCTTTCCCCTCTTGGCGATCAGCATTTAAATTTTGATAAACTTGCATTAACGCTAAATGACCTTTTCATTTTTTCAATCTGGCGATTTATTTAGCGAAAGTTCCTTGTTACTCTCAGTTCTATTGCCAGGTTGGCTTTCTGTATTCTCAGACCTTTTTTCACTCACTCAACGTTTTTGTCTCTTCCTAAAGGATTACGCTCATTTTTCGCTATGCTACCAGCCACAGTTGGAATAATTCTTTATTATGCATCAATAAAACTACATTGGAAATATAAAATGATTTGTCTTTTATTTTAAAATGGGACGATCCAGGTTCTGGCTAACGTAGTGTACACCATCAATGCCATCATTCATGTTCTACAAAAATCTTTATCTTCACAGCCCGGCTGCACCATAGAGGCAATTTTCATATGTTAAATAAATAAATAAACGTATTTTTTTACATAATTATTGCAAGGCCAAGTGCACGAAGTGAGCGGCAAACGTCAGGCGACGAGGCTAAACATAATCGACATAATCATGAACATAGTTCTCAAATGCGATTTCGATAATGGATAACAATGCCAATGCTTGCTATTCTCTGCTTACCGCTCGTATTGTACATGTTGCTTAATTGTATCAATTCATATAGTGTACCAATTAAAAAAATAATAAAATCTTCTAAATTTTGACAGACTTACATTTTTTGTGATAGAATTATACCTTTAATACAAATAAGAATATTCGTAAAATAAAATTATTCACTCCGAACTGAACTGATGTACAGGGTGGCCATAACTAAAATGAAAGTGTTCAAGGGGTGCTGGACAGAAAACTACCGAGAATATTCCAGTGAAATTTGGTATCTACACGTTTCAGAGCATGCGCAAGTCCAATATGCAAAGAAAGTCATTTTCACACCATAGATGGCGCTGTACCGTATTTCAAAGCTCACCAGTGGCATATACAACAACAACATAGTGACATTCTAAGAGGCATATAAACAATATAAAACATCCTTTACAGTTTATCAAAATTCCATACAATTCGCTTCAGTAATTAAATATTTACAGTAATATGTAATCAAAAATTAACGTAAATTAAGATCACAAATTAAACAAACAATTCATAAAGATGCTTTGGAAATCAATTAAACCATTATTTATTCTCATTGACACTCATTGGACCTCTTCTTAATCGTTTCATACGCCGGTATTCTTTCAGAGTAGTTGAATAATTGCTACCATTCTGATAGAATAACTTCACTAACAGTGAACAGTCACTAACAGTTCCTTCTTATTCAGAGTCATGATAGACCATTACTGAATGTGGTCTTGTTTTCACACTGTTCGATGGGCTTAAAATTTGCATACATGACGTCCATAAGCATTGAAACACGATATAGCGCCATCTATCGGGTGGGTATGGCAATTTTGTATTGCAAATTTGACTTGCGCATGTTCTGTAACGTTTAGATACCAAGTTTCACTGAAATATTCCTGGTAGTTTTCTCTCCAGCACCCCTTGAACAATTCCAGTTTAATTATGGCAACACCTCCTGGATAAAGAAAGCCTAAGAACTCCTACGTCACCAAGCTTTGACGTCATCATTAGGCCTACATTTAAATGTTTTATTTTCACGAAATTAAAGTACAAAACGTTTCTGGCGAATTTACTCATGAATAACAAAATTTTAATACTTTGAGATAGCAAATATAATTTTATGCCAAATGGCAATTTTTAACCATGACTAATTAGATAGCATGATAAGGAAATAGATCGGAATGAACAATTTTGTATGAGAAAGGTATTTTAGTTTAATTTTTTATTTAAGATATTTTCTAATATTTGTAGCATTCACCAGAAATTTTAAATAGTTTACTTTGTGAAAGTGAAACTGTGATGACGTCATTACTTGAAGGCCTAGTGATGAAGTCAAGTATCAGTTGTTTGGCTTTCTATATGTAGGAGGTGTTGATTATGGCCGCCCTGTATATGTATGTATGTATATATATATACAGACAGGGTGGCCCATATATATACAGAGGGGGTATTTAGTTGAACCGGAACGAAAAAATTACGGTTCGAAGCCCTGCTTATTTTACATAAATCTTTATATCGATGTTTCGACTTGAATCGCTTGTTCGCATCTTCCACTAATTTTTTCTTCTACCTACAGTGCAGTTGTCCATCGGAAATTCCAGAGGGAACATGACCAGAGGCAACACCTTCTAGAAATAGAAGGCCTGAGAACAGAAGCTTTTACGTCATCACTAGGTCTTCTAAGTTGACGTCATCACAGTTTTACTTTCACAAAGTAAAACTATTTAAAACTTCTGGTGAAGGATACAAATTTTAGAAACTATCTTAAGTTAAAGATAAAAATTAAAATACGTTTCTGATAAAAAATAATTTTTATGATCTATTTCTATACCATATTATATAATTAGTGATAGTTAAAATTGCCTATATGTCATAAAATTAAGCCTTCTATCTTAAATCAGTAAAATGTTTTATGCGGGAGTAAATTCACCACAAACTTTGTTCACCACAACGCCATTTTAGTGGACCTAGGGATGAATTAAACTTTCTGTTCCCAGGCTTGTATATCTAGGAGGTGTTGCCATAGGTACTTGTACCAACATGTACAGGTTTTCTCAGCCGCCTTTTGTAAACAACGATTTATTTGTAAAAGATTTTCAAGCTACTTACCATCCTTCATTCCAAGCTCAAGCATTCTACTGTGTTTCTAAGCCGAAATTTACTGTTTACGAAAAGCGGTTAGTTATATTCCGTTGAAGTTGGCAACTACGTATTACATTTGCAGAAATTCTTTAATAAGTGCATGCATTTCAGTGTGGTAAAGTAACAAAAATTACAGACGACTGCATTTTTGAAACGCTCACTTACATTATGACATTATGCTGTTACACCAGCTTTTTGATATTCTTGTAAAAACTGCGAAAGACGCTAACGCTCTATACATTTTCCCTCCAATCTTTATTTTGTAACGACTTTTTTTGACTGTTTGCCAAATAAAACAGTATCGTTTCAAGTGTACTCAAATTAAAGACTAGGTTTTCATGAACTTACTCATGTATTATGCTCGGCAGTGCTCGGTCATGACGTAAGAGATGTTTATTGCATGGATCTTCTAGGATTTCTAAGGCTACATTTCCAACTTTATACTGCGCAGTATGTTTCTTTAAATAATTAAATACATGAGGTCTTCCAATAAGTCATGGTCAAATCAATGAAGAAAAGTAAGTTTATATACACTATGATTAAGAAAAGAATAAGGTTGCTAGGGCAGTTACAACTTACACCATTTGTGCTTTTAATGGAATGGCCTTTGTTGAACACTTCTGTTACCCTAACCCAAAAGACCAAGAATTGGACTCACACCACTTGGGCTTTAATGTACTTGTACATCATATGAATATATATATCGCGTTACATTTAGAAGGATTAATTTTAATTTTCTATTTCTGAAGCCACGTTTCAAAGATATCCTTGTTGAGCTGTTCTTGTTGAGTTATAATATGGGGGTGGAAAGATTTAGAAATTATGGCGGTATCGTCGGCATATAAAGAAAATATGCTATATTTACGCCAAGAAATGTTGTTAATAGATTCATATATTAAAGAGGGTAGGGCCAAGCTGCGACCCTTGTAATAATATTTTTAGTTTTCACGTTTCTTATATTGTTATCGCTGGAAAGGAACCCTCAACCTACGGAGTGAGAGACAGATGTTATTCTCGTTACAGAAAGAAGTTTTTTTCGAGTAAAAATTGGGAAAGCATTTGAAATCAATTTTCCAAAATCTCGGAATTTTAGGAAGGTAAGATGTCACGCTAAAACGTTTACACACATAGTGTATCGGAAAGGAGGTTGCAAAACAGTATTCACTGGAACGACACCTGACCTGAGGCAACACCTTCTAGATACAGAAGGTCTTACAGCAGACGCTTTGCTCACAAAATCTTCTTAAATGGCGTCATCGCAGTTTTATCTTCTAAAAGTAAAACTACTTAAAATTTCTGGTGAATTTTCTCATTCATAAAAACTTTTTAATGATTTAAGTAGAAAAATTAATTTTACGACAAATGACAATTTGTGACCATCGCTAATTGTATAATATGATGCAGTAGATCACAATGAATTATTTTGTATCAGAAAGATATTTTAATTTTTATCTTTAAGATATTTTCTAATATTTGTAGAATTTACCAGAAATTTTAAATAGTTCTACTTTTTGAACATATAACACCATTCAAGATCTATTGATTGACACTTTACAGAATGGGACTTTGGGGAAACTGTTCCCGGGTACTCCTCACTCAACAGGTACTTATCACAAGCCTATTGATAACTTAGGAGCTTTAGTTGTAAGGCTTCCGTAACTATAATACAGGAGGAATCGCTTGAGGTTGGACAGATTTCTTCGCACAGCATGTGAATCGTGGATAGAGCTACCACTGATGGCAAATCTCTTATTTCTGTTTCATATTTGGAGAGATTTTTTGGTACTTAAGTTTTTCGATCTAGTTGAAACAAGTTTATTAAAGTGTTGTTAAATTACAGTTTAATATGAAATAAAAGCTAGACGATGGTTGGGGATTAAAATTTTTCAACGTATTAAAGAAAACGAAAAAGAAAAAACCCGAAAAGTGGTTCGTATGTAGATAAATCCTCTCTTTGACTATTGTAATTAGTATTTATGGCCTCGGAGACCACAAATATGCGTATAACGTAACACAACTCAAGTTTTCTATATGCTCTCAGTAGAAATCATATACCTTTACTTGGTATCCAGTTAGAATTTAGTTGGTTGGTTAGAATTCAGTATATGAACGAACGTGAATTAAAATTTCATTATTTTGCGATATAGAATAGTTGCCAATTCATTTGGGAAGTAATCAACCACTTTTTGTATACAGTAATTTCTTTTAATATTTTTTTCCAAAATGATCAGAAGCCACCTCTTACTACTGTAAGATTTGGCAATAATCTGAGTAAAAACTACTGTTTAAAAACAAGTTATTGTATTTGTGCAACATAGCTGCCAACCTTCCCGAATATTTCGGGAGATTTCCCACCACTAATTTTTAGCTATCAATTCCACCGCCTTTTAGAAAACTTTGCCTGTCAGATTGGGAAGAATTCAATGTGAGAAGTGAAACGACAGATAGCGCGACTTACGTACCGTGTTCATCCACGTTGTAAATTAATATTTTTTATTACAAGAACTCTTAACAAATACTGGCGTTGGAATGTAAAATTGATATAAACTATAAAATAACACACACATATATCAACACTTTTCAAATGAAAAACAAATCTACTAAATTTAGAACTCATGATAAGGGTGCATGAAAAACTTAAAATGATGCTTTCTTTTTAAATAAAATATATTCGAAATGTTAATGTCCATGTTTTTATGGTAAGCGTATAAAATAACCTGATGTATTCATAGTCACCTGTTAATTTATAATGAGTTTTAGGTAAATTTAGTAGCTTTGTTTTCTTATTTGAAATTTAAAAACACTTAAAGTTCTGCAACTATATATATGTAATGTATAAAAAGGTAATTTGGGTTTTACTAGTTTGGGTATTGTTCAAGCGGGTACTTTCACTGTAAGTTTTACTTTCCTGTCATACTTGCCACGCGCGCTCTGGAGCTATGTTTTATTTATTTTGTTATTTGTCAAACATCAGGCCGTCGATTCTGAGTTCTTTAGATGTACACGTGTCCCCACGCCCTTGTGTCCCCGGATGCCGGTCATGTTGGTAAATGTGTGTGGTTCGATCAGAGATAAGAGAGAGGAGGAGTTATGTCTTAGCAAACCACGTGGTATGATGAACGTAAATACTCCCGCACATCGAAAATCGAGAGACTTCTGCCACTGGAACTGCTTAATTAGTCCACGCTGATTCTTGTACCCGTCTCCCCTCCCCTCTTCTCATTCTAAATTGTAACTTAAAACTTAATTGTAATGTTCAATAAACCATATTACCTGCCTTAACTCTGAAGCGTACTTGAAATATCTGACGTCTCATATATATATATATATATATAAAGGGCATTCCATAAAAACTGAGAGTAAAATCATAAAAAATCAAGAAATATATTTACAGCAAAAAATACATCATTCTTTTTCAAAATACCTTCCGTCAGATGATATGCAACGGTCCCATCGTTCAACCCACTTTTCAAAACAAGTAGAGAAGCCCTTTCATGGAAGCTGCTTCAAAGAACCCTCCACTGCTGAAATAACTTCAGAATCTGTGTTAAATTTTCTGCCACGGAGCTTGTCCTTCAACGTCGGAAACAGCCAGAAATCGCATGGTGCGAGATCTGGACTGTAAGGGGCTTGTGGCATGATTTTAAAATTGTGTTTCGATGCGATTGCATTTCGATCATTCACAACACTTTTTGGTCGCTCAGGCCTAGGAGCCAGTTGTGCAGACATACGGCCTTTCTTGAAATCAACATGCCATCTAAAAATCGTAGACTCACCAAAACATTTGTCTTTGTAAGCTTCTTTCATTAACTTAGCTGTTTCTGGAGCTGTTTTGCCCAAACGATAGCAAAATTTTACGGCACAACGCATTTCGTTTTTTAACTCTGAATCACTCATCTCCATTTCTGTAGGCCAAATGAAATAGTTCTTTAAACAAGCACGAAACTAGGAAAATAAAATCGTCTGCTTCGTTTAGAATTTTGTATAAACGTACAGTTGACAGTTTGAAAAAAATCGCCTGCACTTCTATTTTATAGTTTCGCGGTGTTGCCGATACGTAAAAAAAAATAACTCTCAGTTTTTATGGAATGCCCTTTGTGTATATATATATATCTATAGTTTCACCTCTCCCATTGAATTCTTCCCAATCTGACAGCCAGTGTTTCTAGAAGGTGGTGTCAATTCATGCTTAATAGAGCGCCAACAATAGAATGTAAAATTAAGCTGTTTAAAAATTGCGGTGGGAAATCTCCTGAAAAAATCGGGAAGGTTGGCAGCTACGGAGGCTCCAAGTATTAAGGAATATAATTAACCACCTTTAGCGAAGGGTAATTTCCTGTTTAAAATATCACAAAATTTCTGAGTGAAAGTCGTGGCATGGAACTATTTAGGAAAATTATTCAAAAAATTTACGGTTTACAAAATGTGGCTAATTTTATTCCTTAATACTTGGCACCTATGCATTTGGAAACTCTAGATAAATACTGTATGAGCTTTAAAGTATTGAATTACATGCAGCTTTTGATGTTAAAAACAGGAATTTTTAGCTGTAAGCCATGAGTTTTAAAATTTTTGAAATTTGGATGTTAACCCTAGTATTTTACTTGATGTTTGAATAGAGTATATCAAAAAATCTAAAATACAATATTTTATTAATTTACAATTGATAGTGCATGAGTGAAGAACTACTAAAAATTACCCGATTCTATTGTTAAAAAGAAAAAATAAATAAACAATAAGTCAAGACTACAAAATTTTTTCGAAGTTCAGCTTTGAGCCCATGATTTTACTTGATGTTCCAATTCAATATATTAAAGAATCTAAAATAAGTTTTCATTAATGTAGAATAAATAGAAAGAGTGGTGTATTCACTTCGGGGAATGTCGACATTACATAGAGAGAAGTAGGAAAAGCCCTTGCAATAATATTTCTAGTTTTTTTTTTTTTCTATTACTGGAATCGAACATCGACCTACTGAGTGAGAGATTACTGCTCTCCTCCAATAGACGTTATTCGCGTTACGAAAAGAAGTTTTTAAGAGTAAAAAATGGCCAGATGAATTAGAAAATTTTTTCAAACGCTCGAAATTTCAGGAAGGTAAGGTGTCATGCGAAACCTCTTGCGTACAAATTTTATGCGAAAGGAGGTGGAATACATAATATTTACCTGCACAACTCTGAACGTCAGATTCGCTAGATTTTCTTGAACTCCGAATACGATTTATAGCAGGGAACGAACACTGATGGGAAATCTTTCATTTCTATTTAATATTTTGAGAGATTTTCTGGTGCTTAAGTTTTCAGATTCAGTTAAAGTAAGTTTATTAAAGTGTTATTAAATTATATCAGGTTGTAGCGAAAGTTTTCCGCCATATCTGCCTGAAAAACTAACTTCTAACTCTTTAGATAACTGATTTTGAACTTTCGGTACCAAACCTGCACAGTGTCACATGATACAACAATAGTACTTAAAGCTGTACTCATAATTTGTTGATATTATGTAACTGACTTTTTGCAACACAAATGGAAGTAAATGATGGTTCTAATCCTCTAGAGTGATAGTTGCATTTGGGACACCTTATACTTAATGATAACTATATTTTTTACAGATTTCACAACACAGTGTTATAAAGTAAGCCTCTTTCTTTCAAATGCCAAAAATCGTTTGACAAAATATGAGCAAATACGCCAACGCGAACTGTGTACTGACGATGTTTGCGGTGGCGGGAAACTTTCGTTACAACCTAATAGTTTAACATCAAAAAACAGCTGGAAGGCGGATGAGGATTATAATTTTTTTTACGTACGAAAGTAAATGTGGTTCTTGTTCAGATTAATCCTCTCATTGACTGTTGTAATTAGTGTTTATGGCCTCAGAGACCATAAATATACGTATAACGTAAAACAACTCAAGTTTTCTATGCTCAGTGGCAGTCTTATAGCTGTACTTGATATTGAATTTACCATATGGATGGACGTCAATTAAAAATTTTCATTAATTTACGATCAGAGTTGGGAAAAATACATCGTAAATGTATTTTTGATACAAAATACAAGATACATTTATTCAGATGCTTCAAAATACGATATACAAATTACTTTCTTAACTAAAAAAAAAAAAAAAATTCCAAAATACTTGTATTTTCAAAATGCACTCAAAATACAAAATACAAAATACATTTTAATTTTTTTTCAGCATTGCAATTGAGGATACGCTAATTTTTCAACTTATGATTCCAGTTTATTTTACTCAAATTTATTTTAACTTAAAAAACCGAAACAATAGTAAGAGTTTATATTTATCATAGAAGGTGTATCAGTAAAATGTTAAAATAAGAATAACTATACACTGTTTTTCTGAAACGGTATTTTGAAAAAATTACCTGTATATATAGTAACAAGTTGCGAAAGAGACCATTTCATGAGAAATTTCATTTATACTCTAACTGTAATCGAAACAGTTTGAACATGTAAATAATGTGCATTTGTTTATTTAAAAATAGTTTCTAAAAAAAAAAAAAAATACTAAGTCGTTGGACTGCACGTCAGAAGTTAAAACTTCTTAGCTTCACAAACATTATTTTTGGGTTATTAAGAAAGATTTTTTTTAGGAAGTATTTTTTATTAAAAATTATTTTTATCAATGTACTAATATAGCAATAAAATTTTCATTTAGTGTGCTGTTTTACATGAAAAAGAATGATTATTATCTATATAATACAAACAAATTTATAAATATATATCAATTTTATAAAATTTAATCAGTTCGATTTTCAGCATTACTTTCATCAATCTTCATCCATAATTTCAACAACTGTCTCATTATGATCATTATTATTACAATCATCATATTAAAAATCTGACACTATAGGCTTATGGTAACTAAAATAAGAGAAGGAAAAATTCTGATTTAATGCAAATATTTTGTAAAAATGGCTGTTGTTATTGTGAACATGTATACCGGGTTTGTGTGCTTGGCTCAACACCCACTTATAAACCCTCGTCAGGACAACACAAGGGGGGCTTGCCCTCTGTGGGTGACTTTCTAAGGGGTCCTAACCCGTATTTAATCAAAGCTTCGGAGAAGACCACGGAAAACTCAGAACGGTTTGGTCGATGGACGTACAATAGGACACGAACCCGCGACTTTCACACTTCGCTCGTCTATCACTTCCAGTGACATAACCACTGTGCCGTGGTGAGGCTATAAAAGCGGCATCAATTGTAGTTTTATATCTTGCAGTGCTGAGATGTCGATCATTGGACACAGTCAATTTAAGGAGCGCGCGCACAGGCCCCAACGTTACGCAGCTGCATGGGGTATACATCAGTCATACACGTTTTTCTCCACGTGTTGGATTTTGTTCGATTTAATCAATAATTATGTACTTACGTTGTAATGAACAGTAATGTAAAGTAAGTTAATATATATATATATATATATATATATTTGTATATTGTGCTGTCCTGTTCGTGGTTTAAAAAAAAATTATTGTGTTTTTTATGTTTTATTTGTTTTTTGTTATTTTGTTTGTTCTGTTTACTCTTTTTTGTGTGTGTGTTTGTATTCGTGTGTTCCTCCTTTTTTTTATTTTTTTTTAATTTTTTGTGCTTCTTTCCTTTCCTTTTTATCCCTTAATTTTTTTCCCTCTCCGTGGTTTTGTTCGAATTTTCTTTGCCCCTTGTGGCAACTTGCTTGCTTGTTTATCTCTTTTCAGTTCCCTGTGTTCCTTGCGACGAAGGGCTTGGACTGATGAAGGTCAAAACAATTTTTGACCGAAACGTGCGGATCTTCTTACCTATAACTTCTTAGGTGTGTTTTTTACAAAGTTTTTTATTTACTTTATAGTAATCCTATTTATTTGTAATAAATGATGGACTTATAATTCAAATTCAAATGCACATGTAGTATAACACTTATAATTCAAATAATTTACTATATATAATTATTAACACTATCCACACTATCAAATAGACTTTATTACTCAATAAATATACAACTATCCGAATTAAGTACAGTTTTTTTAAATAAATAATCGAAAATTATAGCACCTATGTATTAAAATAAACTTGCGTTTATATTACACTGAATCTCTATGTCTAGACAACACGAGCGAGTGAGACGCTCATACATTGTTATACATACCATGCCATATACATTGTGTACCGCATGTGGGCTCAAGACAGGCATCCAAGTAGTAATTCACCTATTCGATCACAGATGGCGTTGTACTCAAAAATTACGAATACACCAACCAACTTCAATATTATGTATCTGAGCGAGACGGTCACGCGAGTTCAGTGCTTTCTCATGACCCCAAAAACTGCCCATCATGCCTAAAGACGTTTTCACTTCAAAAAATTAATTTTCAAAAGTCAGTGCTTCTGAGTAACAAACTAAACAAAAACATGTTATTAAAACAAGGTTCCCACTATCAGCTTTTACTCAGGTTTCTAATAAAGAAATAGATTCACATTTTATGAACAGTAATTTAACAGATAAGCCGTTGCCTATATGCCTGAAGTCCTGCGGTGGCCTTGTCACTAAACTCCGTTCCCGTAAGAGCACGGAAAGTGAAGCAGCACCCGACTTGGCCAGTGTTTGGGAGGGTGATCTTCTCTCGCGGCTGGGCAACTGTGGGACCGTGTACGCTAATGGGAGCTGGTGCACGTAAAATCCACCGTGTCTCCAATGACCTGCATGTTTAACGCTACCTATGGAGGTGCCGATTTCAAATGGTTGGTCCTTCATCTGGAATTGGTTCAAAATTAGGGTACCCCGAGGTAAGTCGGTCTTCCTCCCACTGGGGCTCACTAAAATAGAAGCCGCCCCTTTCCGCCCATCGCCTACCTATCTGGAGGATCTGGCATCGCTCCGCGGTTGCCAGAGGGCATTAGCAATAACAACAACAACATATATGTTTAAATAGAGTTGCCAACGACTCCAGAATACAATGAACCACTTTTTACATGCCGTAATTTTTATAGATGTATTTTTTTTCAACTATAGCCAGCCTAGACGCTTTGCTTCAAAATTTCCCACCAATTTAAGCCAAAAATCACGTTTTAAAAAAAGTGGTTGGTTACATTCCGGAGAAGTTGGCAACTTTAGTTTAGAAAACATGTTACTGACGTTAAAGTTATATTTTTATATAAATTTTAATATTAGTATTATATTTTTATAAATTTTTATACAAGTTAATTTTTTTATTTCTTCTGCGAATATTAAAGAAGGATCTGGAAGAAAGAGATTTAAAAACTCTACTTACATATATTTTTTACTTGTTGAATTCAATAAAATTTTTGAACACTGATACTCAACTTGAGCAATTTAAAAAAAGATTTATCTTTAAGTGATTTTTAAAAAATTTATGATAGATGTACTGTACATGTTCTGTATAATATGAACGTTTTTGGCTTTATATTTTCCTCAGAAAGTCGTCCGCCCACGGTACCCACGTCCCTTAGATTGATATCCTTCGAGTGTGTTTGCCTTAACATAATTTGGTTTGCATAACTGACATAGCACCGTTATTTTTTTCATTTCCATCAACGGACAGTATTTCCGAAAATTCTCCACTAAGAAATACACATGCAGAACTAGTCTGCAGAAGTACTGATTTGTCTTACCTTTCTGTACCTTAGTGAAGCAGATAAAACTGTTTATAGATTATCTTGAGAGACATCCAATACATACTTTTCAATCATACCTTTTTAGCTCGCTTAGCTTTGTTGATGAGTTATCAGGAATGTAGAAAATTCCTAAACCAAACATTGTTATACTGTTTAAAAAAATATTCCTCCGCCCCTCCCCTCCCTGTTTGGTTAAACTTAACGGTCAATCACCCCTTTACATACCTCAACACCTCTTTACTTACCACGTGTAATATTTAAATAGTGCAATTTTAAAATTATTTTTTATCACGTTATTATATCAAGAGGAAAATTTTATCATTTTCATTTGAACATCACTGTCTGAGCAATCTGTGCTATTAAGATTAACTCCAGAATAGAAGTATATTTTCAGTATTTTGAAAAAACAAATTGTATTTGAAATGTTTTTTAAAATACATTTTCAAAATACTTTGCCTTTTACTAGAAAAAATACAAGTATATTTTGAAAAGTCTATTTGAAATACATATATTTGCGACACTGACCAACTCTGTTTACGATACATTATAATTGTCAACAGTTCCGGAAAATACTTAACCACTTCTGGTAAAGTTATTCTATTTTAATCGCTTTCTCAAATCGGTAATCCTCCGTTACGTTCAGCTGCAACATCTCGCGATAAATTATGTCAAAAATTTCTGTTTAAAAGATCACAGGAGTTACAAGGTATCGAATTACGTACAGCTTCTGATGTTAAAAACACAAATTTTAAACTTTATGATATGACTTTAAAATTTTTTTTAGATTTCGATGTTAACCCTATTATTTTACTTGATGTTTGTATTGAGTTTACGAAAAAAAAAGAAATAAAAATCTAAAACAGGAGATTTCATTAATTTACAATTAACAGTGCTTGAGTGAAGAACTATTAAAAAATATGGAGTGACTCCACTCGACTTTCCGATCACTTACGATTAAGATCATTACCAAGAATTTAAATAAATTTTAATCGATGAATAATACAAACATATATATTAAATTGAAGCTCAATCGAATGCACCATTTAAACGCTAGCGCACTTAAGAATTTCTCCCCATAGGCCATAATGTAAAAGAAATCTTTATTGTAGCCCTGTAAAAACACTTTAAGTCCTATACCCATCAAAATCAATACCGGTCTTACGATCGTGGTTTATAACATATATACACCATTTGAGCTCAATCGAATGTACCGTCGAATTTACCGTTGCAACGCTAGCGCACTTTCAAGAATTTCCCCGCATAGGCAGTAATGTAAAAGAATGTTTGTTGCAGCCCTGTAGAAAAACTGTAAGTCCTATACACATCAAAATCAATACCGGTCTTGCGACGGTGGTTTATAACATATACACCCAATTTGAGCTCAATCGAATGCCCCGTTTATGAGCTATCGTGTTCACTCACATACACACAAACGCACATACACACATACATATACAAACACATACACATATACATACATACATCTCGTAAAAACAGTATAAATGAATTCAGAAGACCTCAAAAAGTGTAAATACACCAAAATCTCGAAGTCGAATTTTTTCACGATTACAATACTTTCCTTACATGGTACATGTTCGGAAAGTAAAAATGACCCGATTTTAATGTTACATTAAATTTTAAAATTTAAGCCAGATTTAAAATTTTTGGAAGTTTAGTGTTAACCCTATTATTTTACTTCATGTTTCAATTCAATATATTAACATAGGCCAATTATTACGCAATATAATCAACCACTTTTTGTGATCGGTAATCTGTTTAAAAAATAGCAAAATTCTTGGTGAACGGTAATCAAAATAATTTTGGAAAATTGTTCAAAAAAATTACGGTTTACAAAAAGTGGTTACTTATATTCCGTAATACTTAGCATCAATGAATTATAGAATCAAAAATAGAAGTTTTCATTAACCTACACTAACGAGAAATAGTGGTGTATTCACTCAACACCTCCTAGATGTACAATGCCTGAGAACAGAAACATTTAGGTAATCACTTGGTCCACTAATATGACGTAATCACACATTTATTTTCACCAAGTAAAACTAATCAAAGTTTGTGGTGAATTTACTCCCAGGTAGAACATTTTAATGATTTAAGATAAAAAATTTAATTTTACGACAAATAGGAAATTTTAACTACCACAAATTATATAATATGATATAGAAATAGATCATAATAAATTATTTTTTATCATAAAGGTATTTTAATTTTTATCTTCAGCTTAAGATATTTTCTGAAATTTGTTTCACTCACCAGAAATTTTAAATAGTTTTACTTTGTGAAAGTAAAACTGTGATGATGTCGTCTTAGAGTGCCTAATGACGGCGTAAAAGCTTCTCTTCCTAGTCCTTCTATATTTAGAAGGTGTTGATTCACGCCGAGGAAGGTCGGTAATGCATATGTTATACAGGATAGAACTAGGAAAATCCTTTGCAATAATATTTCGAGTTTTAGCATTTCGTTTTTTGCTAGAATTGAACCCTCGGCCTACGGAGTGAAAGACTACTGCTTCCTCTATTTAATGTTATTCGAGTTACGGAAAGAAGTTTTTTCAAGTTAAAAAATGGGAAGGCAGTTTAGAAAAATGTTTTAAAAGCTCGGAAGTTCAGAAAGTTAAGATCTTGCTCTAGCCGCATGGCACACAAAGTGAATCCAAGAGGAGACATTATACATAATATTTACTAGAATAAATGACCTGATGTAGGTCACATTTTCTTGAGCTTTTGATTGAAAGAAACAAACTACTCACTGCGAACGACTAAAATCACTTTTTTCTATTTAATGTTTTGAGAGATTTTCTGGTGCTTAATTCTCCGATCTATTTGAAGTCAGTTTCTTAAAACGTTATTAAATAACAGTTTAATTTGGAAAAGCAGCTATAAAGAGAGAAAAGGATTAAAATTTAATTTTTTACTGAAGAAAATGTGGTTCTTACTTAGATAAATCTTGTCTTTGACTATTGTAATTCCGATTTATGACCTTGAAGACAATGAATATAGGTATAACGTAACACAATGCAAGTTTTATATGTTCAGTGGTAATCTTATAGCTTTATTTGATGCCAGAATTCAGTATATGAAAGAGAGTGATATAAAAAGTACTATAAAGTTACATCAAATTACATTTGAAAACTACTCCGGAATATAACTAACCACGTTTTGTAAACAGTTATTTCTTGTATGATCTTTTTCTAAACGACGCGAAAATCTTGTTGAACTGCTTGATTTCGTGATAATGAATCCCAGTGGTTATGTCAGTCATACGTTTGTCAATTCTTGCAATTATTACATGAGTTACGAAGTATTGAATTACGTGCAGTTTCTGATGTAAAAGACAGAAATGTTAAACTTTAAACCATGACTTTTAATTCTCTTGAATTTTCGATGTTAACCCTATTATTTTATTTGATGTTTGAATAGAGTATATCAAAAAATCTAAAATACAAGATTTCATTAATTTACAATTTATAGTGCGTGAGTGAAGAACTACTAAAAAATGAACCGATTCTAATGGTGAGCAAAAATCTTAAAATTTAAGCCAGGGCTTCTGAAATTTTTTGGAAGCTCAGTGTTAGCCCTATCATTTTAATTGATGTGCCAATTCAGTAAATTAAAGAACCTAAAATAGAAGTTTTCATTATTTTACAATAAATAGAGAGTGTGGCGTATTCATTTCTGGGAATGTCCACAATATATACAGGATGTTCCACGAAGAACCCCTAACTTTGAAAATGCATAACTCAAAAACAGTGATTGGTAGAAACATAAAAACAAGTGGTATATTAATTCAAAAAACCATAAGGAATTGATACGGACGCCACAAAATTTGAGTTGCAAATTGAAGCGATAAATGGCGCTATAAGGGGCAATACGGATACCAGAAAGAGAACTCCCCAGTCAATCATCCAACGATTGTTGAGTGGCAACAAACGTTTCAAAAGCGCAGTATACGATCAGTCGTTATAGTTTCTTGAAAGAACAAAGGTCAAAGGACGCCTTTTCAAGAGGTTGAAACACAAACGGTAAGTTTTGAGCAATGGATTTAGCGCGACAAATGAGGATTTTTTTAGTTTCGTAATGACTGACTGAAGTACGGTCATACGGGAGAACCTTAGCGTAGGTACCACCTTCTAGATACAGAAGGCCTGAGAACAGAAGCTTCTACGACATCAGTAGGTATTCTAAGATGACGTCATCAAAGTTTTCATTTCACAAAGTAAAACTATTTAAAATTTCTGGTGAGTGATTAAAATTTTAGAAAATATCTTAAGCTAAAGAAAAAAATGAAAAAACCTTTCTGATAAAAAATCATTTATTATGATCTATTTCTGTATCATATTATATAATTAGAAATAATTACAATTTCCTATTTGTCGTAAAATTAAATTTTCTATCTTACACCATTAAAATATTTTATGCGGGAGTACATTCAACACAAAATTTGAATAGTTTAACTTTGTTAAATTAAATGTGTGATGACGTCATTTTAGTGGACCTAGTGATGACGTAAAAATTTGTTCTCAGGCCTTCTATATCTAGCAGGTGGTGGCGTAGGCCGCCTTATCTCCAGTGATGAGGGATAGTATCTTTCGGTGAATATGTTGAGGTGTTTCAGTTTCGTAATGCTGCTAATAGCGCCGTTTATCGGTGCAATTTGTAACTAAAATTTTCTGGTGGCTGTATCCTATTCTTGCGGTTTTATTAATCAACATACTACTTATTTTATGATTCTATCGATCACCGTTTTTGAGTTATTCATTTTCAAAGTTAGGGGGTCTTTGTGAAACACCCTGTATATTATACATTGTAAAGCTAGGAGTGTGACCCGTGCAATAATATTTCTAACTTTAGCGTTTCTTATTTTGCTATTGCTAGAATCGAACCTCCCATCTACGGAGTGAGAGATTACAGCTGCCCTCCAATAGATGCAATTGGAGTTACGGAAATAAGTTTGCTCGAATAAAAAATGGGAAAGCATTTTAGAGCAATTTTCTAAAAACTCGTATGTTTGTCGAAAGTTAAGGAATGTAAGGTCTCGTGCGAACCGTACGGCACACAAAGTGTATCCGGAAGATGGAATACACAATACTTGTTACAACGACCTCTGATCTGAGGTTGACCAGATTTTCCTGAAATGCGAGGGAATAAACGAAAAATTCTCCGCCTTCGCCAGGAAATGATTTATTACTATTTAATATTTTAAGAGACTTTCTTGTGCCTGTGGTTTCCGGTCTAGTTGAATTAAGTTTGATAAGTGTTGTTAAATTATAATTGAAAAAAGTAGCTTGCAGAAGGTTGGGGATTACAATTTTCCTTCATATAAAAGAAAAATCTGGTTCTTATTTAGATTAATACTGTCTTTGACTATTGCTATTATTATTTATGATTTCTGAGACCATAAATATACGTATAATGTATAACACAACTAAAGTTTTCTATATACTGTGTAAATCTTATGACTTTACTTGATGTTAGTATTAGCATATGAAAGAACTTGAATTAAAAATTTTCATTGATTTACGATAACTATTACGTGAGTTACAAAGTATTGAATTACGTGCAGTCTCTGCATTTTAAGAACTGGAATTTTAAATTTTAAGCCATGACTTCTAAAATTTTTGAAATTTCAATGGTAGCCCTACCATTTTACTTGATGTTTGAATTCATTATATTAAAGAATCTAAAATGGAAGATTTCTATAATTTACAATAAATAGTGCACGAGTTATGAGCTACGAAACATTGACCTGCTTTAATGTTAAAAAGAAGAAACTTTACACTTTGACCCATAACACGTAAAATTCTGCATTGCATGACACTTTATTAAAAAAAAAGAATTTATGAAAGATACCATGGTATCATTGATTTAGTTTCGCATTTTTCATAACAGTCAAAAGAAATTTTTAAATATCATTCCCAATAATCTCTTATCGGAATGCACCTTGATATTATATTTTATTAGAATCTGCAATTTTCCAAACCCTAGAAAATGTACTTTAGATCTATTTGTACCAAGAGTTTTTAAAATATCAACTAATGTAAATGAAATCGAACTTTTGTGGGCCGCTCGCTATATTTTGTAATGTTGAGGATAATTATGTTTTTCTTACTAATATATAGGTTGATGAGAAAATGAATATACATTTGAAAAATAAATAATTCAGGGAATAATGCAGGTGAAGAGGTAAAAACTGACACATATGCTTGGGATGACAAGGGGTTTTATTGCAATCACAAAAAGTTCAAAAATGTCCGACAGACGGCGCTTCATCTGATTAGAAAAGTAATAATTAGCATAAATAATTATGACCAAAGCAAAGGCGATATTCTTCAGAACAAATTTTCAACATGTCGACCGTCGTTCCTCAACAATAGCTGTAGTCGAGAGGCAATGTTGTGAATAGCACTATACAGCATATGGTGAGACTTCGGCGTCGCATGTTGTCTGAGCAGCAAGCATTAGCACTTGTGCTTGGGCGGCCGCTACGGGGGCCGTCGTCTGAACAACCCATGGCTTCGAACTTAGAAATCATTCTCTTCCCTTCTGAACCTGGCATAGGACCTTTACCCGTTCGAACACCCTTCTATGGAGATAGGATCCGAAAGCTGAAGAAGCAGATTCCTCATTCTGACAGTACACATACCTACCAACTACTATGGCACATAATTAACCACTTTTTTTAAACAATAATTTTCGGCTGAAAGTACCACAAAAATACTGTACTGCGTGCGAGAGCTGATTGCTATACTGTTTACAATAAGTGGTCAATTTTAGTCCGTAGTAGTTGTTTTCTATGAGTAAAGCTTCACTAACAGTGCCTTTTCTGGTAACGTCGACATGCTGCAATTGCAGGTACATCTGACTCCCTGTCTCATTACAGCTCTTTTTCTGCACGATTCTCATGCAGTGTCACTGACAATTGGCTGTCCAGGGCAATCTGCCTCATATTTTTCGAACTTTTTTGAGGTTGTAATAGAACCCCATGTCATTCCAAGCATGCGTGCCAATTTTTACCTCTCTACCTACATTATTTCGTGAATTATCAGGTTGTAACGAAAGTTCTCCACCAAATCTGCTTGAGTCAGCTCATACGGCACCCAGCGATTGAACTTGTACATAAAGTTTATGTGATGCATAGCATGGCTAATGGGCATAGCATTAATGTCTAACTCTTTAGCTAGCTCTCAAGTGGTTAAATACTGATCTTCTTCCACAAGTTCTCGCAGGTGGCCCTCATCAACATTATTAGACCGTCCAGAGAGCTCTGCTCCTTGAATGTCATAGACCCTGTTTTTTAACTTTCAGTACCAAACCTTCACAGTGACATATGATACAACAGTAGAATCTAAATTACACACATAATTCTTTGACATTCTTTAGCCCTTTTTGCAACAGAACTGGAAGTCAATGATGGTTCTAATCCAGTAACGTGATAGTTCCATTTCAGACACCTTGTACTTAATGATAATGATATTTTTTAACAACACCCCTACTAGCAATTTTGCTTGGACTACCACCGGCCACGTAGCCAGCCGATGATGGCCCGAGCAAAATTGCTAGTAGGGACAGTGTTCTAAAGCAAGTCTCTTTCTTTCAAATGACAAATATTGTTTGACAAAATATGAGCAAACACAACCAACGTGAACTGTTTGCAGGCGATATTTGTGGTGGCGGAAAACTTTCGTTACAACCTAATATTAATTTTTCACATGTATACCCATTTTCTGGTCACCCTGTATATACAAAAGCTAAATATTCAATTTCAGACCGGTGGTTCTCAGTTTTCACATTAAAGAAAATAAATTTCCTGTCCGAAAGTTTGATAAGTAGAAAGACCCAAAATATTTTTCCTTGTACTTGAATTTTCAAAAGTGAGTAAGAAAGGATACGTGTAGGTGGATCCTAAAACAGATATATTATTCTTAAATAGACAATAAGATAAATAAAAAATAAACTAAAATGTAAGTTTACATGACTTATTTTTAGAGATCAGGTTCTCTCTCTCTCTTTTTTTTTTCAAAAGGAGGAAGCATGAGCTCCCCACATTTATGGGCAGGGATGGCCCACTACACTATACTTTGATCCATAGTAAGTAAAACTCATTCTATGACATTTGTTTCAAAAAAGAATTTGTATTAAAAACCAAAGAATTTATGAAAGATATCATGCTATCATTGATTTCTTTTTCATAACAGTAAAAAAAGAAAGAAATAAATAAATAATTAAATATCAATTCCAATAATCTCTATTAGGAACGCGCCTTGCTAATAAATTTCATTAGAATCTGCATTTTTTCGAACCCCAGAAAATGTGGTTTAGATCTAACTGGATCAGCAGTTTTAAAAATTTAGACTTAAGTAAATTAAATCTGGGGATTGCAATCCGGAAACCCGGATCCAGTAACTCGGCGGATCTGGCATCATTAGGCGTTTACAAGATCCCGTACCAATTTACCAGATCCCTTAAACAAAGGTAATGGCTGCATATGAAGCAAAAAATGGAAGTGACTACATATGAGAAAGTGAAGGAGTTCGAGGACAATACTTGTCTTATATTCATGACTATTTGTGGACAATAAAACCGGCAATTGTAGAAGTTGAAAGGGCCAGTCTCTGGCTATATTTGTAACTATCTAAGAAGTCAATTGGTAGACGACATGATTAACACTGTTTGTTTCCTACGATCCTTTTTTAAAAAACAAACTTTATGTTATAATCGTTAATACCCAAAATAAATATTTTGAAGTAAGTTTATTGAAAGATATTCCATATTGCATAGGTGCCAAGTATTGCGGAATAAAATTAACCACTTTTTGTAAACCGTAAATGTTTGAATATTTTTTTCAAAATAGTTAACTTGCCATGCCATTAACTCAGAAATTTTGTGATATTTTAAACAGGAAGTTAACGTTCACAAAAAGTTGATAATTATATTCCGTAATACTTGGCACCTATGTATCTTGGTTTCATATTTTTAAGGAAGGCGGAGAGCGATATACATATGTGCCAAACGTAACATCGTTCACCACTTTTTGTGAATGGTAATTTTTTTGTTAAAAATATAGCAAAATTTCTGAGTTAAAGGCGCTGTTTGATTGCTAATTTGGTAAAATTTTGAAAAAGTTCGCAGTTTACAAAAAGTGGTTGATTGTATTCCGTAATACTTCGCACATGCAATGAGATAAATGGTAATAAGGTAATCAGAACTGGAGTTTAAAATAATGGTAATCGCTTAGAAAATTGAATAACTTGCAGTAATTATTCATTTTGCAAATTTATTTCATATAAGTTTCACAAAATAATTAAAAAAACTAAAATAAAAATAAAAAAGGACTAAAATTATAAACACAAATTACTAGCGTAAACTTACAAAATGCTTAAGTACTGTTGCAGTTCAAGTTGCCAGTTCTGTCGATACACTAAGGATTGGAGGAATACAATAAAATTTCGGCTTTATATAAAATATTACGGTTTCAAATCTGAAATTTTTACAAAAGCGTGCACTTGCTGAAGAGAATTGTCTATGCAATCATTATTATCAAGCAACAATGGTTACGAAAGTTAATGCAATTGAAGAGTTCTGTTTTCGTCTTAGAAAATGATTGCATAATATGATATATCACTCTTTTGCGCAAATGGGTATAAATGTTCCTTATGGTATTCAAAGATTTGCTAAAATTTTTGATGCTATAAAAATAAATAGGAAATATTGAACAAGAGCTATTTCGAAGTATTGATATATGACAGATTTTAAGCACACATAACTTAACAATGCTGTGGCTTTAAGAATAACTTCTTATTATTTACATTAAAGAAAAGGGTACATTTTTGGATGAACACAGAGGACGGTTTTGAACTTTAATATATATATATATATATTTTTTTGGTTATTATTGAATTACTAAAACTTCATGTATTTTATATGTGTATAGCTATACCCTCCACGTCTAAAACGCGATTCTGCAAATTTGGCAAATCTTAAACAATGCTCTATAGAATGCCGAAGATCCAAATCTTAATTTCGAATAGTTTACGTGGAAATTGGCCATTGTATTTTGGGTATCCATTATTTATACTGAAGCAACGAAACTTTGCAATCGTTTTTCTCGAAACTAGGAAAATGCAGATTCGCGTTTATGACGTGGTGGTAGCTTTATGTAAAAACTAATCAGTTCGAAGAATTAGCAAAAGATTATTCATAATTATTATTTTCGGCGAATATTTAATTGTATAGTAAAAAGTGTCTTGAAACGGAGGTGGAGAGTTTGCTCGTGAAGACCTGCAAATTCCCATAACATTTTTAAAAATAATCTCAAAACCAAAGTGCATAACATTTTAAACTGGTTTTTCATTCATTTAATGTTCAGTGAAACTTCTCTGAGCGGCCACTCCAACGTACCGAGAATATTTGGCCGCTTGACTTTTTTCTCTCCTTTTATAGCTCTTGCCGTTCATAAGTGACTTTAGCGAGCACACTGTTTATATATATATCGACTAAAGTAATGGACGAGACATAACCAAATTTGATGAACACACATGGTACATAGTTGACCAGGAGTTTCGATGACGGCCCTCGATGTTTTTTTTTTTTTTGCGACCCACGAAGCTTTTCAGGAATATAATTTGCAACATCAAATTAGATACTCTTATTTAAGGAAAAGACGTTTTTGTGAAAATTCCATATCATTTCAGAATAAATTTGATTTTCCTTCGTTTCCATGAAATTTAGTGCGGCAGCATGTGTTATCTTTCACACCTCCCCTCGCTTTTCAAGTCCGTTAACTCGTCCGTAGTGATTTTCCTTGATTTCCATAAAATTTAGTGCGTACCCATGTGTTCTATTAAACACCTCCCCTCGCTTTTTCAAGTTCGTTAACTCGTCCGTAGACTTGCTTATTACTCAAGGATAGAAGCCGCCTCTCAGATTCTTCTTTACTAAAACCTCCCGATAGTCGCAACAACAGAGTTTGATGTAAGCATCCCTTCTTCAGGAGTTTCAGCAGACAGATCCCGATTCTCACTGAACATTTTACGTGCTTTAAGTTAATTTATCCCCTCTTGTAATTTTAAAGTTTTCATTTAAATTTTGGTCATTTTGCCGTTTCATATTGTGTGGTAGTCTCGCTCTGTTTATGTGCCTGGGTTTGACTCCGACTCGGGTTTGGTTGCTAATTCGTCCGTTCCATCATAGATGGTAACGTTCAAAATCATCCACTTTTTGATTCGTAATTTAATTCTTGTTTTCTTTTTTTATAATTTGGTGGAAGTTAGCCAGGTTTTGCTCAATGTCTTTAATCTCCCAAAATCCTAAGATAACTTGAATAAAAACTTGATTACGTTGATGCCCGCCACTGGACAGGCGTATTGAATTGCTGTCCTCGAACATTTGTAAGTTGGAAACCCCTGTAGTAGACCAAAGAATTTCGATTTTTAAAGAAAAGAAATTAGTGCCAAAAGTCGCCACGAGGGGAAATGTGTGCGCTTTTTACTGAATAAAATACATTAATTTGCATAATTGCCTTCCTTACTGCGATTTCGACTATGAAAGGAAAGGCTGGGAGATATCTTATCCTTCTAAGGCCAACTAGCTTGAAGCAGTTGCAACTTAAACAACATTTTGCAGACTAATCGCTTTTTGTTTCCGGCCTGGTGACTGTGCCAGAGTTCCTGTAGTTTAGTAGTTTCAAACCATTGCATCACGTATCGCAAGTTTGTTATGTCCATCGGTACTTTTCGAAACTCCTTTAATCGCCGAAGTTATCACGAAAGGCAGAAAGGTATTCTCTTTCTGCTAGTAATAGAGATTGCCTAACAATGCACGGTCCTGCAAGGCAAGAGCCACCGAAAGCCAGATGGCCTCAAAATGATGAAAATTCAGCCTTTCCTTTTATTTTCATAATCTCAACAATAAATGCGATTATGCAAATTAACCCCTTAAGAATTGATCCCATCCAAATCTTGGGCTAAGCTTACTCCCTCAATTTCTCGTGCCCGTGATATTGCCGGGCAATAGTCTTCAAATATTAGGCTCCAGAAAGATAAAAGCATTTCAACTCCTATGCAGGGATTTTTTTTTTGTATCACATTTTACAGGACAGATTTGTGATATGCATTGTTAAATCTTAGCTCCCTCTTTTTACTTACGTTCAAAGAACACTTTGCAAATATTTACTTATTTTACGAAGTAAGTTGAATAAAATTCCTCGGACGCACATGTCGACCTAGCCGTTCGGAGTTTTCTGTGGTTTTCTCCGAAACCTCGCATAAATACGGGCTAGGATACCTGAGAAAAATCTCCCATTTAGGGCGTAATATACAGGCGTAAGTGTCCCTATAGGCCTAAGACCCTAGTGCAGTCAATCGGCCTTAATCCACAAACATTAATAAAATTCTCCTTTAGTGTTTAAAACATATATTTTTAACGATTCTCCGTTTACTGCATTAGTGCCAAGTTTTACGGAATACTTGTCTAAGTGGTAATACGAAAGTGGTTAATTATGTTCCGTAATACTTGGCACCTATGTTACTACAAAACACACATTCAGTCACAATAAACCTGACGATTGGGTTTTTCTAGAAATTTAGCTTTTTTATTCGCGCTGAAAAAAGATGTCCAGAACCTTAAAACGAATACACGTGTTGTACATGCACTTATTTTTATTCAATTTTCTGGAATAATAATAATTAAAAAAAAATACTTTCATGACAGTTTTCTTGAAAATAATACGACGGGTTTAATGCATTTTATTTGAAAAATAGTTCCAATATTTCCTTTAGTGGCGGAATTTGGTACTATTTTTTCTTCAAAAAACGAAATCCCATGGCTCACATTGTACCCCTATCACATTTGCTTATGTTTGACCGTGGACGGGATCGCACCTGCAATAAACAAGGAGCTTTTTTTTTAAATTTCGAACTGCTCATGTCTAGCCTTAGTTGAATGAAACACATGCATGTTGTTTCACTGCAGCTGTAAGCAATTCGATATCAATTGACAAAAGCTGGCCGTCTGGCTGACTGTACGATGCCTTGGCCTTTCCCTTCGAATAAAATGCACGAACCAGTTGTTCCCTTTGAAAAAGACTTCACCCGGACATTCTATTACAGGTCCTGGTCCGACGTTTAGGCAAATAACCGGAACAAACAAGCAATGCAACAGGTATTTTAACCTTATTTTAAGCGATATTCATTTTTATTTCAAGCATATCTATATAAATAAAATTAGACTTTTGTCTGTACATTTCTTGGAATTCAAAAATTTTGCGATTTCTATCCGTTTCAAGCATCCGGGAATCCGATGCGACCTTCAAAAAAAAGTTTGTCTGTCTGTCATTCTGTCGTTCTGTCGTTCTGTCATTCTGTCCGTGACGCTTTTTCTGTTTAAGCATCACGTAAAACGGCTGAAGCGAATGATATGAAATTGGGTGTCATGATAGGTGGTCACTCAACTTAAAACATAGGCGTCGAATTTAAAAAAAATCTTGATTGGATTTTGAGATTTTGCGAAAATCGTTTCAAACTGCATAAATTTGTGTTCAAGCATCACGTAAAAACGACTGAAGCGAATGATACGAAATTGGGTGTCATGATAGGTGGTCAATCAACTTAAAACATACGCGTCCAATTTTTAAAAAATCTTGATTGGATTTTGAGATTTTGCGAAAATCGTTTCAAACTGCGTAAATTTGTGTTCGCACATCACGTAATAACTGCAAAGGTGAAAAAATGATATTTGGTGAAATGATAGGTGGTCACTCACCTTAAACTATAAGCATCTAATTTTAAAAAATCGATCCGATTTCGAGATTTTGCGAAAATCGTTTAAAACTGAGTGAATCTTTGTTCCCGCATTACGTAATAACGACTAAAGCGAATGATATGAAATTTGGTCACATGATAGATGGTTGCTAAACATAAACTATAGGTATCCAATTTTTTTAAACATTTTCATTAGATTTTGAGATTTTGTGAAAATTCTCTCAAAATACGTTTATATTTCTTCAAACATCACGTAATAAACACTAATACGAATGATACGAAATTTAGTGATATGATAGGTAGTTGCTAATCTTAATTTATAGGCGTTGAATTTTTAAAATATTTTGATTACATTTGGAGATTTTGCGAAAATCGTTTTAAAATGTTGACATTTTGTTCCAGCATCACGCAATAAAGACTGCAGGGAATGAAACGAAATTGGGTGACATGATAGGTTGTCACTCAACTTAAATTCTAGGCTTCCAATTTCTCAAAGATGTTGATTAGATTTTGAGATTTTGCGAAAATTATTTCTATATTCGTAAATATTCGTTCGCGCATCACATAATTACGACTGAAATGATATTACTTAGTAACTCTCTTAACCTGTAATATTTTAACAATACATAAAAATTATAACTTCGCTTTCTTTACTTTGGCAACATACTACATCCATTCTGTGTACTCCTACAATGCTGACGAAAGTTCTTGCTTTTTGGAAATTTGCATTCACTAACCCGTCAAGGACGGGTACTTCAGCTAGTATGAAATAAAATGGTTGAAAAATAAAAACTAATCCGTGACTTTGGGGGTCTGCACGAATTTTTGATGTTTCTTTTTTTCTATTCTATGAGAGCTTCCCAAGATTTTGCCTGCCATAGAATTTGAAGTTTATGTTAAAGTCGCGCTTTGTACTCAATTTCAAGTTTCGCTTTACAATCATGTCGCACACAAAATTATGCCTGAGACCACGGGACGAGTTGAGCCGCCCCATGAGCGTGCATCCGTCACTAACACACAAAATAAAAAAATAAAAATAAATAACAGAAGAAGAGAGAGGGGGTTGAAGTTAAAACATTTTTTTTTTGTTCAGTAGTATATTACACAGATTCAGGATGGCCAGTAACTAACCGAATATTTGAAACTGCAATAACTTTACTGGGACGGGGTACTGCGTAACATTTGGTGACGCAACACTACGCGGTTCACAATTTACGAAACAAGTTTGAAAGAATTTGCAGTAATAAAATGCCGAATTTGACCATCCTACAGAGGATTTTAATTTTCTGGTGAAATTTCAGCCATCATACTTCGAACTATTCGTTCAGTTTCAGGTAACTTTGATCTTAGGCTTCGCCATATTGTTGCAAGTAATAGGAAGCACTTCGAAACTATTTTGCATTAAATCGGAATGAGTGCACTTATACGTGAAGTAAATACTTTTCTTTTATCTCTTCGCAAACACTTTTACTAAGAAGTTCAAATTTTTGGTTAATTACTGGGCATCCCGTATATAAAATATTAAAACTGTAACATCAAGATACCATGAAACTTGAAAAGTTCCTTTCATTAGATATCCGGAAATTATTTTTATTTTATCTCAGCTTTGAGATGAGTACGATGCAGATGTATATCTACAAATAGCTGCGTTTCCCAGGCAACGTTATGTAAAAGATTTGGGGATTTATTGGTTCACAGTGAAAAACGAAAAAAGTAAATATCCCGAAGATGCTGATTATTTAGTGGCATGAGAATGAGAGTACTTAAAATTTCATTTGCAAGCTTTGCAGTGGTCACTGTCCATAAACAAGAGATGAGCAAAGAAATTAACAAATAAATTTAATTAATTCTGACTGATTGATTAAGAGAAAAATCCCGAATAGCTTTTTACACAGTTTATTACTTTACAGTAAAATCAATTAGTGAGTATATTTTACCTGACGGACTTTGCTTTTTCAAGAGCAGTCTTAATTTGTCTTGAGACAGTGCTTCATTATGATTTAATTTAACATATGTGATTTAATAAAACATTTATCGTAGAGTTCCTATTTGGGATTTAATAAAACTTTTACTTCAGAGTTAAAAAACTGATTTTTAAATGCAAACGTCCTCTAGTCAGTAGTAAAGGTCTGCGCAGCCGCTGCCGGCGAAGAACGCCGATTGCACACCGCGAAGTAACAAACTTTAAAAATTGCACCTAAACTTTAAACTGCTCAGTTTTATCTGGATACTTCTTAACCTTTTATACTCCAATGTTCCCATTTAGAAATATCACATAAAAAATAACATATATAGTTTGATGACTTGATTTTTTGAAACACAAGCTGAATTTCTATCATTAGTGGGAAACTGGATAAAAAATCATAAAAATAGCCATTTTCATAAATTTTTACAGAACTATCTTGATACATCCCTCCCCCCATTTCAAACTTAATTCATATCCTTATATAAATTTTAAAATAAATCTTTCGCTGATTCTTAATATTTCACGCATCATTTAAACTATGCATTACTAATACTCCGTTTTTGAAACCAGAGTAAAAGTTTGTCAGGAGTCATTAGTCAGAAATGACCAGCAAGCACAGTGAAAATTCTATACGGTTTTTCCCCCCGTTTAAATGACTAATATTTTTTAATTAACGGATTAGAAAACAAAATATGCCCCCCCCAAAAAAAAAAAAATTAAAATATACCTGGATCTGAACTCAGTCTGTAAAAGGTTAACGCTAGTAGCTTGTAAAGATACAATTTAAACTTTTTGAGTCAATGGCGTAATATGATTGCTTCAAAAACTGTTTAAGCATTGCATTATGGCTCAAAAAACGTGGTAGGTATGGAATTGTTCATGAGAACATTATAGAGGAGGAAAAAAGAAACGCTTAAAAGCAAATAATGTATTAATCGTATACTGATAACTAAATGTATCGTGAATGTGCCGTACAAACAACATAAGCCTATCCGATTTTGAGAAAATCTATTGTTTCAGTTTGGCAGTAGAAATATTTTAAAAGTATATCACAACGGCAAGCTCATACTCAGGAGCCCCACCAGTGGTTGAGCGCATAACGCTCTGAAGGTGCCTGGTTCATAACCAGGTATAGTGTCCGCCGACCTTACTGTTCGGAGTTTTTCGTAGTTTCCTCCGAAACTTTAGACACGGGTTACATAGACACGGGTTAGGACCTCTTAGAAAGACTCCCGAGGAGGTTATGCCACCCCTCGGTCTCTGTAGCTAATAGGCCGTAATTCCACAACAACACAACAGAACATCATACAACAAGACTAGTTTTCATAGTCTTAAAAAAATCTCATTTTAACGTCAATTTATACACACATTCATTCGTATATATATACTGAAGTCAAAGCCCGTTGTGGAGGCAATTACAACGGGCGCTAGAAAAAACATTCGACGAAAATATGTCTACACTCAATACATTTAATCCTCGCTCACCTAAAATAAACAACTTCATATTCAATTTTTATTATATATCCAAATCGAATTTTATGCTCTTCTGGAAACGCGCGGAAACTTTTCGCATTCGACCGATTTCGTTTTGTATACAGCTCCTTTTATATTAATGCTTCAAGCAGACGATCATTTTAATGAAAATCGTAATTTTCCCTTCAAAGCCTGATTGATAACAGTGATTTCAGTATGACGTAATTGTCAGTTGAAATAGCTAATTTTGTCCCGCAAATGATTAATTTTTTTTTGTTTTACTCTCGGAAATAAAATGCAGCTGAAAAGAGCGAAAAATCTCTTAAATATAAGGGAGCGGGCGGATTTTCAGATTTTTAAAGGAGTGCAGATTGCTTTCTGAATATTTTATACATAATTATGAAAAGCTTCAAGCTGGTCGCACTAAATGGTGTAGAAGTTATCACGCTTTTTGTGATTTTTAATCTTTTTGAACTTTTTAATCTAGGAGTAATGGCGATAAAAGTGTTATCTTCGAGTGTTTGCCCGAAATTGTTATAGTCAAAATTGACTCAGTACCGAGTCAGTGAATCAGTGACTCTGGGATAAGCGTAACTATATAGTAGGATATGTGTTTGTACGCATACACCCATTTTCATTATGCTCTTTTTCAAAAATTTCCCCACGCCGCGGCTCGCCGACTCCGCGATTTTCCCTGCGGCGCAGACTTCTAGTTAGTAGCAGGGGCTCGTAAAAAATCATATCAAATAAATCCTTTAAAATTTAGATATTATTAAATTTTAAATACGGAACAAAAGTATATAAAAATGAAAAATTATCATGGATGTATCCAGCGGGCGCCTAATCTTATCTCATATATGGGGACGGGTGAGTTAACACCAAAGTCCGGAATCGAGCCCGGGCCGAAGGCGTGATATAACAGTTATTTAGCCACTACACCACCAAGGCTTCGTCATCCTAATTTAAAACCTCGTCTCTCATATGAAATGGAGCTACTTGTTCATTCTGCCTGGCAGCTAAGAAAATAAAACTAATAAAAATCAAGCTCTTCCGTGATGTTAAATTTATCTAATCATTGTCCAAAACATAGCTGTACGTTTATTTCAAGAAAGAATGCTATCTTAAAAACAAAAGGATAAACCAGAGTGTTCTAAACTACAGAAAACGCGTACATGTAAATCGTATATCATGTGTTTCAACGCAAAGTGTGGAAAACAGCATTTCTGCTTAGTGAAATCTATAAATATTCTAATAACTTTCTCGTGGAGAATAAGGATAACAATAAACGGCGCAACCTTTGTGAATATAGTTGATGTCATTTTTAGATGAAACGAATGGAATCTTGCAATCTTAAATTATGGCGCAACAGGAGCAAACGATTTCGGTCTGAAATGCAAAACGGATTCTCTTTTGAAATACTTTTTCTTTTTGCTTACAATGAAAATTGATCTTCTCTTTCATCCAGTATTTCCTAAAATGTACTCGTGATTTAAAGATCCCACAGGAGTGAGAAAGAAGCAACGTAAATAGCAAAATAACAGATCACTTAGAGATACTTTTGTTATTATAACATGCTATTATCACTCGTGAAATCATAACTATTATGAGGCAATCGTGTCAAATAAGTAATTTTGTAATATATTTGGAAATATTTTTGTACAAATTTTATACTACTACTAATAATAAACTCTTGAAAACGGTAAAAGAAAACGGTTCAAAGAGAGAGTATTATTTGAACCTTTAAAATCATGAGTAATCACGAACGTTAATCAAGAACATTAAAAATCATGAATAGCATTTTACACAATTTATAACTTTAAAATGTATCTCTCTATTCTAAAAAAAAGTAAAGGCCGCTGTCGCCGATGTCAAAGCTTATGGACCTATCTCCTCCTAAACCGTAGGGATTTGAGTTTCGACTAAGGTGCCCACAGATTCGAAAAATTCCGAGGAACCTGCTAAGCTGATTTAAATTTCGAAAATCGAATTATTTTAGAAGATATTAATAAAAAACTGAAAAAATAAACCGAATGGTTGCCAGATTTGGCATAAAATCATTCATTCCTTTGCAACAAAGCGTTTCCAAGTATCTAGAATCGCGTGAAATTTACAAACATGAGTTAGAATTACGCCCATTTTACGCCAAAATAAAATGTTCGTCCGTGCTCTAATTTCCGTAAATATGCATCGATTTCTACGAAATTTATATATTTTACTCTTATCTGCTGTACCATGTACCCTATTGAAAATGGTATTTGTAGCATTTATAGTTTTTCTACAGGAGCACTCAAAATATTCCCAATACGTTGCATTCTATGGGAAGTTATTCTTTAAAGCGTATCATTCTACACGCTGATCCCTGACTCAAGACAAAACTCATTTCTACCATAATTGCAAAAAGATTACGAAATTAAGCACTGAAAAGCCTAATAATATCTACACCATTTGTACGATACGCTTGAAATTTTCCATAAATATGTATAGAAATATAGAAAATAGTATGCGCTATTTTAAAAATCTGAAAATCCACCCGTTCCCTCATTTTTAAGCGATTTTTCGCTCTTTTCAGATCCATTTTATTTCCGAGAGTAAAAAGGTTAATCATTTGCGTGACAAAAGAAGCTGTTGCAAGTGAGTATGACATCATATTGATGTCACAATTATCCGGATTTTTCCTGATTTATGAGTTTAATTTTTTTTCATAAATAAAATTATTTCTTCGGGATTGCAAAGATATATTATAGTAGTGGACACTCTCCATAGCTGCTTGCTTAGGTCTTTGGTACCTAAACTAAGTTTCAATAATGTAAACATTGGAAATTTGATAAAGTGCAGCGATCCTAACGGTAAAGGAATAAAATATTTCCCGTCCTGACTCTTAACCAGTTTTATGTTTTTAATTTTGCAACCTAGCATGTGAACGAGATTATAAACACCAGCACTCAATTTTAATATTTTGTTTCACATTTGCTAACGTGGCTGCCTTAGCAGCAAATGAATAAAAAAAGGGGGAGGGAGGTTCTGTCTTGAGATTATTAAAATACATGGAGTTCATATTTGTCAACGAAAAGTTTTCGTCTGCTACGGTGTATATTTACATGAAAAAATAACTTTGAATTGATTACTGAGTTTTTTGTGTAAAATGAATTTTAATTTTTAATATGAGTTTAACGGTAACTTGAAACTGTGTTAAAATTTATCGATGCATGAAATAAACGTATATACTGTTTGAGTGTGATCGCCATTATAAATTAACACTTTTTAACGCTTTCTAACAAGGTTTAAAAGTGTTTATGATTTCAGTTTGTCTGTCTGTCCTTCCGTCCATGCTCTAGCTGTCGTAAATATACATCGACTTCTATGACATTTATGTATGTTATTGTTATTTCTCTCTATTCTAAAAAAAAGTAAAGGCCGCTGGCGCTGTCAAAGCTTGTTGGCCTATCTCCTCCTAAACCGTGGGGATTTGAGTTTCGACTAAGGTGCCCACAGATTCGAAAAATTCCGAGGAACCTGCTAAGCTGAATTAAATTTCGAAAATCGAACTATTTTAGAAGATATTAATAAAAAACTGAAAAAATAAACATAATGGTTGCCAGATTTGGCATAAAATCATCCATTCCTTTCCAACAAAGCGTTTTCAAGTATGTAGTATCACGTGAAATGGTCGAACATGAAGTAGAAATACACCCATTTTACGCCAAAATTAAAACTATATGAAATAAGTAACTCAAAATGTGCTACACAAAGTTGACAATTTTCAAATAGTAAGTTCGCTTAGACAACAGGAGTTTAGAATGAGCGATTATTCGTTTTTCCAAAGCAGAATAACTAATATCTTGAAAATGAAAAATAATTAAAATGCAGAATATTTTAAAGCCGGTTCGGTCCGTCTGGATTATTTGCTAGCAGTAGAAATATTTGGCGTTAACTATGCCATTATAGCAGTTATAGTACACTTTGGATATTTGCTAGCGCGACGAGATGGTATAATTCGTGGTGCTAAGTACGCCAATCTGCAAACGATTATGTAAATGAAAATATGGATAACGGTTTTCCGGTAACCTTAAAAGAACAGTAATTATAGGTTGTGAGCATGTGTAAATCGCCAAATAATGAAAAGTTGACGTTGGTGGCAAGTTATCCTATCTGTTCCGTAGCTTTTATTAACTTTACATGTACGCAAGTCGCCAAATAATGAAAAATCGCCATGGGTGACAAATTCGCAAGATGTCCAATAGGTTTTACATTATTAAAAATACAGCTGAAACAAATGTTCTGATTTTATTACGCTTTAGCTCCTAATTAAAATAACTTTTGAAAGGCAACATTAAATATCATTGTGTTTCTGAGGAGTGCACATAATTTTTCCAGCGATTATAAGCGGAGTCCTCACTCCAGGTGGAGAATAGCTCAGGACCCGTACAACACGGATTCCCATAACAAAATATCTTCCATAATATATTCCATAACAAAATATATGTTATGAGGGGGAGGGGGACTACTGTAGTGTGAAGTTTAAATTTTTATGTACCAATGAACATGCAAGAACATAATTGCTCAGTAACATTCTATCTGATCCAATCTTCCGGTTTTGTCTGTTGAAATTATGTCTTTTTTACGAATAAGCCTTATTAGGGGCCGAATGCCTCATACGAAAAGCGAGCGTAGCGAGTCTGGGGCCTTGGCCCCTAGTATTTTATAAAATTGTTTTTCTCCCTGTTGACGATCTAATTTGTCTAAAATGGAGAACTTATAAACTTATAGAATAAATGTAGTACTGTGACGAAAATGTTTGAAGGGAGTACACAACATATTAAATAATAATATTAATTGAAGTAAATGAGTTTAAATTTTTTTTTTTATTTTTAAAAAGTGATTCCTATGCAAGTGCTCCATGATAACATGACGTCTGTGGCATAAAGTATGACTTTAAAAAGCCACTAGCTATGGAAAAGAGGTTATATATATATATATATATGTGTGTGTGTGTGTGTGTGTGTGTGTGTGTGTATATATACAGTAAAATTCGCTTAAGGCGCTCCCGCTTAAGACGCTTTCCCTCTTAAAACGCTTTTTTACGCCAGTCCCTGGACATTTCCTATACTCATCAATGTAAAATCCACCTGATAGGACACTTTTGTTCTTCTTTGTGTCGTAGGTTTTGTCTGTTGAAATTATGTCTTTTTTACGAATAAGCCTTATTAGGGGCCGAATGCCTCATACGAAAAGCGAGCGTAGCGAGTCTGGGGGCCTTGTCCCCTAGTTAGTTGAAAAAAATATTTTCTTAGCTTGTTAAGGCTGTTATTTTAAAAAATGGTGCGAATTTTGAACGGTTCAAAAGATTCAATCATGCCAGAGAATCGAATCAATTTAAAATGTCTCTTCACAAGTTTTACTCGGATATTTTTAAGAAATGGCGTCTCAGCTTAAATTGCAATGTAATTTCAGTACTAATTTTTTTTTAAAGATTTCGTAGGATAATTTTTACGAATAAAATCATTATTTAATACTGAATTGTCAACTATTCGTAAACGATAATTTAGTTTTATTTGAAATACTCAGTTATGTGTATTTTGGGAGAAAACTTTACATGGATGGCATTTTCTTCTTTCTCCTTTCTTTTTTTTATCGTAGGCAGGATTCAGTTGACGCAGACCACCGCCACCCCCTTCGTTCTTATTAAAAAGTATTTATCCACGAGCAGTGGCGTAGCCAAAGGGGGAATAGGGGGGTCATAACTCCCCCCCAATGAGGAATTTTTTGCCATACAAAATGTATATTCTTCCCTTCCTTATCACACTCACGTATACATATATGTGAATTGCAGTAGTCATAACCACCTGCCCCCTATTCCACTGCGTACAGATATGTACTTTCACAAAATAAATGAGCAACTAAAAATAGTTTCAGTCATCAGTACATTTTACTTTTGGAATATATATATTTATTTAAACTAGGGAAATTTTCTTATAACATATATTCTCTTTCATCCATTCTGGATGCTATTTTGAAGAGGGCAAATTGCCAATTTATTGGCCTATTTAATGAATAATTGAAGGCCAATAAACAATTCTTAACTAGTTCGTAGTACATATATTTACTTTCACAAAATAAATAAATAATCAAGAATAGTTTAAGCCATCAGTACATTTTACTTTTGCTACATACATTTATAAGTTTATTTAAAACTGATCTTCCCTTTCCATGCTAGATGCTATTTTAAAAAAATAATTAATCTAGCTCTCTTGGGAGAGTTATGAAACATAATCTTTTGTACAGTCCATTGGTTAAGTTACATTTAGCAAAACAATGTTGGTATATTAACAGTATTTTTTTTTTTAAATTCTCTTATGATCATAAGTGTACGAGCAATAACTAACTGCTCACACGACAAAAAGCTGAATATATTTCATAATCTTTTTGAAAATGCTTTTGTTGAGTCAAATAACACCTAAAAATTTTTTTACTTTATTTGAAACTTTTCCTAAATGGAAACACAGAACCAAAATTTTAGAGAACTAGTCTTACGAAACCCAGGAGATTTAAATGGAGTCCTCTCCGTCTTACATGCTACTATTTTGGGGAAAAAAAAAGAACTTACTGCATGATATTTATTAAAATTTACATTTCTAATGAGTACTGTACCCATCTTGTACTTTAAAGTTAATTGATTGCAATAGGTAGGTTCCTAATAACTAAATTAGCATATTATGATTTATTAGTTTGCAAAAGATTCGCTTAGAATAGCTTAATACATCGCTTTAAACTTTTCTATCGGCTTATGCAAAATTATAAAATACTAGTAAAAATAGGATGCCTGCATGATAATTACACATTAGTAGCTATGAATTATAAAACATGAAATGCGTTTTACTCCAATCATTGGTTTAAAAAGTTATTTCGTTTAGAGTACATATAATATTGTGGCTTAGTTACAACGTGCTAGGGGACGATCGCCTTGTATTTGGAATTTTAACTACTTAGATATATATGTTTTCGTGACTTTAGTAATAACGGAGGAGGTATGAAACCTGGAAAAAGATACCAGGTCACGCAACAGTGCGTGTAGGATCAATTATTCGTGATTTTATTGTCGACACTAAATGATATGCATTGGGATTTCTATTTCAAATGAGTTTTAAAATTGCTTTGTACTTTAAGGCACAAGAAATCGTAATAGTTATTTTTCTTATACACTCGATATGTAAATGCAGAATTTTGACGGCAAATTTCACAGTCCTTTAGGGACCAAAAGTGAAATTAAGACTTCTCTAACACAGATTTACCATAATCGTTTCTTTACACTTTTTATTTGTATTCGCGCTGCGTACAAGCACACGAAACAGCATTTTTGGAGAAAATAGATCGTTAAAATTAGACCTGAAATTGCTTTTGTTTGATATTTAAAGCATTTAGCATTCAAAAGGGTTAGTGCTTAACATTTAAATTTTATTTTACGACCCCGGGAAATGTTATTTTCATATGGAAGTGTAGAAGGGTGCTAAGAACTTTTATAACCGACATTCACTCGGTTTGTTATTTATGTGATCCATGACATTTACTTCTCGTATTGGTCTTTCGTCTTCTTTCTGTTTGTTGATGCGCACTTGTGTAAATGAGGGGGGGGGGATTTCTTTTTTTAAAGTCTGGCCAGTTAAATATGAACTTGACTACATGACTACAACAGGCTATAGAAAATAAATAAGAAAGTATCCCGAAAAAAAAATCAATATCTGCAGTACACACATTCGTAATAATAGTAGCAGTAGTAAGCAATATTAGCTGCTAAAATAAAAAAAAATAGATACTTCTATGGTGTTAGTACCTCTGCAGGTAAATAACTTTGGTTGTATATTGCATAGGGAATGATTTGTACATAAACGGGGTGTAAAGCAAGGTTTAAGGACATTCACGCATCAGCGGCGTGGAAAAGGGAAGGGCTCAGGGGGCTTGAGCCTCCCCCGTTTCAGTGGTATGTTGTTCAGTTTATAGAATTGATGTTAACACATCAACCCCCTCCTCCCTGAAGTTTATTGAATTCCTCCACGTCATACATTAATCGCTCCACCAGTGGTAGAATGCGTAGCGATCTCAACTGAAAGACGAAAGGTGCCTGATTCAAACCCAGGTCACGACTGAGCCGTTCGGAGTTTTTCGTGGTTTTCTCCTAAACCTAGGGTAAATAAATGTTAGGAGCCCAGCAAAAAAATCCCACGGAGGGTATTAAAATAGCAATGCAAGTATCAAAGGATTTTGTTAAAATTTATTTAGAACGAAGGTTCATTTGCCTGATCCGAAAATATTATTTTCAAAATATTTATAGATCTCAAAATCGTCTCCGTGCTCTAATTTCTATCTAAAAAAAATAACTTTTTGGCGAACATTAATTTTTTAAAAATACTGATCCTTATACGTATGTCATATTCATATTTCCATATCAAACATTCACAAATTTGTTGTTTGCTCATTCATGGCCTTAAAAAAAAAAAAGGAAAACATGTTTCAAAGATTTACCTTAACATATGAATGATGGAAAAATATTTTTGAAATAAAAATGTAATAATTTATTGCTATTAAATAAATTTATTTATGATATTTATGACTTATCCTACTACATAATTCGCAAATGGTCCAACAATGGCCATTCGCATCCCCTAAAAGCAAAAAGCAGCTGGACTATATCTCCTATATTTAGTGAGATCTCCGAACCCTATTTTTATCTAATAGGAATTTTAAAGCTTCATTTAACCATTAGATTTAGCGCTCTAATTAACCAATTTAAATGCAGCAAAATGCAAGCTTTGGTCAATCCACACGTAGAATTTTAATTTTTGACTAAATTAAACCTTAGAAGGGAAGCTTCCCCGAAAATTTGCAGCACTATACTGTTTTGTTATATCGCGCTATTGTGTGCATGGTGCATTTTTTTTGCTATTCGACATTACCCAGCAAACACACACAATTTCTCTGAACGTCTATTAACGTTCAAAAGACGTTTTCTGAACGTTAATAGACGTTCAGAGAACCTGTGTGTGTTTGCTGAGTAGTAATTCAGTTAGTTCCCCCTTTTCTTTGTCTCAGCCACAGAACAGTCTCTTGAGATAGAGGAAGTTAAGGTATGATGTAATGAATATTCTGGAATCACTTAGGCAAATAACTAAATAAATAGTAATAATAATGATGATGATGATGATGATCAAATTACCTCGGTATGGTTCGGTTAGAGTAATTAGCGACCGCTTTTTTTAATTGTCAAAACGGGCTAATTTGGTATTAGTCAACAATCAAGTAAAATGTACATTTTAACATGCTGATATGTATATAAGCACTAATACACTGGATAAAAATAAATAAATTATGGAATAAAAAGGAAAGGAAAGAAGCACAAAAAATACAGAAATAAAAATATATTCTCAAATTTTTTTTTATCTCTGTATTTTTTGTGCTTCTTTCCTTTCCTTTTTATCCCATAATTCATTTATTTTTTTTCTCCCCTCTCCGTGGTTTTGTTCGACTTTTCTTTGCCCCTTGTCGCAACTTCTTGCTTGTTTATCTCTTTTCAGTTCCCTGCACGAAGGTAAATGTATAGGAGGGGACATTTCTCTTAGAAAGTTGGATAACGCTGTTGTTGCAAACAGATGGCGCTACGCACACTGGGTAACTGCGCATCTCCTGCTTCTGCGCATCCAGGTTGTTTATATTTCCATCGAGGCGAAGTAAATGGAGATCGTTGAATTAGCGGAACTACAAAAAAATATGAAATACATAGACTTATGAACATGATATATAATAATTTCTGGCTTCAGGTGTGTTTTAATTACCTAATTGTTTTAGAATACTATTTCGTAATTAATATAGGCAATAATTTCGAAGCGAAGTAATGTTATGTATGTAATGTCGGGTTATTATTTTACCCAAAAGCTGTATTTTAAGAAATAATAGTAATTTAGAAGAATGTTGTATGTGTGAATGCAATATTTAAAAAGTGTTTATTTATAATGACCATCACACTCAAACAAGCAGTATTTACATTTATTTCACGCTGTGACAAATTTTAACACAGCTTTAAATTGCCGCTAAAAAACTCATGTTAAAATGTTAAATTCTTGTTACATTAAGAACTCGCTCCATTTTCTAATGTAAATATATACCGCAGCAGACGAAAACTTCTTTTCTGTGAGCCATGATATACACCCTCGTCCACAAATATAAACTCAATATTTTAATAATCTTAAGATAGAACATTTTTTTATCTTTTTTTTTATTCATTTGTTACTAAAGAAACTATGTAAGCAAAAGCGAAAGAAGTATTTTAAATTTAGTGCTCGCGTTAATAATTTCGTTCACATGCTAGGTCGGAAAATTAAAAACAAGTAAAATTAGTTATCAATCAGCACGGGAAATGCTTTATTCTTTTGCCGCTAGGATCGCTGCACGTCGCTAGATTTCCAATGTTTACATAATTGATACTTATTTGGGGTACCAAAAGTTTAACATTACAGCTATGGAGAGTGTCCACTCCTATAGTATATCTCCGTGGTTCCCTTTGTTCCTTGCGACGAAGGGCTTGGATTGATGAAGGCCAAAACAATTTTTGGCCGAAACGTGCGTATCTTCTTACCTATAACATCTTAAGTGTGTTTTTTACAAAGTTTTTTATTTACTTTATTTCTTAATTGCCTCATCATGGAAATCATGTAGAACTTATTTGATTTCTTTTTATCAAAGCATGTATGTATTTATTATTATTATTATTATGGTTGTTGTTGCTGTATTTTTGACAGCTTTAACACAGTCATCTTATTTCAATTTATTTATACCAAGAATGAAATTGCAGTAGTCCGTGATGCTAATTCAAGGAATTATAATATTCAGAGACGTAATTCATACACCAACACTTTTTACTTAAAAAAAATGCCTCTCTCAGATCATCTAATCGCTAATAAAGTTTGCTAATAACAGCTCTAGTGTTAGAAGTAGTTTGATGAATTAAACCTTAGGGAATACCAACCGAATAAAAAAACAGTTGATCTTCGAAACAATTATAAGCATATTAATCAAATTTTCTTCCGTTTTTTCAATTCAGGAAACACACCATTTAAAATTACTTTTGATCTCTAAAATTTTTTCCGCTGAATAGCGCTTTGTAGAGGTATAATTATTCTAAAAATGATGGATGGAAATTTCTAAACTGCTGTATTTTAATCATGGGCTAAGGTTAAAAACAAAAGAGAAAATAGTTGATAAAAATATTGACATTTCAGAGAACTGGGTTAGATTCGAGATTAATTAATCACTCATACAAAAAAAAAAACAAAAAAAAAAACTGTAACTTAATAAAGAGCCTGCAAGCAGTCTAGCTTTCAGAAATCAAACCTTTTTAAAGATTAAAACCATGTTCTTGTACATTTAGACGAAAAATAAATATATTGCTACATACGTTCTTTTTATGATATTCTTAAAAAGATGCTTCAGAAACAACGAGACAAGAAATAACAATAGCTAAGTCTGTTTTTAATAATTTAAGTGTAATTCTTTTAGTTTTTTAATTAAATCTGTTTTAACTATTTAATACTCACACAAACTGAGATAAAACGCTAAAAGTAAAATACGCAACTGCAACTTAAAAGAAAAATTTCAATATTCTTAATGCTACAAAAAAGCTATGTTTCTTTCCTTCTCTTTTCCCTTTTATTACAAAACATATTCTTTTTTCACAATATTTTAGCATTAAGACCACTTATCATGCGTTAAAATTTTTACTTATTCCTACCTAACGTGTTTTTTCACAGTTTGGGCGCAGAACATCTTTCTTGCCAAGGTGCTTTAAATGATAGTCCAATGATAGTCCTTAGGCATATCTTAGTTAAGGTCTATAGCAGTGGTGCGCAAACTATTTTCATCTGCCAGCCCCTAATTTGTGTAAAATTTTGTCGCGACCCCCTATTTTGAGTAAAACTTTGTTGCGACCCCTGCATAGACAGTAAACATTTTGTTTAATTGAAAACGAAGTTACATCGAAATTCTTTCTGGGAGTTGCTCTTACAGGGTGTTTTTAAAAGAGGGTCGTGACGTCATCGATTGAAATAACGTGTTTTTAAAATAGCGCACCAAACTTATAAACCACCATAAAAATGTTATAAAACTTGTAACATCATAAAAATCAGTTAATGAATCAACACATAATTTTCTGAAACAATGCTTTATTTATGCATATGGATATAAATATTTTTTAATGAAAAATACTTTTAAATAACTTTGCATCATAAAAACTCAATGTGAAATATGTGCTTGCAAAGAGCTCATGATTGCTTCTATGTTCGGATCTGTATGGAAATCGCAAGTCGTAAGTCATCCCCTGGATCCAATCGAGATCGATGTTTTGTTTTAATGGAAAATAATTTTGAAGATCACTATGTATGATCAATTTGCAGATTACTATGGATGATAACGTGGTTTTGAAGCCCCGTGATTGCAATCGTGAATATCGCGCTCGTAAAATAATAATTGTCGGATTCTTCTCTTGTATTATTTCAGTTCTTTGAAATGAATAATTGTATATTTTTCATTAATTTTGATGTCTTTGAATTTGGCGACCCCCAAAAATTTTCTCGCGACCCCCGGTTTGCGCACCACTGGTCTATAGTATGAAAAGGTCATTCTTTGAGTAATAGGTAGTTTGATACATGTGGATTGAAATATTTATATAGCCTGGTGCAGATTCTTGTTGGGAATAAAATACTTTATTTGCAAAGTACTTTTGAAGCCAAGGATGCAAACTAGTTAATAAAATGATTTTGACTAATTTATCAGCAATTGCATAGTGACGCTCGCGTCTGGCCAGTTATTTTTTTTAAAGGTCTAGCACTTGACCATAAGTCATTAGCTAATACTAAAGCCCGAGATATTGGCTATTTTATGATGGGGCAGGCATTAGAGGGCCAACGTTACCCCCTATGATGGAACGGACAAGTTAAAACTCAAGCTGAAGCAGGGAATCGAGCCCGGACCCAAGGTATGATAGGATGGTTCTTCATCGATGCCACCAATTGCGCGGCTTTTAAAAAATTCCTCTGGAAAACTTTACCAATTTCGTATATTTTTTTCGTTCATCCGATATTGGCTGATGGTTCAGTACTATCAGCCAATGGCTGATGGTTTAGTACTCGACTCGTTCAGTACTTCAGGCTGATGGTTCAGTACCACATGGTAACTATCATGGGACAGAGAGTTCGCTAGAATTTGAGAAGTCTGTCTCACGAAAGAAAAGTAAACTTTTTCTACTAATTTTTAGAGTGATGTGAGAAAAATGATGGTGAAATCGTCTGAGAGGCCTGAATCAGAAGCTGCAAGTTCAAGGCCTTGCCTGTCATTCTCTTTCGTATGTTCTCTGAACTATTAACTTCACAAAACCTGTATCTAATCTCCTGTTGCACAATTAGTAAAACCATGTGCTTCTCTGAATCCTGTACCGCCGGAATAGGAATTTTCATCGCTTGAGCTGTCTACATTGTCGCGGACTTTAATATGCATTGTCGTTCATTTCCACAAAACTTAGAAAGTATATCGCTGATGTTTATTTTTCAGGTCGACAAGGTTTGAGGTTTATTCCTCCGGTAGAGGACAAGCAAAACTGTACTGGGAGCGATTTCTGAAAATTTAAATTGAACTTCGTCTCGTATATATTTTGTTCTCCTTTGTTTGCTTGATTTTCTGGAAGAAATATAAATTTGGTGAGTACTGAGAATTTCTACTGAAAGGAAAGAGTAAAACAAACTCTGATTGAACTAGTAATGTTTCACCTTTATTCCCTTTTCTAAGCCTTCCATAAAACTAGTTGCTGAGAAATCATTGTAAGTGATAGAATTGAATGAACTGATTTCGACAAACCCGCACTCTTGCTTTACGTTATTTATTCAGTGTTGTGGGCAACGAGATATACAGGCTGCAGCGCTGAAATTTTGGTCATAACCTTTTGTACTCGAAGAGTCATGTGACCTAGGGGGTGTGACTATGTTCTCCTCGGACTAAGATGGTCACACTCCCTTTGTCACATAACTCTTCGGGTGCAAATGTGTATACTGTTACTTAATAATCTTGATTAATTACCCTTATAAAAATTTTGACACTATTCTGGAAATTCATTGTTGTAAGGGGAAAGAAAGATATTTTGACTTCTGCTAGATTCAACAGAATTTTGACTGGGATTATTCACCTGAAAAATCGTGTTGGATTAATTCGTTTTCACGATTCATCAAAATCGTTTAGTAATCGTGTGCCATTAAAATATTGAATAGTTCGCTAAAAACATTCTTTTCAGTGTGCGTTTAGCCGGCTTAAAGCTTTTAAAATAACATAGCCAGCCTGATATGAGTTTCCTTTGTGCTGTTACCGGATAAATTCAGCCAGAGAACTGCTTGAGCCGTTTTATACAATGGAGTTCACTTAGATTTTGAATGAATTTCACATTCTATGAAAAATATCCTTTCTAGTGGTTCATTGGCCCTTTTCGATTGATATCAATGGCAGGTTTTTGTAATGGGTTTCTATTCTCTTCACTTGCTTGTCTGGTTTTTAGAATCGTGACTGATTTCCTTAGAAATTCTCTCGACAAGACACTATACTTCACCTTGAAATCAGGTCCTGGAAAAAAGAAAGGACTGGAAGACCGAAATTCCAAATTATAAATTCGATCCCTGTAATTTAGAACGGATTATAAGTTCGTGTTGAAATAAACAAAGCAGTATTCCATTTTCATGTTAAATCTTCGGACTAGAATGAAAATTCTTGAAAAGTAAATTCATAAATATCCCTCCTCTTGCTCTTCAGGGAGTTTGGACTACACTAACGCCATTGTTTTTGAAAAGTATGTCATTCTGTATTCCAAAGGCCTTGGAATTCATGTTTTATTTTCGTTTCAGTTCCAAGCTCTGGTTTGATAATAATAAAAATAAAAATAAAATAAATGCCTGATATTCAACCAAAGTTTATGCTCTAATTTTCTTATGAGTTACAAATACTTTGTTAGAATGAGTTGTTCACTGTATTGTAACTGACTAGCAAACAACATATAGGACGTACCTAAGTCGCTAGGGGGAAGAGAAAAAACAATTTAACAAAACTTTTCAAATAGCTGTAAGACAACGTATTTTTCTTTGTCACTTTCGTAAGTCTAAGCTATGCAAGAGAACATAAATTTATCTCCGAGGATTCTGTATGCTATAATGTTTCCAGTGGGAAATAGGTAGAGTTATAAAAGAGTAAAAATAGAATAGAGCACTGGCGCCGGGATTTAAAAGAGAAGATTTACTTAGAAAATCTAAGTAAAAGTATTAGTTTAACCGATAATGCAGATTAAAATTTGGACATATATAAATTGCGCAGCTGCCAGCTCTTCCGATTTTCCAACACTAATTTTCACATAGCAATAATACGCAAATGAGTCAAAATTTCAATGTAGAACAATACTGCTTAAAATTGTGGTGGGAAATCTGATGAAATCGGAAGAGTTGGCAGCTGTAAAATTGTATGTGATACTGTAGCAAATTTACAAATCCACGTCGTGTGTGGTTTTTTTCGGATACCCAAAATTTAGAACAATTACTAATGCAGTGACCAACTATACTTCGTAAAAGCAGTAACAGTAAGGTTGATAATAATTGACCATTTTCCGTGAAATCCCAGTTTGCGAGGAAACGCAAACAAAGTTACAATATTATGAACATATTAGAAAAACCCATCTAAGAACATTCAAACACAAATGTCTTATATATGATTATTGTACGCTTGTTGAGTTAAGGCAAAGTTACGAAGCAAAGGCTTTTTGTCTAGGGTAGGTACTCTAGGCAGAGGACTCTTTAGGGGTCTCTAAGCGTAAGCATTATTCACGATACATCAGGATTTTCCGTTACGTTACTCAATTTCAACTTTTCAAATCTAACTGTTTTATTTTATTTTGTTAAGGAAAAGCACACTATTGCTAACTGCTAAAGGATGCATATAATGAGGAGGACTTAAGCGTATATTTAACACAAAAATTACTGTTTCAAAAAAGTGGTTAATTATATTACAGAGCAATTGGAATTTCTGCTTAAACACATGAGGTGCAAATATAATTTGTAGACGAACTTTTTTAAGCTTAGTATTTAAGCAATAAGATTAATTTAAGCAACTATAAACTTGGTTACATGATAATAAACCTGATTCTTAGTTTTCTACAAATATTTCCATATCACGCCTAAAACCGCCTTTGTAGTATGAATCACTCCGTAAGTCACCAGACCTTCCTCTCGTGCGTTACTGGTCAACGAAGAGGTACAGCTTCTTGTCTCTAGCTCTGTCTGACCAAAGAGTCAGAATGTCTTGACAATTTCAGATGGAAAGTTCTGAAGATCCTGACTGCTGCTTCGACAGTTGAAGCCTCCAGAAAAATATTTTGGTTTCATCACGTTTTAAATACTGGTTGTTCTAATTTTATAGGAACAAGCATGTTAAAATATTATTCATTTAAAGTCAGTACGAATAAATCCATCGGTTACTCTACATTTATAATCTGAAAAATCGTATATATACGTTTTGATTTTTATATTCGTAAAGATTTTTAAATTTAATTTTAAGGGTTTCTAACGTGTATTCACTTTACATCTGAAGAAAACCGCCCAAAACTCCAGACCATTAAATAGAGACCTGCACGGTAGGCCAGAACGCTGGACTTTCATACTTCAGCTATCTGCAATGTTCAGCATTTTATCCACTTGGCCATAGTGGGTCCTTTGTAGTTATTGCACTGCTGCGGAAGAAAAGGCCCACTTGGTCTTTAAACGACCGCCGTTCGTCGTACAGCAAGGTGGCGTACACTAATCATTTACGAATAACAGGAACTTTAATTTGCTATAAAAAGAATTTGCATAAGGGGGCATCTTCATATTTAAATACTCACCAAATTTATTTTTTCCAATGGTTACACACCGATTTCACTTCACATTTAAAAAATATAGCTCATTTGAACTCTCGATACCAATTTCTAATACATTAGAACTAAAAATTAATGAAATTCCAAAATTTCCTTTCCCTTTATATTAAAATATTTTTTCATACTTTATTCATGTCATTGAATATTTGTATTAATATAGCTGCCAACCTTCCCGATTTCTTCGGAAGATTTCCCACCACTAATTTTTACCTAGCAATTCATGCTTAAAATAACGCCGAAAATTTAATGCAATGTAAAACTGTTTAAAAATTATGGTGGGAAATCTCTCAAAGAAATCGGGAAGGTTGGCAGGTATGATTAATAAGTTTATTTTTATTCGTATCATTAGAACTTAACGCTTCAAACATAATGTACTGACGTTATATGTTTTAATAAAATAATATTACAAATTACTATATTTATATTCGAAAAATTACGATTTGATTTGATTTTGTGATCAAGGCACTGCTACACGAGGGCTATCTGTCTACAGCAGAGGCCTTTTTAAGGATTTCTATGCTGAATTCACGTTGCATCTGGACAAAACCGCCCCAAACTCCAGACCACTGCATCGGAAGCCACGCGGTAGGCCAGAACTCTGCACATTCGTATTTCAGTCGTCTACCATGTTCGAGGTCTTATCCACTTTGCCATGGTCAGACCCGAAAAAAATATGATTTGCGACTAACTAAAATTTCGACGGAAATAGATGTAGAAGATGATTTTATATGATTCTGCAAGGCTTCGGAACGTAAAGTTCAGTAGTTGATTTTACATTGGTTAAAATACCTTATTCTGGTGGGTTATGTATAGCAACTTATCCATTCCTATATTAAGCGCGGACTGTTTGCATGTGTGTACATAGCTGCCAACTCTCCCGATTTTTTCTGGATATTTGACACCACAAATTTTTTCTTTGCATTTTATACTTAAAATAAGTCCAAATTTTTAATGTAAAGTAAAACTGTTAGAAAATTGTGGTGGGAGATCCCCCGAAAAGCTCGGAAGAGTTGGCAGCTGTGTGTGTATCTCCGAGCGATCTCGAAAACGGCTCTAAGGATTCTTTTTAAATTTCGTACCTGGGCATCTTTTGGGCCCCTGAAACGATTGAAGCTAGGTCACGCGACTGAAAAAACACTCTAAAACGCTCAAAATGTAAAATTTTAAATTTTGGGTGAATAGCGCCATGTATTGATCGTTTGGGAAACACAGTTCATGTGATGTTCGTAAAATGAACACTTAAATAACTTTGGGGAGGATTAAACGATAGAAGTCAGCGATGTTTATAGTAAAAATTAATTTTGCAAAGAAACGAAATAATTGGAACTTGATTTCCAGCACACAGACTAATAACTATTTTAATCGCTATATGTTACACTTTTCAGCTACATAACTGTTTTTAGAATCAAAAAAAAAAAACACGAAGTTAAATTTATCTCCGTGAAAGAAAAAAGTTCTTTTTATTTAAAACTGTCGTCCTGGAAACCAGCGAAGCAAAAAAAAAAAAAAAAAAACCAATCTCGGTTGCCATTCCGAAAGCACGAAAAGTGTATAGGAAAGGAAGATGCAGCATTCACAACAACCATAGAGATGAATATAAGGAGACAACACTGATCATTATCTGATAGTGAAGCCGAAATTTCGTGCACATTGCAATAGGACTGTTATTCTATGGCTGGTGACACTTCCAATTTTAAAGAATTCAAGTCGCGAAAGTGGACACCAAAAATAATTACGTATTTGGCATAACTGTAAAACTTAACTATAGAATGCTGAGATTTTGCATTTGAAACTATTGTGACATCTAATTGTGCATCTTTTACTTTTTAATCCGTAAAATCGTGCATCTTTCAACTGTTATTTAAAAAGAAACCAATAAAATGTTCCGTCATGCTTAGACCAACACAATTACTTTATTTCGTAAAATGCTGAAGATAGCTACTGCCATCTCTTTGTATTCATTTCTCTATGGCAACAACAGTGTTGTTTTGAAGGAATATAGTTAAAAAATTTAATTAATCTTAAATCGGAAGACAAACACGGCACACTCATGGATTATGACGCATATTCCAAACAATTTTTAAAATTGTGATGTATAATTTGAATATGCTTGGCGAAGATTGTAAAAGAGTTTTGGTAGACGATTTTAATATAGATTTCGAATTCAAAGATGAGCTTTGTGGAACAAGGGAGAAAAATATGGCACACTCATAAATAATGATACACGTTCCAACTTAACGGAATAATTAAGAAAAGTAGGGTAGATTATGATACGCTTTTAATATATAGCATTTTAGTGCAATTTTAAAATATGAACGTGCTTAGGATTTTTTTTTTCTTTTTCAATTCTACTTTAGCTGTGGATTAGATTGCGTTGTGTACTATTAAACTATAGAGGATAAAGCCCGTAGTGGGGACAACTACAACGGGCGAAAGACACTCGGAATATTTAATCTTTACCCACTTAAAATTGAATATGGAGTTCTTTATTTTTATTGTGTACCGATATTGGAATTGCATACTCTGCAGAAACTTGTCGCATTCGAAACATTTCGTTTGGTAAGAATATCCTCCTTATATCAACGCTTAATGTTTGGAAAACCATTTTATTTTTGAAAAAAAGTTAGTTCGTCTAAATTACCCAGTTTATTTTAAGCGAATTGGAATCGTAATTTTCCCTTCAAAGCCTGACAACCGTGACTTCAGTATAACGTCAGTGTCACTTGCAACACCTTATTTTGACACGCAAATGATAAGCTTTTTTCTTTTTACTCTCGGAAATAAAATAGAGCTGAAAATAGCGAAAAATTGCTTAAAAATCAGGAAACGGGTGGAATTTCAGATTTTAAAGTATCGCAGTTTTTTTATTTTTTTTTTTTTTTTTTACATAATTATGAAAATTTTCAGGCTGAGCGCACCAACGGTGCGAATTTTGCGTTTTTAGGCAATAACTTTTTAATCTGTTTGGATTAATGACGGCAAAATTGTTGTCTTGGGGTGGTTGAAGTGGAATTGTGACAGTCAGGGATCAGCTTAACTGTATAGTAGGATATGATGTATTTTTGATTCATACGAGAGTAATGTGTTGAATCATGGATGTTGATTCATTCGAGGTTTGATTCTTCGAGGAAGTTCGCCCCCCCCAGTCCCTCCGTTTGTTCTATTATTGTTAGTGTTTAAGTAGTTATTAAAGTTATAATAAAGTAATCGTAAAATAATATATCTTATCTATTTTGTGGTTGATTTTATGATTTCGAGGTGGGCTTTTATTCTAATAATTTAAATTGCGTTACACTTTTTCTTTTCTTAAGCGTGAGTTTATATATGAAAATTATGTTTAAAGCCTATTTATGCAAGATCATGTTTTTACAGCATCTATATTTATGTAAGAAGATCGAATTTACGTTTATAGAATTTGTTTATGAAGATGTGTTTTCTTTGATTTGGGAAAAAATGTATTTTATGTTTAAATTGAAGCACTAAAGAGAAATTCAAAATTTCAATCGTTAAGAATCATCCTAGATGTATTACACGACAAAGACGTAGATGCATGAAAGTGTAGCTCAAAGGCGAACTGAGAAAACATGTATGATCACCGGCAGCAGCACTTGGCCCAAATGCGTGAACGTGCAGCTCAAACGCAAGCAGATGATCAGTATTTGGAAGGAGAACGGCATAGAACAGTTAGACGTCGACAAATACTTCGGGTAAATAGTCCAAGTATCTACAGAGCTGTCTCAAATGTGGATACTTACTATCATAGTTTACTATCATAACATGGCTTGCTTGCATTCACCGTGGAGCTTTGCCATTTCCTGAAGAAAGAGTTAAAACTCAAATTAACAGAAATCATTTTGGGGACTGTAAGATTGATGTAGGTCATTCCGAATTTCCTAATGAATGGGTGTGGCTGTTTCTTCGATGCCATCCACATTCCAAAGAATTTCACAATAGAATTCCAAATTTGAATGCATACTTTGCAATGGCTTTGTTCACAGTATATGACGAGTGGAACTATTAACGATTGCGGTGTGCAAGGCTATGTTGCCAACATTCTATAACAGACCTGATGAATTTTTTTATAAAGTAATTCATTTGACAGTTCAACCAACTCAAATTCCTGATGCTGATTTTGGACGTCCTCAATATGGATAGATATAATTCTGAAGTAATAAAAACGCTATTAGTGAATTCATGAACAATCCCCATTGTATGAGCCAAGATCTTCGCTGACACCCTCGCTGATGCACTCTCTGCGACAGAAGGAAAGGAGGCACCTTACGTTAAACTACTTTTTACTCAACCCTGATGGCACCGACCTTCGAATATTTAGCATCCTTCTTCAAAACAATGTCATTGTAACATTGAATGCCGACCAAAGCTTACCTTAGATAATGAATGAAACATCTGACAGCAATGTAAATCTTTTGCAAGCATGAAGATTATTGATACGTGTCAAGGCATTTACGTACCCATTATTTTACACTTAAGGAATATTTAGATACTGAGCATGGCTCGTTAGCCAGGCACTAAAGTAATAACTTTTCGAAAGATATAACACCCCCTCTAAAAATAATCTTAAGATTTTCTTTAAAAAGAACTGCAGAAAATTTTAAGTTATTTGGCCCATTCAATTCTTAAGAAAATCTGCAGAATATATTCTGCAGATTTTCTTAAGAACTGAATGGGCCAAATAACTTAAGATTTTTAGAAGTTTTTTTAGTAGCTGTATTATTCTGTAGATATTCTTAAGAATTTAATGGGCCAAATAAGATTTTCTACAGCATTATTATTATATATTATTTTATAAAGATTGTAGTTTTAAACTAAACAATTCTAATTTCAGGCAGTTCATTTTTTAAAATGTTGCATTTCACTTTAGATATTCAGATTTCTTAAAATATATTATCATACTTTTTAATTTTACATTAGACTTGAAAACTGAAATATTCAATTTTGGTTATATCACTGGCGAGATAATCCCCCTTGTTAAATTTACTGTAGATTACTAATAGATATTTCATCATTGTCTCTTAAATTCTTCTGTTAATTAAAAAATTGCAGATATCAAATTTCATAAACTAGCAGCTATTAAAATCAATTGCTCAAAATGTCAAAATATACCCAAGGTACACATTTTGTAATTTTAAAATAAATAAAGATAACAATTCGTGCTTATAATTATTTTAAGTATATAGAAAAGCTATCTAAGTGAATGTACATATTTACGAACATAACTGAGCAAATAAATAACCAAATATCACTTACCTTATAGGCATACAACTATTTGGAAATATTTACTAAAATGTCATATTTAGCTTGTCTTTGATTTAAGATAAGCTTTTTCTACAAAAATTTCAGGTATAACATGGGGGACGCATCTTGAAACCACTCTTGTAATGGGACACATTTTGACACACATGCTGGCATTCTTATATTTTATTCAAACATTTAGATGTTTTAAAACTTCCTATTTCACTCATACACATTTATATATTTAAAAATCTATACTTTTATTTTAATATTATTCTTGAAACTTTAAATACTTAGTATGCCAGTGGACAGAACAACCCTTTTGTTTTTACTTTGAATACATATTTCATCACATAATTTTAATTACTTTGTTTAGCTGATAAAACACACATAGCTTTTGATTATAAAAGTAAGTCAGCTATTAAAACTGTGCGCTAAAAATATAGCTAAAGTTATGAGATCACACCATGATAAAGAGGGAAGATATAGTTAAAAAATTGCAATTATTTGAAATAATTGATAAAAAATAGTTCAGTTACCACTAAACATAACTCTTAATGGACAATTTATGTAAACCATGTTATTTCAGAGATCCCATTTGTCTGTAATACATATATGTATGTGCTCAGGGACTGATTTATGGCGAAGCATTCGGGGCACATGCCCTGGGCCCCTGATTTTTAGGGCCCCCCCAAACTTCCTTTTATGTAATCATAATAACTACTAAAGTTATCTCTCAAGAGTAAAATTTCTGATTACTTATTTCATTTCATCACAAATAAAAATTAAATTAAAAATTTTGAAATGCTAAAAATTATGCATTTGACTCGATAGGACACCTCAGCATGCTCCTCCTCTTATCGTTTCTAAGGTGTGTGACAACCGTAAATACCCATAAAAACATTTCAAAATTGAAACATTCATAAAAGTGGTATTTGTGCTCGAAATGTTCTTGTAACTTGTAGGGATTACTACCATATGATTACCGGTTATAGTTTTAGTTCAGTTTTCATTTTATATGCTATCTAAGTTTACTGGATCATATTAGTAAGTTTAGCTATTATATTATATATATATATATATATTGAATACTGCAGTGTGTGTGTGTTTATATATATAGTGAAAATTTTTGTATTTCTGCAGCTTGGTGCAGAAAACATGACAAAATTCTACCGGGTAAAAAATTCACCAGCACACACACACAAAAGAAAAATTGCTTGTAAATCGGACGCCACCTATCTACCGGCATGTATTTCGACCCGCTGAATCCGAATTTTAAGTCAGTTTAAGCAGTACACCCTCGAGTATCGAGTACATTGAAAAAATAGCATAAATTGGATAAATGGTAATTAAAAAAAATTATGAATCTAAAACAAGCATAATTCTTATGTATTTCGATCCGCTGAATACAAATTTAAAGTGTATTTAGATTATAAACCGTTCTGCAATTTTCTCAGATTTTAAAATCTGAGAAAATCGCTCTCCCTACTCTGTTTATACATCATTTTTTTAGAGATATTACAATTTTTTTTGCATTTTCAGATTTTATACTTATATTTTACGCATAAAAAAATACAAGAAACGTATTTAATAATGTTTTATAGATTTTTTTCAATTTTTTTAAACTGTAACTTTTAAAAGGCATACTTTTTATCAGTTTTTTGCGATTTTTTGAGAGTTTGAGGGATTCTAAGCCAAATATATTTTAGATTTGGATTAAGCAAATCAAATTACAGAAAATCCTCTTTGATTTGGGTCAACACAATTTTTTTCATTAATACATTTGATTTTTTGCTATTTTTAACATTTTTCAAGGTTTTTTTTTCATGTTTTGAGATTTAGAACGGTTTATAATCTAAAATACACTTTAAATTTGTATTCAGCGGATTGAAATACATTAGAATTACGCTTGGTTTAGATTCATAAATGTTTTTAATTACCATTTATCCAATTTACGCTATTTTTTCAATTTACTCGATACTCGAGGGTGTATGGCTTAAACTGACTTAAAATTCGGATTCAGCAGGTCGAAATACATGCTGGTAGATAGGTGGCATCCGATGTACGAACAGCTTTTTTTTTGTGTATGTGCCAGTGTTATCAGTAAAATTGTGCTTCAATTATTATTTGAAGTTCTATTGAGAAACCTCAATTATCTGGAAAATTTGAATAATCGGAACATTTATGAATGATCTTTTAATTAAATTACAGTAAGTTAAAAAAAAATTCAAGCAATGGAACATTTTGAATTTCCTAAGAAAGTTCAAAAATCTGTTTTGAGATTTTAAAGAATTGAAATAAAAACTAAATAAAGAATTATCAGAAAATTTGTCATTTAATGACACTATAATTTAACTGTGGGTTTGGGTACTTTTCATTATTATTTAAAAAAATATTTGTAAGATACAGTTGGACACCAATTTAACGAATTCATTGGGATCGATAATTTTGTTCGTTAAAAAGGGGTCCAAAACAGAAAATAAAAAATTTTCGCACTTACCTTATGAAAAAGTTTATGTATCCATAATTTTAAAAGGCATACTTTTTATTTATCATATAAAAATGCAGCAAAGTATTACATAAATTTAAGATCTTCTTGAATGCCTGCAGTTTTTTTTTCTTGAAGAGTGGAAAACAATTTTCACAATTATAGTTCACAATTTCACTATTTTCAATTAACAGTACAGTCTACAAGCAGTATGCAGACCAACTAAGTCGGTGTATTCACAAAAACTTGGTACACCAATTCCTTTCAGACAGCTTCGTTAGAATATACAATGGAATGAGATCTGGCAATCATGGTGGCCATAGAACTGGACTTCCACATCATATGCAGTGTTTGGGGTAATCCACATTTAAAAAATTATATACACGAGCACAGATTGACACTATGGTATGTCATCAAGGGCATCAGGTTGAAATACTAAGTTTTGCAAGAACTGTTCAGGTGACAGACATGGTCTAAGCAGGCGATCCACGAGGATGGAAGCAAACACATTTACTGACCAGTGTTCCTGAGGGTCTCTATTCAAATTCAATTAACTGGCTAGTGTGTGTATGTTTACCTTGGTGGAGGGTGTTACATGCCCTAACAGCATTGTGTAGAAGGAGCTTTATGTACGAGCAGTCTTCAGACATGGCACACAACATCATTGCGGAATAACAAGCAGTGGAGCGGCTGATATGAACTGGAAAATAGTCTACAAACCTTCTCAAGAATCTGCGACAGGCATCACACGTTTTCTGCAACCAGGGTCACCGACAGTGCAAGTTCGTCAATTCCCTCTTAGAAGTATACTTCTAGACGGAGATGTTCAGAAAATTATTTGTACATACAATGTACATATTAACTTTAAGTAAAATTAAATGATATTAAAAAGCTTCAGAGAGATTGCTACCATCCTGCATCATAACTTTAAGGTTACTTTAAAATAATTATTCTTGAGGGTCACACCATTTTTTCGCAGAAGATTTTTAAGTAAGTTTTGTAGTTCGAATTTAGTTTTGCCTTCTGTCTAGGTCTGCCTAGCAGCTCATAAGGCATTTCCATTATATTGGATGTGGTTTAAATACATACTTAACAATATTAATTATGTGGATGAAATTTGAAAAGACATTACTGAAATCATTCCTTGAAGCTAAAAGCCAAAAAGTTGGTCTATTTTAAGCAAGTCCGAAAAGTTTCTAAACAAGATAAAAGCAAAATTTTAAAAGTTAAAATAAAATGCTTTAATTGAAGCACTGATGAAATTTAATGTTTTGGAAGAAAACTAATATTTTAAGCATCAAGATCAAAATATAAATACAATTTTAAATGCACCCTGAGTACATTATTAATTAAACAATTTAAATATACACTACTGAACAGGCCAAACAATTGTGGGCTAATGGCACTCGTGATCAAAATTAAATTAGGCCTCGCTTCGACGGTCGAGCCAGATACATAAGTTTGATCAGGTGCTGTAACTTAAAAATTGTACTTTACTATGAAAATAAAATGAAAAGATTAAATAATAAACTCTAAATTAGAATAAAAGTATAAAAGGGCGGAAAAAAAAACGCGCTAACGCATTATTAACCACGTTGTGATGTGAGTGAACGATGTAAACACACAAACGGATGGCAAACGAAGGAAGTTCGATTTTTTTCGACTACATTCGATTTAGTCGTTTCAGCGATCTCCTGTTCCTGTGTCAGTAGTGGATTTATGTTCTTTGGTAGTGGCGCGTATTTGTTTACTACTAAACTGTTATGAAAGCACTTTATAACTATCGTACCGACATGATTTTTGTTTTATTTTAAAACTAATGATTTCAAGATTCATATTTAACCACAACAACAAAAAATAAATAAATGTTTTGGTGACTTATTTTTGAGGGAAATGAAGTTCATTGTCGCCTTCATTGAACAGAGTACCCAAGCATATATACAAAAGTATAATTTAATTAGAAAGCAGTATTGTATACACGATATCAGGGGCATAGCCAGAAGGGGCTGCTGCCCCCCCTGAAATGGGATCCTTTCACTTATTGTTAGTGAGGAAGATGGCATTTAACTGCAGGTTAATTAATACTTTGGTGCACAGAAAGGGCGTAGCCAAAGGGGGGGCTTAGGGGGCTGCTGACCCCCCGAAATTTGACACTTTACTTATTTTTAGCGAGGAAGGTAGCATTTAACTGCAGGATAATTAATAATTTGGTGCACAGCAGGGGCGTAGCCAGAGTGGGGCTGAGGGGGCTGCTGCCCCCCCCCGAAATGGGACCCTTTTCTTATTTTTAGTGAGGAAGGTAGCATTTAACTGCAGGTTAATTAATACTATGATGCACAGCAGGGGCGTAACCAGAGGGGGCTGAGGGGGCTGCTGCCCCCCCCCGAAATGGGACCCTTTTCTTATTTTTAGTGAGGAAGGTAGCATTTAACTGGGTTAATTAATACTATGGTGCACAGCAGGGGCGTAACCAGAGGGAGGCTGAGGGGGCTGCTGCCCCCCCCCGAAATGAGACCCTTTTCTTATTTTTAGTGAGGAAGGTAGCATTTAACTGCAGATTAATTAATACTTTTGTGCACAGCAGGGGCGTAGCCAGAGGGGGGGCTGAGGGGGCTTCTCCCCCCCCGAAATGGGACCCTTTTCTTATTTTTAATGAGGAAGGTAGCATTTAACTGCAAGTTAATTAATACTATGTTACACAGCAGGGGCGTAGCCTGAGGGGGCTGCTGCCCCCCGAAATGGGACCCTTTACTTATTTTTAGTGAGGAAGGTAGAATTTAACTGCAGGTTAACAAATTTTGATAACTGTTGACAAATTTTGACAACTGCAAAAAAAATCTACAGATATTTTGAAGACAAAGTTGAATCTGCGGGTTTGTCTTTAGATTCTTAAGAAAATGTTAAGAAAAATGTCTGCCGTTTTAAGATATTCAAAATGTCTGTAAACAATCTGCAGATATTTTGAAGATAAGGTTCAATCTCTAAATTACTATAAAATTTCTGCAGAATGTCTGAAGAATATGGCATTTTCTGAAGAAAATCTTAAGATTATTTTTAGTGGGGACCACGCTGCCAACAAGTCCAGAATACAGTTAACCCTTTTTTGTGCAGAGTAACGTTGGTGGAAAGATATTGCAAAATTTTTAAAGTCGCGGAGCAGCCTGCGATCTGTTGTGAAAAAATGTTTATAAAAAGTACTGTTTGAAAAAAAGTGGTTCATTATATTCCGGGTTTGCTGGCAGCTATGTTTAAAACATATCCTTATACACTACTTGACAGTTGCTAAGGAACAGTTACGTTTTTCGGAAGAATTAAGAATAGACAATGATTGAAGAAATGAATCTAAGTACATATTTTGTAGGGACAATGTGCATTTATTCTAGTGCAAAATAGTACAAATATCGCCACATCGAAGAATTAAAACAAAAAAGATGCTCTTTGGATGATTTCCAGACAGCCCCAAAATATTGATCTTCAGGTCAGAATGACGCAGACACGAGTACCTAAGTAAGATGTGTGTTGACCTCGGACACTTATGCACATTTTGCATCTGTTCTCCATGCTCTTCACTAAACTATCGAGGAGTCTTTCGGGGGTGTTATCCCACTCCTCTCTCAAGGCGGTTTCGAGCTCTTGCACTGTTCGGGGAGGGATGATTCTTTGTGCAACACGTCTGCCAAGAGCATCTCAGGCATGTTCAATGGGATTTAGGTCGGGAGAGTAAGCAGGCCATTGCATGCGGAGAATATTTTCACTTTTCAGTCTGTCCGATACCTCAATGCTTCTGTGTGGCCGCATATTATCGTCCATAAGCAGAAAGTCTGGACCTACAGCATCCCTAAAAAGACGAACACGATTCAGAATAATCTCTCTGCAACACCGGATACGGCTCCGGAATAAAATTCAACGCTTTCTTTGAACTGTAATTTTTAAAAATGGATTTTGGAAATGGTAGCCAACTCGCAAGTTTAATTTCTGTCTCAAAAAGTGGTTACTTATATTCGGGAGCAACTCTTTTTAAACACATAAGGTGCAATCATAATTTGTAGACGAAGTTTTTAGCTTAAGATTTAATCAATAGGATTAATTTAAGCAATAATAAAGATAATTAAATTATAAGATACCTGAACCTTAGTTTTCTACAAATCTTACATTTCACGCATAAAACCACCTGTGTAGTATGACTCATTCCATAAGGCATCAGACAACACCTCCTACATATAGAAAGCCTAACAACTCAGGCTTTGACGTCAACACTAATCCTGCGAAAGAGACGTCATTACAGTGTTTTGTTTTGTTTTTTCCCTCACAAAGTAAAGCTATTTAAAATTTTTGGTAAATGATACAAATATTAGAAAACGTCTCAAATTAAACATTGAAATTAAAATACCTTGCTCATACAAAATTGTTCTTTCTGACCAATATCCTTGTCATATTATCTAATAAATCATGGTTAAAAACTGCCATTTGTCGTAAAATTATATTTTTTGTCTAAAACTATTAAAATATTGCAATTTATGAGTAAACACACCAGTATTTTTTAATAGTTTATTTTGTGAAAATAAAACTTTTAAATGTAGGCCTAAAGGATTGTGTCAAAGCTTGGTGACGTAGCAGTTATTAGGCTTTCTTTATCTATCAGGTGTTGCATCCGGCCTTCCTTTCAGAAGCCACTACTCAGCGCAATTTCTTGTCTCTCCCTGACCGAAGGGTCAGAATGTCTTGACATCCTACGCCAGGCATGTCCATAACTACAAGCAGCAGAAAATATTTTTGTTTTATAAAATTATCTCGTTTAAGATACTGGTTGTTCCAATTTTAGAGGAGCAAGAACCTTAAAGTATTATTCGTTTAAATTTACTGCGTGTAAAATCATTGGTTACTCTGCCTTCATATCCTGAAAAATAGTATTTATTTATTTTGATTTTTTATAGATTCGTTTTTGTAAAGATTTTTAAATTTAATTAAATTTAATTTTTAAATTTCGGCGTTTTAATCCAGAGAAAACCGCCCCAAACTCCAGATCATTAAAACCCGCGGTTCTGGTCTCCCGCAGTAGACCAGAATCCAGGACCTTCGCAGTGCAGTCATCTTCCAATGTTCAGTTTCTCACCATAGTTGAACCAAGTGTTCGGTTTTTGAAGGAATACTTTTTTCTTAGGAACAATATTAACAAATTTTTGTAATGTATATTTATAGTAGGGGATTAAAAAATTCATTTTTTTTTTCTTCGGATTATTTTTTTTTCTTCGGATTATTTTTAAAAAAAAGCTTATTTGTCAACTGCAAAAAATAAAGTTACAGGAATTCACACTCTTTTGCAATTGGGTAGCGGGTTAATTCAGCCCACTAACTTCAGCCCCCAACTAACAACGCACATAAAAAAATCTGCTTATTAAATGGGTTTCATTTTAATAGCTAAAATTCTAACTAAACTAACCTAATTATAAAAAGTGCAAAACTACTTTAAAATTGAAATTCACGAGCCATTACATGCATTTTTATAATTTTAAGCCAGCCCCATTAAATTGTTAAGCCAGCCCACTAACTTCAGCCAGCAACTAACAACCCTCCTAAATAGACCCAGGTAGCACGGAACGGTTTTTAAACATTACAGTTTGGTTGCATATGCGTTATGTTGCAGATATTCCTATTTCTGATAGCAGAAACGTTGCTTTTTTGTTTCAAAGGTTGTATATTGGTTACGTTGTAAATATGCGAAAACTGTGACGTGGGGGAAACGTTGCGTTTTAGTATTCATTTTACCCCGCTCTTTTGTTTGCGAAAATTTCGTTATTAAGACCAATTTGCAACCGTTTCATATTAGTTCGTTTTTCCGTGTTTAGGGCGTTTCGAAAACGTTCCATAATCGTTGCAATTTGGGATATTTAAGAGTAGCATGCGAACTCCATGTTATCTGCTGCAAGGTCAAGTCACTATTCAGCGCAGTTGCTTGTTTACATCCGCCATTACAAAACGGTGTGCTGTTCTACTAATTCAAATATGGATTAGAAAAGTAAGTAAATGATATTATTATTGCAATGATTGTATTTCAGCTAATGATATGTGCTTACTTGAAGAAAGATACGCGTAATGGATAATCGTTTTACATGAAAGCTGTCTTTAAAATAGTTGTTCGTGTATTCTTATGCGAATCCTTGTCAGAATGCAGTGTTGAGCAACGCGAAGTATATTTTTCAGCTCGCCGTGGTGCCAAGTATTTAGCCTGTACCTAAGAAACGTAAAACAAGTTTATAAAATAAATAAGGCTCTCGATCGCTGGCTATTTCTTACAGCAGCCTCAGCAATTTGTCCATTGCTCTCAAAGTCCGAGCAGTTTGTTCTGTTTTATATGTTGGCCGATACTCATCCAGTGTTTCCAAACGCTGTGCAACTTGTTCTATACTACTATTTGCGGCCAAATGTTTTCTTTCTGAATAACGTTTTCTTGTAAATAACTTTCTGAATAACGTCTAAGAGGCAACAACACTGAGGCCTTATCACGTTTAATTCTTCCTCCAAAAATGTTATTATTGCCACGTTGCTTACATGAATTTAAAAAAAGAAGCAAGATAAATCACTTTTAGTGGCGGTTATCAATAGAAAAATCAAAGTGCATAAAGAAATGGAGTGATCGTCTGCTGCATTTAACAACTGCAAATATGAGAATGTGTTCCAGAGTTCTTATCCTGATACCAGTGTACTGTTTTTATTTTTTTTTAATAATAATAATGTCTGTTATTCGGAACCGTGTTGAACAGAAGAAATGAAATCATCCTCTGCAGTTTTAACAGCTGTCATTTTCAATTGTTGTTATGAAAATATTTGAAATAATTAGCAATGCTGTTTTTGTATTGTTTTCGCGTTCATATTGCACGCATCTGATGTGGTTACTGCTTTCTCGTGATTACAAAATGGTATTTTTTTTATGTGGTTGGGATTTTTAAATTCATTATATGTGGTAAATTTATATAATATTTGAATACATTTTATAAACATTTCTTGATATTCTGAACGATCAGTGTTCCTTTCATATTTAAACAACAAATATAAATCATGCTAAGCGCATCGATTATAAAACTTTCTAACACAACGTAGAATTTGTGCAATGATCATCCAACTTCGCAGCATTTCCCGAGTAACCTTAAAAAAGCCGTATATTACTATTAATGCAATTAATTCTGTGAGACCTCGTAAGAAAGTTACAAGATAGTTACAATTTTGTAATGAAGAGTAAGCTGTCGCAGATTTCCATTGTGTCAAGCCAGCAACAAACTTTGTTTACTCCCGAATTTTATTATATTAGATCATTCACACAATATTTCACGTTGGAAATCATACTTAATGTTTATCTTCCCCATTAACAAGAGGGTTCAGTAAAAGTAATTTTTTTTGCTAACTGCAATCAGTGTCGAAATTAATTACACTATTATTGATGAAAATAAAACAATAGTTCAACTACTTAGATACTATTTTGTAAAATCTTATTAATTTAAATTGATACCCGAGTTCGAACACTGTATTATGCTGTTTAGCAGTAGTATAATACTGAGTATGAATTAAATTTTAAAGAGAAAAAAGTAAAAATTTTGTTAATTTATGCTATCCGTATGTAGACAGACCGTGTCCAAATATCAAGGTTGTAATACTTGATATTTGGACACGGAATATAAAAGATTGGGTTAGGGGGTCTGGACCCCCTTTTAGTTTATTCAGAAACGCTAATTACGGACAATAACTCGTATTTTGATTACATCACTCAAAATAGCATACGGTAAAAAAAATTAATTTTATATAACATTTGGAAATTTTATATTAAAATTTTAATAGATTAGATTAATTTTGCAAATTTTATAATTTAGTCTTAACAAACACAACTTACTCTTTTAAGCATTTAAAAAATTTTAATGCTATTGAATATTTTCACCAGATATTTATTGTAATATATACTGCCAATCCAATTTTATAGAAATGTTGGACTCCCACCCTTAGCTGGAGCCCTTCCCTGAGAAAGGTATAGTTACGCCAATGTGTGTGGACTGTGGAGTATTTATTGGCGTAGCAAGGTTCTCATTTTGACGCGTGTATGTGAGGTATGTATCACAGGGTCTGCTACGTTCTTGTTACTAATTTCAATTCAAATTATGTTGGATTTTGTTCTCCATTTCAGAAAACTGTTTCGCTATTCTGCCTGTTAAAACATGGACACTGAAAAATTTCCGTGTACCAATTCTCTTAATATAACCATAAACGCGCAAATCTTTCCATATCTGGTAATTTATGAGGCAATGGAATACGGAATTTACCAAGTTCGGATGAATAATTCAGCTGTGGAATTAAGACAGTAAATTGTCTATAATATAGCAAACCTCTGAACAAGGTTATCTGCCTAAGATGAGGGGTGCCTCGGTCGAAGGATTATCTAAGGCAGGTATGGGCAACCGTTGAAAAGTTTCGGGCCAAACATTAGGATATTAGCAAGTCGCGGGCCAAACTTCAGGACGTTAGCGAAGCTGTGGGCCGTATAACTGGGATTTGTATGGGATTTTGAATGGTTTATATGGGTTTTATAAGGAGTCTTGATATTGTTGCGGAACTACTCTGCTACTCCTGGGGTTCGTCGTTCTAAAGTCCAGTTGGTGTAAAAAGTTCTAGTAAAAAGTCACTTGTCAGGATGAAACACAAACTTTATTGCTTCTAGAATTTCGTAGAACAATCAGCTGTACACAATTCACAAGCACAATCTAACAGTAACGTGCTTTTAACAATCCGCTAAGATCAGAAGCTTTCACAAATGCTGTAATTCTCACATAAAATAAAACGCATCCACAGGTAAAACTTCAGTGGAAATATTCGAGGGATAACACTAACAGTCCCTCAAAACTCAGCAGTGAAGAATTTACACACAGCACTTAAATTCAAAGCTTCTGAACTTTCAAATCGCACTGAACTGGGGCTTTAAAGGCACTTCTATTTATAGCCGACGCAGGAGGTACAAGAAGCCTCCAGAAAAGCCTATTTCACGAAGATTCTAGATAAAGCGAGAATATATATATATATTGATTACGTCATAGAAGAGAAATGTTAGGTTATTAGGTGTTTTTAATGCAGCCACAAAAGCAGCTTTACAGGCCCCTTAGGGAACACCGCGCCAAATGACCAAAATGTCGCCAAGCTTGGCAACTTTTGGCGAAATATCGCCAAATTTGGTGAAAAAATAAGTCCCCAAAAGTGAAGAGATCTAAGCCCTAGGACCAATATTAATGGATATTCCTAGAAACTCCGTAGAAAACAATAGAAAACCGGAACCTCCGTATCTCCGGTTCTAGTTGGCCGATTTTGATGCAACAAAAAGCAAAATTTATCTATTTGAAGCGTAGAATACGAATTTTTAACTATTTTAAGCCCCAGAGCAGCGGGTTGCCCCGAAAATTCGTAACATTGCCCCCTTACCAAGGACTGCACGTCCCAGGCAGTACAATCCCCAATTAGGAAGTTACACAAATATACACAGTGTCAAACCTTTAACCAAATCTTAACAACATAATTTAAGCAAATATTGAATAAACACAGTAAGCAAATACACTAATAAATAAATGTAATAAACAAATACACATTAATAAAAACCGATATATTACAAATATGTACACTAAACATGGCATAATTAGTGAGTGAAAGAGAGTTGAAGAAAGAGTAAGAGAAGAGAAAGATAGGAAAGAAAGGAGGAATTACGCCATACTGACCATGGTCTAATAATCAAATAGCTAATTACCACTATCAAGTTTAACTTTAATAATAATAATTAATCTTATGAGCTAATTTATACAATAACTTATACAGAAATATTAAAATTATAATCATGATTTACAGTATGATATACTAAATTATGTCTCAATATATCAGTAGTTATGTTAGTTGCTAAAAATCAGAATTTACAGAAAAATACAATTTATAAATACTACATTCACACACTTACGTTATTTTCTTAGTTGCTGAAAAAAATGTACAAAATCGAACAAATCCATTGAATCATTTCCGGGTCTAGATTTAATTTTAGTAAAATAATTAAATGTGTGAATTAAAAAAGATTAAAAGCTGAAATTAAAACTGTTTATAATTAATTCGGGACTGTTCGCTAAGAGATAAATTAGTATGAAATATTTCAGTTCATTTGGGATTGGAAGTTTGCGAAAAATTTAGATTTAGATGTTTGATCCAGTGAAATTGTAATAAAAAATAATTTATTTCTCAGTATCAGTCCCGCGGGAACGGGATCGGGATTGCATTCCCTAGTGTGAAGCCGGTAGTCCCATGGACGGCACTCCTATAGGCCAGCAGGAAGAGGGGGAGTTTCTTGTCCCAGTCCTCTCTATTCCTAGATACCAGGAGCGAGAGGTTGTTGAAAATTGTGCGATTGAACCTCTCCACCATGCCATCGGATTGTGGGTGTAAAGGCGTAGTCTGGGTTTTGACTATTCCGAGAAGTAGACATAGTTCTTTAAAAACTGCAGAGGTAAAGTTCGTTCCTTGGTCGGAATGAAGTTGCAAAGGGGTTCCATATCTGGAAATCCATTCTTGCACCAGTACCTCTGCTACGGTCGTAGCTTCTTGATCGGGAATAGGAAACGCTTCGGGCCATTTAGAGAAATAGTCAATGACAACTAGGATGTATTTGTTGCCATCCGAAGTTCGCGGAAGAGGTCCCAAGATGTCGAGGGCAATTCTCTCGATAGGCGCTCCTACATTGTAACGATGCAGTTTTCCACGGCTTCGTTTCTTCGGGCGTTTACGGGCAACACAGGCGCCACAAGCTTGACACCACTTTTCGACATCGCCTCGAGCCCTAGCCCAGTAGAAGCGCTCGCGGACTTTCTGCAGGGTCTTCCTTATGCCAAAATGGCCTCCAGTTAAGCCATTATGCAGCTCTTCTAGAACCTTCGGAATCCTCGAACGAGGGAGTACTAACAGCCATCGGAGCATCTTGCCGTCGTCCGACTGCATTTACGATACAGAACTCCACTTCTCAGGCGAAGCGAATCCCATAAAGCTCAGTACTGTTTTATCGCCGGACTGTAAGATGATATTTCTTGCCAACTGGGTTTACCGCTGGATTTTCCCATAAATTCCACAATAGGTTTGATGTCGCTGTCTGCTAATTGGTCCGTCCGAACGTTTTCGTCACTCCAGGGATCTTGGGATGGTGCCGATGATGTAACTTGGCGGACAACGGGATGTTTCAGATGGTAATTTTTCTCTGCCCTGGAGCAATAGCGACAGCTGTCTATACAGGGTCTTCTTGACAAAGCATCTGCATTTCCATGAGATGTCCCTTTCCGATGACGTACCTGCATGTCATATTCTTGTAATCGCTGTATCCGCTTGGCTATTTGACCCTCTGGATTCTTGAAATTTAGAAGCCAGGTTAAAGAGGCATGGTCCGTTCGGAGCAGGAACTTTCGGCCGTACAAGTAATGATGGGAGTGCTCCAGGGCCTCAATGATAGCAATAAGCTCTTTTCTCGTAACACAATAGTTACGTTCTGCCTTTGAAAGGCACTTGCTCCAATAAACAATGACGTGTTCTTGGCCATCTATCTCCTGAGACAAAACTGCTCCGACACTCTCCTTACTCGCATCTGTGTCCAGGATAAATGGCTTGTCAGGGTGAGGATACGAATGGATCGGCGAAGATGTTAGGGCCGTCTTAAGTTCGTTGAACGCATCCTCACATTCTGAAGTCCATAGAAATTTTTGTCCATTCTCGGTCAATTTGTGAAGTGGTCTTGCAATTTGAGAAAAACCCTTCACGAATTTTCGATAGTAAGTACACAGACCGAGAAAACTTCTTAAGTCATGGATATTCACAGGACGACTCCAGTTCTGGACTGCGAACATCTTTTCGGGATCAGTTCAGACTCCGTGGGCGGATATTATGTGCCCGAGATAACGTACTTCCCAACGAAACAAGTTACACTTAGATGGGCTCAGTTTCAAGTTCGCCTCCTTTAATTTCTGCAGCACCTTTTGGATGTTCTCGAGATGTTCTTCGAAAGTCTTTCCGACGATGATGACATCGTCCAAATAAACGAGACATGCTTCGTATTAAAGTCCTCTCGACACTGTCTCCATTAGACGCTCGAACGTAGCCGGTGCGTTGCAGAGTCCAAAAGGCATTACTTTGAACTGCCACAATCCTTGTCCCGTGGTGAACGCAGTCTTTTCACGGTCATTGGTATGAATTTCTTCTTGCCAGTAGCTACTTTTCAGATCCAGAGTGGAAAACCATTCTTTTCCCGATAAAGTGTCCAAAGTGTCGTCTATCCTAGGAAGAGGGTAGCTGTCTTTCTTGGTTATGTCATTCAGACGTCTATAGTCAACGCAGAACCGGGTGGAACCATCTTTCTTTCGGACCAAAACAATCGGTGAGGCCCAGGGACTAGTTGATGGCTCGATGACGTCATCACGCTGCATCTTCTCTAAAAGTCTGCTCACCTCTTCTTACTTAGCAAACGGCAGCCGCCTAGGATGTTGCTTAATGGGAGAATGGCTGCCTGTATCTATCCTGTGTTGCGTTAAGCTCGTACGAC